>VZTN01022690.1:112371-161309 GCA_013400515.1 Erpornis zantholeuca | reverse complement strand
CAGCGGCGGCCAGAGAGCGGGGCGCGGCCCCAGCCCGGGGGCTCCGCCCGCTGCAGCGCATCGCTGGGGCGGGGGGTCCTGGAGTGAAGCGGGGGAATGGCAGAAGCGAAGCCCAGCCTAGCCAGGGCATCCCTGAAGACGCCGGGGGATGGCTGGCTCCCCCAGCAGAGTGCCCCTGCAGCCCTCTCCACACCCCGGGTGGTCGCGATGCCCTGGTACGGGGCAGAGGGTGTGGGGAAGATGCCCTCGGTGCCGCCAGCCCCGCGTCGGGTCCCGCTGCGGATCATCAGCCTGGGACCACACCTCGCCGGGGAGAGCAGCCAAGGGCTGCCGTGAGCTCCCACCACACATCGTTGCTTGCACCTCTGGGTGCCCGGCAGTTATCTCATCCCAAGCATAGCCAGCCCAGCTGGATCCTTCTCCATCCATCCATCCATCCATCCATCCATCCATCCATCCATCCATCCATCCATCCATCCATCCATCCATCCATCCATCCATCCATCCCTGTGGCACAGAGATGAGCAGCTCCCAGCCCAACTGTGGATGCTGAAGTTGGACACAGCTCACTGCACCTTCCATCACAAGCCCAGTCCCTCCAGCTGTGCAGTGCTGGTGCAGCTCTCCAGTTTCTGGTGCTCTGCTGAGGGCATAAGACAACGAACATCCACAATATCTGATGTAGGTGTATCCCACATCCAGGAGCTGAATATAGGAGGCTTTAAGAAACTTTTAAAGAACTTTTAAACTTTTTTTCACACCTCCACTCCAGCAGGGCTGCCCATGGCCCCAAAAGCCACCCAAAGAAGGCAGTATACATGGAAAACACTGGACATTGGCATACTTCTGGCTTTCTACATTCATTTGGCGCATCTGAGTGATGCTCATGGTGCCCGTTCTTGTGGGAGCATCTTTGAGGGTGTGGAAGCCTCACCCCTTCAAGCTCTGCTGGGATTTGAGCAGTGCAGAGAGAGTCAGTCAGTCCTTGACACACAGACTCTGCCATAAAAATTTCAGGAGACAATACTTTTGATGAGACCAAGCTGATGGCAGAGCTTCCTTGAGCAAGGAACAGGATCTGGCCTTGAGATGGCACAAACCCCTGAGGGGGTGAGGAACAGGTGTGAGCCAGCCATGGTTTGGCTGTTCTTTGGAAAATAAAGGAATCTGTTGTTTCCCAGCAGGTCAGGAAGGACCTTCAGGCCAGTGCCAGGATGGGCTTTGGGGATGCAAACCCTCGGGGCGGGTGGGGGGCTAATTAAGCACATCAGAATCTGAGCTCTTGGGTTTTTCTGAAGCAGGGATTATCTTTTAATTGCAGCAGCACTGAGAGAAAGGCCTCGCTGGCCTCCGTGGCTGCCACAGGAAACAAGGATGACAGCCCAGAGGAGAGGAAGGAATACAGATCCTCACTCCTATCCCAAAAGCTTGGAGACCATTCCAGGGGGATGCCACCCACTGAGACACCAGTGGCTGGACATGATGAGGCTGTGAAGTCCGATGAGTGGGACCCTCCACCCATCCCAGACAAACCTGACATCCCTTTCAAGGAAGGTGAACACATCTGAAGGAACAGACACAGAAGAGTCAAAAGGCTTTGGAACCCATGGAGCATCGCTCCTCCTGGCCTGGTACATCCTTCGTCTTGGAGGCCCCTATGCTGTGTGTGATTCCCCTATGCTGTGTGTGATTAGCAGATAATTAGCACTTCTTAATTAATTGCTTCAACACAGGCCAACAGCTCCTTACCTACTCTCCTCCTAATCTGGTTTAGTACCAGTTGAGTCGCTACTCAACAGAGTGGATTGGGAGGAAATGTGTTTTCCCCTGGGACGTTTCCAGGCTGTCTGACCCCTCTGGCCCTAATGAGTTGCTGCCAGATGAGGACAAGGGGACATGGCTGTGTGCAGGGGACAGCCAACTGCACCGCTGGCCACAATCTCTGGAGAGCTCCTTGCCTGGGGAGATTGATTGGGAGCAATGGGTTCATTCCAGGATTACCCAGAATTTGGGATTTTCAGTGTCAGTAGCCGATTCCCACACTCAGAGCATCTGTATCTGTCATTTAATTGGAAAAATAAATTCTGGGTTTTGGCCAAAGCAACGTCACATGTAGGGAGTGGTCACAGTGGAGGGGCTGCAGTGGGGTGGGGTGAAACAGCTTCGGCTCCAGTGAAAGTCATCCTGCAGGACGGTTTGGAAAACATTTTCAGAGATAGATCCAAGCCATTGCCAGCCTTTGGCTGGAGGTCTAATCTGGTCAGAAGCAATTGTGAGAAAAAAGGTCAGTCAAGATGCTCAGCAGGTTGCAAAATGTGTCACCAATGCACAGTGGAACCCAACCATAGGGGTGGGGGAGAAACTCCAGATTTGGAGTTGGGGCGCTCAGTGGCAGTGAGGCACCCCATGACTTACTGAGTTTGGAGCTGTCATGGGGCACATTTGCTGTTTGCATGTGCCAGAAGCATTAGATGAAAGGATTTGGGGACCTGTGGACCATGAGCCTTCAGATTTTCTGAAGGAAGGGTCTGACTACTCCATCAGCCACCTCTGGGGACTGGCAGGTTCTAAGGGTCTATTTATTGTATGACTAGGGAGGCAGCATGTCCTGCTCTGTTGTGCTCTTCCAAGGGTGCTTCCCCCAGTCCATGGCTCTCTGCGGGACTGAGGGCTCCAGGAGAGCAAAGCCCTGCCTTGTGGGCAGCAGCTGCCGGGGGACTCTGGTGTCAGGGGCTTTGCTTTGCTGGGGACCAGCAGCACCTGCAAGGCTCTGCCAAGACCTCAGCACCGCCTCAGCCTCATCGTGGCCCCAAATAGGACTGGCTGAGCCAAGATCAACACCACTGGCAGGCTCTGTGCATTGAGCTCACTGCTTGGGGAAGAGGCTGTCCTGCCGTCTGCTGGCTCCTTCTCCCTTGCGCCGGCAGCGGCAGCAACAGAGAATGGCCACGTTGCTCTCTCTGTTGGAGACAGGCAGGAACAGCCAGTCCAGCTCCCTCTCCAAGCTCCAGGCTTTGCATTGCAGGCAGCGAGGGTGATTGGTATCCCCTCAGTGGGATGCGGGGTTTTGTGGGGAGCCCCATGGCACTACAGCAAGGGACTCATCCCCAAGCTTTGCATCTGCACCCTTCCCTTTGGGGACAAACCTAGGGACACCACACGGGGGCTCAGCTCCTCCACAGTCCCAGGAATGCTGGTTATCATCGGGGCCCTATGCTGATGCTCCTTAGGCTTTGGTTTTCTCATTAGGGTTCAACACTGTGAGAGGGACCTCGGTGCTGGTGGCTGAGGCTCCCCCGAGCAGGGTGTGTCAGGGAGGCACCTCCTGTTTGCTTCCCGTGCTCCTCCCCCAGGAGCTGAAACAATGTTTAGGATCGGCTCGGCTCTGCTCGACACTCAGCTGCGGGTAGAGGGATCCTGGCCAAAATGAAGGGCCCTTCCTGCCTCCAACTCAACTGCCCCTTCGGCTCTTACGAGGAGGAGATGGAGCTTTGTCGGGGTCCCTTAATGTGCTTGGTCAGCCCTATTCATCCTGACCGCCTTCCCAACTTTGCTGTCTCCCAGCACTGCAAAGGGGGTCCCTTTGTGGGTGCCCCACACGGCAGCTTTCAGAGCTCTTTGCTGCTCTCTTCTTCCTCTTAAAAGTCAGGCAAGTTCAAGCTGCAAATAATTTATTAAAACCAGATGTGTTCACTTGGAGCTGCCACGAGGAATTTCAGGGCGCTCCGGCCCTGTGAAGGCCAGCGCCGAGATCCTGGCCTTCCGCTGCGGGGGCGGGACAAGACTGGGGGCTGCCCAGGGAGAAGTGCTGCCCTCGGAGCCTGTTGCCTCATCTTCCTGTCTGGCTTCCCCTGGAGGGCTCTTGGAAAGAGGTAGAGAGGAATTCCACCCACTTACAAGAAATTTGCCTTTTAGAAAAACACTTTCTCTGCATGACTCAAGAGCAAATTGGTGGAAACAGGCTGCAGAGCGGGGAGGGAAAGCAGCTGGAGAGTAGTGGAGTACAGCACATGCTGAACGGCATCTTCCTCCTGCCGGAAGCAGGTATGGGACCACAGAGCAGAGATCTCACCATGTTCCCTGGCCCTTTCCAGCAAGAGCATCATGGTCCAGTTGGCCCCGAGTGCTTAATTTCCACCTCTGCCACTGCCTTACTTCATAGCCACGGGCATGTCCCCTTCCACCTCCATCCCTCACCAGTTCCTTTAGCCTGGAGGGTTTTTGGCCTCAGTCCCAGCCACTCTCCTGGGTTTGGGTGTGAGTGCATGGATTTTCAGGATTAACGGGGGCTGGGATGAGCCAGTGCTGAACAAAGCATGTTTGGAGTCCTGATCCTGATGCGGAGCTGAGCCAGGAGCAAGGCAGTTGCCGACACGGCAGCGTGTGCTTGCAGCTCCCACGCAGCCGGCGCCTTCGGTCGGGAGAGGACAGGGCTGAGCAGAGCTCTAGATTTTTTCTTCCCCTGAATGCAAAGCAGAGCCAATCACCTTATAACTTTGCTGCTGGTGTTCCCCAGGGCAGCCCAGCTGGGGATGGGAAATCTGGCCTGAACATGAGGCTGAATCTCCCTGTCTTCATCCTGCTGCTGCCCAGAGAATCCCTGCGTTTTTAGCTTCATTCGTGTGTTTTTATCTCCATCACTGTGTTTTAACTCCATTTGGACCATAGCACTACTCTGCACCATCCTTGCAGCCCAAGGAAAAGAGGAGGGGAAAGCAGCTCCTGGCCAGGGCTCCCAGGAGGAGATGCAGGCTATGAGCAAAGAGGAGCAGGGAAGAGCACACAGAGCTGGTGGCAGCATGCGGCTCCTCACCATCAGCACATGCCAGCAGCTTCTCCTGGCCTTCACACCTCCATGCAGCTAAAGCATGGAATGGAAGTGTGTCTCAGGCCCGCTCCCAGAACAGACAATAGTGTCCTTGTGGCCAAGAGCCTATTCCTGGGTGTGAATGTAGCTAGGGGAGACCGAGCTGCTCTGTGTTTGTTTGGCCTTTTGCCCCCACCCGGGGTGATGGCCGGGAGGTGCACCCAGCTGCCCCCGAGGGCAGCCCTGGGGCCAGGGAGAAGCAAAGACCACAGGCAGAGCCATGTGCAGCCATGGAAAATCAGTGTCGCAGTGCAAAGATGCATCAGCATTTGGTAGCAAAGGTGGGATCTGGGCTGGGTGGGAGTCAGGGCTGTGCCCAGTTCTGCTCCCACACACTCCAAAGTCTCCTCCTCCATGCTGGGAGTGGGAAGGTTTAGGTTAAGGTTGCTTGAGCCAAGTTTGTGTAGCACCCAGAAAACATCCTCCAGCAGCAGACCCCAGGCAAGCACTGGCAGCGGTTGCAAAGCTCACACTGAGGGTTTGCCAGGTCACAAAATAAACTGGGACTGGCCCATTTAGCAGAGGGAAACTCATTCATAACATGACTCCCAACTGTGAATGTAGGAGGAGAAGCATCCAGTGAGGCAGCCCCTTGATGAATCTCGATCCTGCAGGTGTCAAGGTGTGTCCCCCTCACATGTCCCTGCACATGTGGGCACCTGCCCACCTGCGGCAGGATAATGACAATGCTGCTGATGCTACTGAAGCACCATTGCTGCCTCTCCTGGCCCAAAATCTGTGCCACATAATCTGAACTGGAACAGGGAGCTGAAAAATTATCAACTGCAGCAGCAGGGAGGGAGCTGAGCTTGCTTAGTGTTTGGTTTCAGTCACACTCACTGAGTTTGACTTCAGGCACAGTCAAGGTCAGGTCAGGTTTACAGAGTAACCTGGGGCCCAGTGGCTTCCTCTTCACCTGAGGAAGCAGCTCTGGGGGTTAGGTATGGCCCATGCTCCTGGGGGATGCCCAGGTATGCCTGGCACAGTGGCCCCACATGCTTGTGGAGGAGCTCGATGCACCAAGGGCCCCAGCACTCCCCAGTGATGAATTCAGATACAAAACAGACTCAACATCTTCAGCTGCCAAGGTCCTTTTTCATTTTCTGTTGTGTATTTTTGTAAAGCTGACGAGGCCCAGCCCCAAGAAATTAAAGGAGCTGTGTTTCATCACTGTTCAGTGTGGTTGGTTATCGTGGATGACTGAGAGGGGAGACTTGGGTGTCCATGGGCCGGGGAGGGGATGGAGGGTTGTGACCCACAGATTTTCATTAACAGAAAAGGTGGGTTTTTATGTCCTCACCCTATATGGTTTCTAAAGGCAGCTGCTACTCTACAGGAAATGAGGGAAAACCCAACTTCTAATTTATGTTCCAGGACAAGATCAACACCAGTAAATAAGTGACTTGGTAATTCTCAGCGATTCCCCCTCTGATGCAGAGATCTCACTGCTCTGAGCTATGGAATGCATCCTTCTTCCATTCTTCCTCATCACGTCCTGTGTCATCTCTGTGCAGCCACTGCAAGAGAGCTTGTGCCAATGCCAAGAGCAGAAAAACAGCAGAAGCCAAGCAAATCAGTTTCTTAAAACTTATTTTAATATCCATGTCTCATCTGTTGGGTACAGCCAAAACAGTATGGCCTGGTTTAAGTTACAAATTCTTCATACAGTTTAAGTAAATGAACAGTGTGGCAATAGGGTGTGTTATTGGAAGTGAAACCCATCTTAACAAGGGAAGTGTTGCAGCCAGAATTCTACCAGGGTTCTTCCCTGCTATCAGCCCCAAAAGGCCATCACTGGCCCCTGGCCCTGGATGGGTGTTGCACAGCAGGAATAAATGCTTCTGACACAAAACTAATCACACCCACAGAGATACACACACTGGATGGCCAAGAAACAATGGGACCAGGATAGAAAAAAACCCTTTTAGAATTCTCCCCGATATGGACAGACACCAAATCACCAGTTTCGGCAAACTGGATGAAGCACCAACCCTGATTTCTCCTGACAGAGGCTGAATAAACATGTTGAAGCTGCTTGCTGGACAATTAACTTCTGGCTTAGAGCAGCAGGCATGGAAAGGACTAAGTGAAGATGGCTGAGGATTTAAAGATGCAGTATTTCTGTTCTTTGTCTAAAACACTGCACTTTAGACACCAACTTAATGCAGCTGCAAGGGAATAAATCCAATTAAAAGCCCAAGAGTCACTATAAAAATAGTAAGAAAAATCAAAACAGCAGAGTTGTCCACTTCCCTGGCCTATTGCTTAATTCCAAGAGACTGCTCCATTTCTCAGTTAACAAGTACCTGATCAGGTTTTAAGCACAGTATTTGCAGATGATGGCTTACAATAAGGCGGACAAGTGGCAGTTCTGAGTGCATGATGGAGAACAGCACTTGCCAGGAGATGCCACTGGGGTAACAGAGCCACCCAAACAGCCCACAGGCTGCCATAGCTGTGGGTACGATCCTGGAGTTATCCCACAAAGGTGCCCCCAGCCCAGTGGTGCAGGGGTTGGGTTGGGAAGCGTGCACAGGGTGGTTTGGTTTTTAACCACCACCCTGAGTTGCAGGAGTGCAGCACTTGTCTCCCTCCCAGAACAAACCCTGCTCCTCAACACTGCACCTTTAAATATTTCTGGCTAAGAACTCCTGCCACATGTTAGGAGCTCTCCAACCTGGCTGCCACATGTTCGAAGTACTGCGTTTTTTGTGTTGTCAGTTTTCCTTCAGTGTGGGAGGAAAAAGGAGTGGGAGGCTCCCATTTCACAGCAGGCAGCTCCAGCTGAAGGTACAAGACCCCTCCAGGCAGATTACAGGAGGGAGAAAAGAATTAGGGTGTTTGCTCCTTTCAAGAACATTATCTCATTCCTTCCCATGTGAAATCGGATGCAGTGATGGCAGCAAGTTCCATGACTCAGCAAGTTTGAAAAGCATTAAGGGAGAGAGGAAGCTTTGCTGCCAAGTCACCCAAGGGAGAGGAGCAGACAAGCCTTCAGCTTCAGAATGCTCTAACATGAACTGGGGGCAGTAGAGAGCTGTGTGGGCTCAGAGACACCTGTGACACCCAAGCCATGATCCAACCTCCGCCTGCTCTCTCCCTGCCAGCCAAGATCAGGCTCAGGAGAACTCGGCCTGAGCACGTTGGGCTGGGTCTGCAAAGACAACAGCACTTCAACACATTAAAAAGGTGCAACTGTTGTGAGAGTGAGGAAGCAGCAGTTGAGACCTTGTGGCAGCCTGAGTTGTGACCCACTCTGATCACAGAGTGATGCAGGCCTGTTCTCCCAGGGCTTCACCACCCTCCTGAGAAGGTGAATCATTCCTAAGAGGCCACGCCAAAGGAGGAGAAAGCTGCACCAGCTGCAGAATGGACACTGCCACAAACCTGCTAATACGGGTTTCACTGAGACCAGAAAACTGTTTTCTTCCAAAAAATTGTTATTCTTAAAAAATTGAAATTAATTAGGGGTAAAACACTAACTCTAGTGCCATGAACAGGCAGGATCAACTTTTTTCCCCTCCAAAGGGCAAAGAGTCATATACCATCCCCAGCTGAACCTTGGTGCTTCGAGCTTTTCAGGAGATGTTACCTAAACTTTATTAAAAGAAAAAGAACAATGTTTAAATATCAACACTGGACTAGCCCAGTCTTTTTTTCCAAAGTCCACATTCTTCATATGAAGCACACACGGCGTCCTGGATTCCCCAAGGCTGCATGTTCAGAAGTTCACAGTACATGGAACCATGTCTTTTTGTATTTTTTCTTGAGTTTCCCCTCCTTGCTCAGAGCAGCCACTCTTTTGTGGTCACTGACTGGATAAACCTCAAGCCATCTCCTATCCACATGGCTTGGCCTAGATGCTGAAGGTTTTCTTGATGAGAGTTGATGTTGTCATGCTCTATGGATGGAAAAAAGCAAGAGAAAAAAGCACCTGGTACAGGTTTCTTGAGACCCTTGTGGATTCCTCTGTTCCAAAGGTGTTTTGGAAGTCTTTTTGCCGGTTTCTCAAGCAGTTTTTGGCCTATTACTCTGTCTCAGTTTGAAGAGCTGTTATTGGATGATCCAGAGGTTGATGCAATTGCAGCTCCAGCTGGGCTGCTTGTGGATACAGACTTGCGGATGTGAGGCAGCAAGTAGGGGTCACAGGCCAGCTGCTGGACATCTATCCGGTCCTCCTTCCGATAGGCCAGACACCGCCTGATGAATGCCTGCAGTACCCCAAAGCCAAAGCAAGAATTAATTCTTTATGACAGAAACAGGAAGCTTTTGACTCTTTGGGAGCAAGGCCAACGTGACAACCCCAGTGCCGAAATTCCTTCCCTAGACACAGCCCAGCTCCTGCACCAAAGCTCATCTTGCATCAGGAGAAGCAAGGGCAGAGTTTTCAATGCTCAGCCTGACAGCTGCAGTAATCATGGAATCACAGAATGGTTTGGGTTGGAAGGACCTGAAGGCTCATGTCATTCTAACCTCCCTGCCATGAGCAGGGACACCTTTCACTAGGTCAGGCTGCTCAGAGCTCCATCCAGCCTGGCCTTGAACACCTCCAAGGATGGGACATGCAAAGCCACTGATCACTGGGTGTCACTGTGTGACAGGTGAGCATTAAGCACAGGATTCCTGCTGGTTTTATGGAAATCAGGAGGCTGGAACTGCCTGTGCTGACTGACCCTCAAGCAGATTTACCTTTGCTTCTGGTGTGACTACTGGCTTTGGAGGGAACTGCACCTCAGTAGCTTTCAGGATTGTGTTCTCCTGCAAAATATCCTGTTGTGACTGGTTGTGACCGAAGGGCTACCAAAAGAAAGAAAAAAGTTGTTCAAGGTTGGTGACAGGCATAAAAAACCCGTAGCTCTACTGTTTATCATCACCTGATGTCAGCATTTTCCCAGGCAAGCAGCCCACAACTGCTGGGAAGGTACTGAGGATACCAGAAGACGAGGACACATTGCTCCCACGCTCAACTGAACAAAAGGGATCAAGCTGGAACATGTCTGGCTTTGCAAGTAGGGATCTCCACCTGCTTCCAGACCTCATGGGTCTGCTACAGCATTTGTCATCCAAGCCGGCAGAGGTTCACCCACTCGGCTCTGTTGGGCTGGTTCCACGTGTCTGACTGACAACACTGAGCAGCACATGTGTGGCAGGCCCAGCTTCCACAAAATGTAGGTACCATGGACTCCTGAAAACAAGAGCCCATGGAATCCTTTCCCTTCTCCATCCTATCTCTCCTATTGTCATAAAACAAACTACCTTTTTTCATTACCAATCACCTTTACCTGATCCACACTCTTCCCTTCCAAAAGCCATCCAAAAAGCTTCTAAAGTGTGTCTTTGTACCTACGTTTTTCTTCCCCCCTAAACACTTGCAGCCCTCAAGAGCAACAAAGACTCAGGGCATTCAAAGTGTCACAGACAAGACCAGACCAAAAAACCTCAGACCATAAATGACACACCTGTCCTGCCCAAAACGGCCTCAGTGGGAACATGCCCAGTGGAAAGAGATGTTCCACAGAATGTCTTGTCTGAAGGAAATGCCAAAGGTAGAGCACAACACAGCCTAGTCTATGCTCCCCACTTCCATTAGCATGGACTCTGCCCTGGAAATGATGGCAAGGAGACAAGGGAGCACATTCTAAGTCTGTGGAGAAGGAAGCAAAAGCCTGGGCTGCCTCCCAAAAGGTTTAGGAAACACCATTAAGAAAAGGAATTAAACACCTTCTTACCTTTCTGCCATAGAGACACTGATAGAAGATGACTCCCACTGACCAGACATCAACTTTATTTGAAATCTTTGGAGGTTCTTTCCCAACCACAAAACATTCTGGTGGCAAATACCTGATTAGAAGAAAGTGATAAGAAGTTACGAACAGCAGTTTCAAGTATTTTCCACTCTTTCCTTTAGAACAGAAGCTTATAGAATCAGATACTGGCCTGGGACTCAAGGGTCCCATTTCACTCCTGTGCATCTCTGGGCCAAGATCACCAATGCCTACTCCTTCTGGGAATAGTGATCCCAAGGACTCTCCGGACACTCGTGTTCTGAGCTAGTCAGCACAGTCTGTTTCTTTTCCCCAGAGCACGTAAAACAAGCCTGTTCTCTTTTATCTTCACAGTTGGTATTTGCTGTTGAAAGGGCTTGGCCAACAATTCCACAATGAAAGCACACAGCCAAAATACGTATTTTTAGAAATACAACCCCAGATGCCATGTCCCAGTTAAAGACACTCAGCTTCACTCAGGGTACAGCTAGTTTCATTTTTAGGAACAGAACAAAGCTGTACAACACAGAATGCCCCAAGAAATGTTCTGTTGCCCATGGTGACAGTCTGCAGCTTGGGTGACATCTAAGAGTCACACTCGGTGGCACTCACCAAGGGTCTGCTCTCAGCCAAGGGAGAGACAGTGACACTTGGCACAGAAGATAAAGAACTGCTGAAAACAGAACACTCAAGTGAAGCTCTGGCTATAGACAACACTGTGAGATTTACATCTTTTTCAAGAGCTAACTATGGATTTTCACCTCCCCACTGCAGAGGAATACTCTTTTCATCTCCCTGATGCACCTGAATTTCCAAACAGGTACAGTATTCCCCTTGTCTTGTTTAAGATGTGAGACAGAGCCACTCTGGACCATGAAAAGGCAGCCAAGCCCCACTCCAGAGCTTGCTATCTCAGCAGCATATGCAGCTTTTCATCAACCCTTTGAATATGAGCTGGTTTTCAAACACTGACCAACTGAACAGTGAAAAGCTGCCAGCCTGAAAAGGAGCTGTGTGACAACAGGAGTTCCAAGAGCAGTTTCCAGGGTCTCAAACCTCTGGTGTGTCAAGCTGTCACAGCCAATGGCAGCACACACAGAGCTGATACACATCCAAAGCTGTTTATAAACCGTTCTTGATCTTAACTGCCCCAAGCATCACTTACCAGTAAGTACCAGCCCCCTGCGATGTCAGCTCCATGCCATCAACTGAGTTGTAGCTGTCATCGTCCATGATTTTGGAAAGTCCAAAATCTGTGATTTTTATCTCTCCACATGCAGTACCATTGACTAGAAGAATGTTACCTAGACAGAAGAAGGAAACAGCCATTAGGATACACATTTAGCAAGAATAAAATTGCATTGAGCCCTGCACTGCACAAGGACAAGGGACCTACAGTCGGCTGCACCAGATGTTTTAACTCTCAAAACCCTGAACTTCAGCAACAGCTCAGGGACCACCAAGTGCTAGAGCTGATCTGCCCATCTTGAATGACCCAGTGACCTGATATTGCTTGGAGCCTCTAGGTCCTGTTAGCCAAATGAGCTTCAAGCCCAGGCTGTTTTGACCCCTCCCAAAGGTCCTGTTGGAAGGGCAGGTCAAAAAGGAGGATTAAGGAGAGAAGTACACATACACAGTTTTGACTCATTCTGCCCAGAAGTTCTGACTTGCCCTGTCCTCTCAACATGCCAGAAACTCTCCTTCCTGGTAGTGCTCCCCAGTGACTTTCTAAGCTCAAAAAGGACAATTACTGCTTAGGCAAGAGTCTTTCATAAACCCATCAAGAAGTCAGATCATCACTGTTTTTCTCCAAGCCTACAATAAAGTAGCAGAACTGTGTGTGATGGCAGTGGATGAATCACAGCTCTAGGCAGCTGCAGGCAGAGCTCAGACAACTTGGGAACAGCCAGGGAGGAAATGGGGTCACTACAACCAGTGCAACAGCACCATCTCCCGTACACATTCCTCGTGCTGATGCAACAAACCACATCACAAACCAGTTACACAATGCTGATGAGGTGCCACCAGTACAGGGAGACAAGCCAGGGATAACTGCCTAAAGAGATGGATGAATTTACTGGACTAGGAAAAAAAGCTATGTAGCCAATATGCATCATCCCAAAACAGAGCATTTCCATTTTCCCCCTTGTGGCTCTGCCCCGATGGTAGAAAGAAAACACACAACACCATTTGGGGTGGATCTTGTCCACAGATGAAACTGAATTGACTCAAAGGCAGACCTGAGCAGTCTGACTGTGTCCTCAGCTTTGGGAGCTGACACACAATAGGAAAAAAACAAACATTTCAAAATTAGCTTCTGCCATCAAATTTTCAGCCAGATGATTACAGAAAGAATAAGCCAGAAGAATGTGAACATGAAGCACACCAGTAACTGTAGGAAGCTTTATGAAGCAATAACAGAAGCTCTCAACAGCAGAACAGAAGCAGGACATTAAGAAAACAAACACAGCCACTCGGTGGTTCAAGGGCTCATTCTTAACAATGTTACACCTCCCTGGGAGACAACACCCTTTCCACATTTTCCAAATTTTCTATGCATTTTATTTTTTTTTCTTGTTGCAAGTTAGCTGCCTGACCAAAGGAAACTTCCTCGTATTACCTGTAACCCACTACATTTCCTTAGCATCATTAAGTGTGTCAGCACAGCATACCTGGTTTAAGGTCATAGTGTATGATGGGAGGCTTGATTTCATTTAAGTATTTTAAAGCATTCACAATCTGCATGATAATGGATCGTGCCTCTTTCTCCGACATTAGCTTGTGCTGTTTCAGGTAGAAGTCCAGATCATTCCCCTCACAGTATTCTAACACTGTACAAAACCTGAAAGAAAAACAGGAGTTGTTGCAATTAAGGCACCCGACTGTAACTCACCTATTTGGCCAGTATTTAAATTAAGAGTCCTTCAGCCTATTAACCCCTTTCTGCAAGTAAGCTACCAGGAGCACAGGCCTCAATGCTCAACAGTACAAAGGTCAGAGATTCCCCATTAAAGACCCAGAGACTGAAAGCTGTACCAGTTGTGGCATTTGCCCCAGGCCAAGAGCAGGATTTACCAGTAAAGCACCACATCTGGCAGAATACACCACATTGGTTTGTGAGCTGGAGTCTCTAGAAAACCAGCGTATAGTGGAAGCACACCTCGGTTATCTCTGCAGTAAAGTCTAGCATTGGTGTGGACACTTTCTGGACTCTCCTGGAAAGTTTTAAATACTTTGCCTTTAGTGAATAGGTCAAATCATGGGAAAGGACAGAGCAATGCAACTTACGAGTCAGTATCCAGTGAGAAGTAGTCGTATAGTTTAACTATTCGAGGGTGATCCAGTTCTTTGTGAATTCTGTACTCTCTACACGCATGTCTGAAAACAGCAAAGTCTGAGCATTAGTCATACAAGTGACTTAATTCTAATTTCTCCAGATACTGAATCCAGACATACCACACAGCATCCAGCTTTGATCAAACCCATGCACGTTCCTCAGCTTCAGAAAAAGCAAGTGAAGGAGGAACCGCACAGAACAGCTCTTGGGAACCACAGAACCTGAGTACAGCCCCAACCCTGGCAATGCTACAAAATAACTCCTCTTGATTAACAGCACTGCTTGCCAAAATAGAATAACCTCATAAATCCTTAAGAGATCCAAGATAGCTGAATACAAAAATCAGCAAGTTCTAGAAGAATTCCATGATGCTTAGCAGTCTAATTTCCAGGCTTCAAATTCAGCTTGGTTTGTCCCAGCGACTTGTTGGGGAATTAAGAACACAGCTGTGTCAGGGGAGTCCTATGGAGAAGGCCTGGCTGTCACTCTGCAGAGTTATCTAACCCATGGCATTAGGGAGCAAGAGTTACCAACAGCAAAAGGCTTCCAGCAAAGAATTTCTTCCTAACATTTAATTTAACCCTGCTCTCTGTCAGGTGAAACCATTCCCCCTTGTCCTGTCACTCCAGGCCCTTGTAATTAGTCTCTTTCCATCTTTCTTGCAGGCTCCCTTCAGGTACTAGAAAGCCACAATTAGGATCACTTATTCTATGAAACAGGGAAGGGGGAGGCTTCCAGGAAACACAATGCAGCTGAGTACCTGAAAGATGGGCAGGAAAAACCATTTCCCACAAAATTGAAAATTGTGGGAGAAAATTTCAGAGAAAAGCCACTTCAGCACTTTCGTCACAGAGCACTGGTGCTTTGAAATGCAGAGGCACAGGCCTTATACAAAACTCTCTGTGTGTATGCACACATTTAAAACATTTCTAATCTCACCAAAACTTTTGCAAGCAGCTACTGGGACAGAAACTGGCTTTTGAAATGTAGCCAACACAGGAAAAAAAATTGGCAGCCTCAGGCACTGTACTGGCAGTTCACAGGCACTGGATAACCAAATGCAGAAGGAACTGGGAAACATGGCTGGCTGCTTTACTAATTCACTTACTTGTGATAGTTTTCTTTCTTCTCATCCCTCCAGTTTTTATTTAACTGGTGTATTTTCACAGCTACGTATCTCTGTTCTGTTAAATCAAATGCCTGCAGAGAGAAGAGCTGAAAATCAGTAGGAATCATAGGCTCAAGTTAACACTGCAAAAGCAAACAAGCTCTAACAAAGCAATATCCCCACCCAGGAAATCAGCAGTACAATATAGTGAGGGAAAAGCAAACCCACATTTTGATGGAGTAAGTTTCACTAGTGAATTCAAGCAACTCTGAAAACAACTGAATATTCTGTGCTTTGATCTGACATTCCCCACAGAATCTAACTCATGCTGCAGTGATTTTGACATTTTACTACCAGAGCTACAAACGGACAAGGAAGACCAAACTACCAAAATATAGACAGTTTTTATACTGGGAAAGACCCTGCCATTATTTCCCCCAAGTCCAAAATTCATTTTCTACACTTGGGTTAATAAAAAATGACCACCAAAATGCAGAAGATTTTTCAATGCTTTGTTTCACACGAGTAGCTCAGCTTTCCAGCTTGGAGCATCAGCACATACAAAAGCTGGAGAATTCAATGACAGAGCTGTGTGATCTTGTACTTTATCTTTCCCTCCACTTTTTTATTATTTAAACAATAATGAAGAATGGACCTCTGAAATTGCACTCAAGGAGCAATGCAGAAATCTTCTACCTTGCCTGAGAGTAGCAATAGCTCATAATTTCCAGGACAGGACAAGATGCTGTGGTAAGCAAACAGGCATTATGTATGTTCATCTCAAAAGCTATCTACTTAATTCCTAATACTTAAAAGATTGGTCAAGACCCTGGAGAAGAAGGGCTAAGCATTTCTTTGTCTTAATAACAGTTACAACTCTTAAGAGCAGGCAGGTAGGAAACATTCATACCCTCTTGCTTTCATCTGTGGAGCCAAAACTTCCTGCTTAGTCAGTAAAGCAGCTCAAAGTACTTGCACAGAGCTCTTTCTTCCCCCCATCTGAGAAGTCTAGTCCCCTTAGTTTAGGTACCCATTGTTGTGCTGCATCAAAATAATAATGCACCATGAAGCTCCCAATATTTGCATTGGCACAATTATTTCCGTTCTAGCCAAATTCAATATGAATTCAAAACTTCTAAGTACAGATAGGGAATACTGAGAACTGGAATGGCTCTAAGTGTAATAGTCAAATAGCAAGCACCAAAGTATCCCAGGTCTTGGCCGTCAAGAGTGGTGACACACCAGGAATCCTCAACTCTAAGGAAGTCCCAAAACTATACACACACACTGCCCCCCACCGCTATTTCAGAGGGTAAAATGAAGGCACAAGACACAAAGCCTTACATCCCCAGGAAGTACAGGCTTTGCTCTTATTATTGGAGCTATTTTCTCTTGTTTACAGAGATGTTCAGACTTGCTGTGCCATCTCAGTAAGGCTTAGCCACTGCAGGTATTTGTACGTAGCATTTGAAGAAACAAGTGGTTTGCTTCTCTGTCCTAACAAAAATTGAAGATTTTGTGCAACATTTTTTGACACATATTTGAAGGAAATTTGACTTCTGAGGACAAGGCCAGCACCTGAAAATCAACTCTGATGTCTAATGCAAGCCAGATGAACCATGAGCTTTGTCCTCTCTTCTTGCCTCCATAACCCAATACAGCATTGAGAACAAGTGTAAAAAATTCTGCTTCCTGCAGATCCAGATTACACCAGATTGCCACTTCCAAGTTACCTTATATACTTCACTGAAGCCACCTCTACCCAGAAGATGTAGCAACAAATATCTATCATTTAGCGTTGGATGGTCTTTAAATCTGGTGAGAAAGACACAGTTTAAGAAGACAGGAATAATGAAATCCTCTGCACAATAAATTACAGCTACTGCACAGCTAAGAAACAATGCTTTCCCTTTCAGACTAGAGAAATATTATAATCATGTTAATGACCGACAAATCTGATGCTATTTGATCACTCTGCACCGAAGACAGACTATTTAATGGTACCTTGATGCACTTGGAAGCCTTTGTCATATGTGAACTTCAAGCTGTAACTGTACCACCCCACAATCAAGTGACTATTAAGTTATAACATCAATTTAAAAAGGATTAAGTGTTTCCCCATATGAAAAGATTGTTTCTCATTATGAAGAGAACAAATAAGAAATGAAGGTTCTTATTCCTGAATCCCATGTGCTTACTGTGAATTATCTTCATTGTGTATCCTTTTCAATTCCCTGATGTGCAGGTTTCTAACTCTCTCTAGCCGTTCCAGCTCTGCCTGGATCTCTGCTTCTTCCTGCGCAAGGAAAAACCAAAAGAACACAACACTGTAAGGTACTGCAGGTAGTGTTTCCACCTGATTTATGGAAACACAAATGAATTCCACTTCTGAAGAGGTCATTGGGATAAAACTTGTCTGGGAGATTAGAGATGGTCAGAGTCAATTCACAGTCAGGTGGCAAGTAATGGGAATGAAAACTGACTGGGCAATTCTGTTCACACCTACACAGACAGGAGGAGACATATCTTACACCTCCTTGTTTCTAATGTTTTCTGTAATTAAGAAGCTTTTGTTGCCATAGTCTTGCTCCTTCCGTGAAAAACTGCTATGCAGCTGTTTTTGAAGGAATTTCAGTTTTGGTGGGACAAGAGAAAGAAGCCAGCCCTCAGCAGTAAGAGCAGGGATGTCATGATGACATGTGGGATGGGGCAGCATCTGGACAAGATGGGAAGTGTGAGAGAATGACATTATGTTCTACTAGTGGTAACTGCTCCAACAGGTCAGAGTGTTCCTCAATGCCGTGTGGAAGTTCTGAGTTAGTGTTTGTCTAGTTGAAAGTTCTGGTGCCCTCAAAAACAACACAAGAATTCATATCACTGTGGCCAGGGTTGCAAACCTCAATTCAAACGTGCTCCCTGAGCAGTACAATTTGTGTATGTGAGTCAGGGGACACCATTACCCATCTGTCTTGTGACTCTGCTCCTTCCCTTTCCAAATGGTTCTATTTTTAGACATAAAGAATGAGCCAGTTTCCAAAAGTGGAGAAGGATAAGCACAGCTTCAGACAATGCCACGATCCCAAAACATTACTTCATTTTCCATTAAGGTCCATTTCCAAATGGATTCCTCCATTCCAGGGTGGCAATGTTACATGCCAGCATACATGGACCTGCAGTTAATCCCCTGGAGCAATGTGGGAGCTGTAGAACCAGCATGCCTACAGCATTCCCCTGCCCGTATCATTTCTCTTTGTTCACAGGTCAAAAAAGCATAATGGGCAGACTGCCAGCAGATTCCAGGTGTGCAGTAACTTTCCCTTCCATAGAAAACAACAAGGAGTATGGAGGCATTAATGAGGCCTTGCATTCTGCTTGTGTGTCAAGGTTACAGGAAAAAACCTAAATGCAGAGCTCGAGCACCACATGAGAAAAGAAGGGGGTCTCCAGCAAGACATTTGTTTCCTCTTTGGTTAATTTTCAAAAGAAAACTCCTTGGCCTTAGCAGGCCTAACCTAACCAGGAAATGGCAGAAGACATCTATTGTTTTTCCCAGTATTTAATCTCTTGAAGTGTCCCAGAAAACTCACTGCAATCACTTTCAAGGTAACCAACAGCTTATCTAAATATAACTTCACTTGAAGGTACAGTTCCTACTGAGGCCAAGGTATTTGAGAACAAATGTGCATCACAGCTGCCTAAACAGGATGGGTTTGCAACAGCCCAAGAGACTTTACTGGACTGATAATGTTGGTTACTCAATATTGCAAAGAACCGGGAAAGTCAATGACTGTTGCATTTTTTTGTTGTATTTTTATAATTTTCTTCCCTTGGTCCATTCCTTACTGTTCCCCCATGTTATACACATTCAGAGTGTAGCACCAGGCAGGTCACAGTGACAGAAGATGTATCAAAAGAGTAGAACTCTGCATGAAATCCTAACTGTAAGGACACAGAAATCTATTTATTGAAGCAAAGGACATGTTTCGTGAATACCACCGCTCTGAAAAAAATATTGCAAAATGCAGGCTATCCCTTTCAAGCACAAAACCCTCTTGACTATCAAACAAGTAGCGACCTCTACAGAGAAATGCTCTTGCTCACAGAATACTGCACAAAAAGCTTTTGCTGCAGCTAGTTCTTACCTTTTTAAGATGACCTAGTCGGAGTTTGAAGATTTCCTCCTGTTCATGGTATTCTGCTAATGTTAACCTGCATAAGAAAGAAAGACTCAACACATTAGGTTTCAAGATGTGATGAAGCGAACAATCTGCAGAATGCATACTGCCAGTGGAAGTAACAACTCTACAGAGTATATCAACAGTCATTGCAAAATTTTTTAGATAAACTCTGCAATCTATATCTTTAATAATCAGTCTAAAGAGAACAAAACCTTAAACCTCAACAGCATACATTAATTTCAAATCCAAACCCCTAATAACACCTATCTAGGATACAGACTTTTAATGAAGACAGCTAAACCATAATCTAAATACAGAAAAGTGAAGCCCCAATATTCCACATCTTATTTTTCTATGTAAAGTTTACTTTACTGACCCATTTTCAAATTTCCCTTTGTAATAAAAGCTGGCTAATTTCAACCCATACATTCACTCTTGAAACTAGAAGCACACAAGGCCACACAGCCACCGCAAACAGAGCAATGACCTGGGATTCTGAACTTTTTCCTGTTTCAGTTTCTGCCAGGTGGCTTCCAGGGACACCTCAGGAAATTTACTTTATCATATTTTTGACCTCACATGTAGTTAGGAAAAGTGATGGGGTAAGGGGAATAACCCCTATTTTATTGATAGTAAATGATATGCAAAGTTTCTGCTCTAGGTGGTTGGTCAAAAGAAGTTTCATAACATTTTTGGTGTCTTTTCCACACCAAGTGTGCCATGTAGGACAGAGGCAAAGCACAGCCTTACACTAAAACAGTGACAGAGTCCATCACTTATGAAATGCAATGACATGCTGATATCTTTAGGATTAGAAAAATGAATCACTATATTAATTGTCTCATTATTACCAACAAGGAGTTTGGTAAAAGCATCACATGTGAACATAAAACTATGAAGCCCTTATCAACTACATCTGTTCACTCTGTAAACAAGATCTGCACGTGACAGCATACAAATATATTTTTTTAAACTTAAATTGAGTTCAAAGCATATCCCAGGAGGATTCCTGTAACAGCAGTTATGTTCTATTTCACACAAGGTTAGTGCAGAAGGCCTCCAGAGCATCGACACTTCAACTTCTTTCAAGGGGGGCCTGAGTCCTACATCTGTGCAGGGAGACCTAACTCAGTAAATTGACATGAGAGAGCGTTCACCTCATCAAGTGCTCATCTTGAAATGCCCCAACTTCCCTCTGTTGATAATGCAGAGAGTCCATGTACTCGAAACAAGGCCTAAAGCAGTTGTCACCTGCTAAATTTAATGGAAAACTCATAAGCCAAGTTCCCTATGAAAGAATCTCGAGCAGAAGGAACTGCATATTACAAATTAAAGATACATATAAAACAAAGCCAGTACCAAAAATGGTCACACGTTGTCTCATTTCATATAAAACTGCTGAGGGCCCCAAGCTGGACTTGATGATCCTTGGGAGTCCCCTCCAACTCAGGATATTCTGTGATTCTATGATTTTAATGTGCACACATAGCCTGAATTTTAATTAGATTCAGATAATCTAAAAAACCATCCCAAGAGTTTAGGTCTTTGTGATTCTGTGATTCTTTGGTTGCTGTGTAAGGAATAAAGAGACAATTGAATAAACCAGCAACAGGGTTTGCACATATGCTCGTACACAAATAACAAACACCATCAGTCTACTCATTAGGGCAGAGATGTAATGAGTATCACCAGGCTAACACTGCCCATAACAGCTGCCTGTCACAGCAACCATCACAAAAATCAAGGGGGCTCTGGGACAAACACTACCCAGCTTCACAGAAACATGCTGGAAACCCCCTACCTACTCCTAGTGCAGCTGAAGGCTACCCAAGCTGCCCTAGTGAATCTCAACCAGCCCCAGCAGATAATCTTCCTGAATGAAAATTCTCTTCTCATTCACAGGCCATAGACTCATTTTGGGAGAACTTGTGTTTAAATTTGCATCACGGGACCTTCTTCTCCTTTTTACAACACAGCAACAACCATGAACCAAAGAGGAACCAAGAATCAAAAAGGAATTTGGCTGTCTGCTTCTCATTCAATGTTTAGAAACATTTATATTTAAATTGCCTAAAAGTCAGCCTCTGTAAGAGTTCCGCAATGAAAAGCATCTCTCCAGAACCCAGAGAATTTTGTTCCTGATACACAATGGTCCAACAAATGCACTTACTGGATAACTCAATTAAACAAGTAGTCAGTCAGTCCAGTTTCTACAGCTGACTTGCAAAACCGTCAATGTTTCCATATAAGCTACAACACTCCACATAAACCATATCCACACCCTGGCAAGCAGTTTTTATAAAGCACACAACAAGAAGCTTTTCTAAACCACGAAGATATCACCCTAAAATATATCAGTGAAGAATGATAAATCAGCAAGAAACGGAGAAAAAGACCTGGGAGCCCAAGAGGCTTCCTAGCAGAGTGGGCAAAGCTAGATTATGTCAAGGCAGGCTCACAGCACAAGCAGAAGCATCACAGACATGACCAGGATTCCCAGGGAACATCAGGACCCGTGCTACCACGTCTCCACAATAAGCCACACTACAGCTGCACCAGACTGCTAGAGAAAAAGAACTCCACAAAAATGGGGAAAGGTCATCCTGCCCTTTGGAAGTGAAAGGTTACCACAACGAATAGAAACATTTCAAAATATCCACGTGCAGATATTCCATTTGCTTCTCCCAGCTCAAACCTAGTGATATAAAAGGATGACTTTAAAGTTGTTTTTTTTTCAGGCTCCCTTGGCCAGAGCAAGGGGAAAATGTGTCCAACCAACTTAGTTATTTGCAGGAAGCCCCCAGTGCTCTCCAACACAACTCACCTGATCTCCAAGTACCTGCATTCCATTCGGGGGCACAGCCCTGGAGCTGAGGGCACCCTGAACATCAGGATTCACCCAGCATTGGACCATCTTTGCTGAGACTGTGAAGGCAGTGGGAGCTTTTGCTTCACATGCCCTTTTAAAGATCAAGGCCAAGAATTCAAAGGGCTTCCAGAAATCAAGTCAAGTCAAGCCCAGGAGATATAATAATGAAAAATTAAAAGTGTCAATGAGAGGTATTGTATTAGCCTACAGCAATAAAATGAAGTCTATAAAGGGAACTAGGAGAAGGTAGGGCTAAGTCTCTAACTGAATGTATTTCCAACTCACAAAAACTTCTGAAAAAATAATGTTCTAAATTTCTTTCGAGACCCAGCTTTACTCTAGAATAATATCAAGTCTCTTGGAGCATCAGTAATTTCAAAAGAGGCGGGGAGGGGGGAATCCATGAGGAGAGTAGCACTTCCACCATTTCCCCGAGTCACGTATGTGTGAAGAACTGTTTTGGAGAACCAACCAATTCTCAATGCACTGTCTCTCTATATAGAGAGCATCTTATTCCTTCAGCATCCAAGATGAATTGTTTCAAAACTCTTAACTCAGAATTCTCCACAGTAAACACACAGAAATCAAGGCTTGTAAACATGCAAAAATTTTGGTTTTCTTAAAAAAAAGCAGCACGTATACCCTGATACTGATACAAATTCTAAACTCGCAACACTAAAGTCAGACCCCACTTTTCAAACCTGACACAACAGGAATACTGAAAAAATTACCGGACTCATAAAAAAATAAAGTTAATCTTATACAAAGTCTGGACTCAGCAGTGATCCTTGTTTTACTTCAATGAAAACTATTTAGAACTGGAGCCAGATGTTGCTGAATGCCAGGCTAATTCCACAACATTCATTTGCGCACAGAATGAAGCCTGGAGGCAAGGGTAAGATTCCATTTCCCAGGAGATACTTTGTGCTCTCATCAAAGCATGTGGCTTTGCCACGCACCAAGAAGGCCACAGAACCTACGTTTCATTTTCTGCTCCGTTGGTTTTGTTCTTGCGCTGCTTCTGCTCGGTGCTTGCTGGAGGGGTCTGGCCCATCGCCGGTGGCTTCCGCTTTGCTAACATTTTTCGTTGTCTTTCTATTTCTTCCCGCTGGGAATTTATCCTTTCCTGTTGCCTGAAAAGCAGAGAGGAAAAAAAACCACGATGCAGATAACTAAGGGTGTACCCTTGGTTGTCTTCAGCATCTGTTCTTTCCAGACTGGGGCCATGAATTTTAAATCAGTTGTACTTGTAAGATTTATAACAAAATATTTTTGTACAGAAAAGCAGGATGTGCCAAACATGATGAGTCAGAGTTTTAAAGGTATTTTAAATTAAAACGGAATTCTTTTCTTGGCTCACAGAAACCTTTCAGTGAGTGAAAGGTTTAATTCATGCATAGGACATCCAAAGGAGTTGCTAACCCCACAGAAACCTAGGATCCATGGCAAGTCACTAACTTTCCACACACTTTTTCCTAGAAGCCTCTGTTCTAAATCTCAGATTTTCCTGTTAAAACTATTCCTAAAGTCTAGCCCTGTCTGAGAAAGTATCCTTACACTTCAAAAGTACAGTTAAGCTATCCTAAATTCTCTGGAATATAACCAACACCATTCTCGATTTCACTAAGAAACTGTCTCTCCCCCAGGATAAAAAGACTATCTTGAAACATTTTACAGTGATGAAAGCACTCTTGAAATTTCAAGTCTAAATGACCTAAGCATTTGCATACCTAATTCCCCTTTAAAAAGGGACTGAGACTGTAGGTAAGCACTCCAGAAGTATTTTTTCCATGTCTTACAGCACAAACTAAGGAAGAATTATAAAGTCCTTAATCTCTGCCTAACAAGAGCTGCACCTCCCTATCAGACTACAGAGAAGTGATGTGATTTTACAGGATCACACATAGCTCTCTAGTGCAATTTATTTGCCAAGTCCTACTTAAAGGTATAGGCCAGGTGGGAATTGGCTGGATATTTCCATTAACATCCTGCATAAAGGGTCTCTGATCTTCATTTCCAGGTTTCTGCAGCCTCTTTGATCACTGTTACCAGAAGGCAAAACAAGTTAAATAGTATGGATTTTCTCTTTCAAGCTTTTCCACTTTCTACTTTCAAAAAACCAAAAAAAACCCCAAACTAAACAAAAAAAAAGGCAAGCTAATTAGCCTTCTTTGACTAATATATGCAAGGATGCAAATCAAATTGATTGACTCAGGATATATGTGAGATTTTGGTCCACCCCAAACACTACATAGCCAGGTGGGTGCACTGATGATTCCCAACAGGTAACAACAGTTGGCCCAAAGGCCAACTCAAACCATTTCATTCCAGTTCAAGTCTCTGGAAGTTTCACTGGAAATGGATTTCTACTTCAGTGTGAAAAAGTTGCCCATTTTCAGGAGTTCCTATCTGATCCTTCCATGCATCAGTCACACCATTCTCACATTCTGACGTGCAAGACATCACACACAACTGCTGGGGGTTTTTTCCATTTCTTCCTCTGAAGTTAAAGACAATCCTGTTTGTCCTCACTTGATGAGGTTCTGGAAGGCATAGCCATCTGTCCACTGCTCCGTGAAGGATGCACCGTGCCGCACCGTGGTGAAGTGCCCCAGCCTCAATCGATCCTGCATGCTCTTATCTCGGCATGCCATCTTCTCCTGCTTTGACTGAAAGCAAAATAAAGCCACGTAAAAATACAAGCCATAAATTACTAGCTAAGGGCTGTGCTGAGTTTTAAATCACCACCAATTCTTACCACTTTCTATTATTTCAGTTCTGCTTATCTGAAACCCAGCTGAATATCATTGATCAAGTTATTGCTGGTGCTTTGCACTGGTCTGGAGAGGCATTTGTTCACCTCTATCCCGAAATTTCAGCCTCACTCTTCCCTCCTGATGACTGCCTGAGCAGCTCACCCATCCTATGATCAGCTGAAATCAGCCTGGCAGTAGGATTAAAACTATCCCTTTAGTATCAGTAGCTTAGCTAGACTGCAGGCCCAGCTCTGATCAGGCCCTTATTCAGGAGATGAAGGAAGAAAATGCACCTTGGATCACTATTAAGACTAAGATACAGTGATCGGCCAGCTCAGTCCTACCATTGTACCATGTCCAAAAGTGACACAATCTCAGTTAGGTCACTGCCCTGGAGAGGGGAGCCCTGCTCAGCCAAGAACAATCAGCTCTGTGACAAAATCAACTCGAACAGACGGCATGTCCCAGCCAGCACCTGGGTAGTTTTGCCCATCCAGTGCCCACAAACAATAGGTGCAACTGACCAACAGGTGAAAGAGCAATCAAACCCCCACACTGCTTAACCATCAGGAAAGCTGGAAATCTTTCAATACTGAAGCAAGCTGGACGCTGGAGAACAACAGCCTGGCACTGTCCCCAGTGTGTTGTTTTCAGTGTTACACAAAGCAGTGATCTCCAACTTTGCCATTTGAAAGAAGGAAAGGTCTAAATCACTTGCCCATGTCCCAGAGCATATCTGCAATTCCACTGCACAATGAGACACTGCTCCTGCATTCCCTGAGCTGCACAAAGTTGCTTTTCAGGTGTATGGGTTTCCAAATCAAGCAATGCCTGCTGCATTTTGAGCTTTCACTTGAGCAAGAGATCACTCTGCCACTGCGCAAAGTGACCAAATCTAAACATTCTGAACCACTTCAGTCTTTGGATTACATTCCTTTTTGCAGAGAAGTAATTCAAGACAGAATTCCAGTTATCTTTTATCACTAAAGCAACAGGAGCAGGTTTTTACTGTTAAGATAGAGATGCTTTCGAGGACATGAACTGTGACTGCAGAAATGTGCCCTGCTCACCTTTTCTATAAGAAGCTTCTTGCTCATCGTTACACATCGATTCAACCGCTCCTTGTACTTCTCCAGCATCTTTTGCTGCTCGTCTATCTGCCGTCTCAAATCACAGTTCGCCTAAAAGTGAACAGAGAACAAAGCCTGTGACTTCAAACCACTCAGAAGAGCCAAACTAAGCATCACTTAGGAAGAAATTTCTCCAGCTAGCCATGGGGATCAGATTAAAGTCAGCAAACCAGAAGGATAAAAGAACAGGTTTGGTTTAGCAAAACATCCAAGACAAACTCTTAAATTTTTAACTCACTCACATCTTAGCACCCCTCTAGAACAGGGAAGTTCTGTCATCCTGGTTTACAAGTACAGAACTAAGGTACAAAGAGACTAAAGACAAGCAAAAGTTCTTTTGTTAGTTTGTTTTTGGTTTGGTTTTTTGTTTGTTTTGTTAAACATTGAAGACCTTGCCACAGCTACCAAGTCTTAAAATAGCTTAGTCATTGCTGGACTATCCTCCCTCTTTAGCCACAATACTGGCAGAGGAAAAGGATGGAGGAACTCCCTTTGTACTTTCAGTTAAATTCTTGTTTGAGTCACTTGCCATCAGCCCCTCTACACAGACTGCTCTCAGTGGCAGCTGCTGCTTCATACCACCACAGCATGCAGCAGGACTGTATGTGCAACCACTTCCATTAACAGGGTTAAATTTAACCATATCCCTTCCAACTAGTAGTCTGGCAAAACCAAAAATAATAATAATTTAAAAAATAAATCTATTTCCTGCTTCATGGATTGTTTCCCATGTCTCCATGAGCTTGACTGAGCTTTTTCAGGTGCTGAGACCAGACACACACAAAGCCTTCCCTCTACTCCCTTTAATGTGCTAATGCTTTTCAACACTTCACAAGAGCTGCCTCTCCAGCTGATGAAAGCTAAGTCAATTAGAAATCCTCCATTAAGACAAGATCCTTGATTTGAAGGTATCTATCTTTTACTGAAGAATACTAATGGGTTAAGAGCTTTATTCTTTTGGCTTGGCCAAAGGGTGTTCTCATCTCTATACACATTTCTGATTCTCCTGAATGAGCATTTCAGAACATGATTTCCCAGGCTACTGGACATACTGCCAAACAAAAGGCAGGGTCAGCTCCTCAGGACTTAGAAGAGAGGGGAGTAACTGGGTGGAGGGAAAAGGGCATTGGTAGAGTCACCCTGGAAGTGTTCAAAAAACATGCAGATGTGGCATTGAGGACATGGTTTAGTGAGAACATGGTGGTGATGGTGCTACACTGGTGGTTGGACTTGGTTATCTTCAAGGTCTTTTCCAACCTTGATTCCATGATTCTGTGAATTCTGCAGAAAAACCTGTTGGGTTAGCCAGAAAAATACTCAAGTGTGTAACAGATTAAAGGGAGGCCAGCACTGCTGAGGACACAAACAACTGTGCTACAACAAATCTGCATTGTACATCCCCAGACACTGCTTAGATTCAAGCAGGCCCACAGTGTCTATAAGCCAGACAATTATCCTGTTGGTAAGGGATCTCTGGATTTGTTTTACCTTGCAACTGTTGGTTCTACAGCCCCTGCTCTGCAGCCTGGCTGGCACAAGCATTCTAAGTACCTTTAAACAGCAGCTTTTAGAAGAGTTGTCCCACTTTAAATACTTACTCTTAATAAGTCATCTATCCTCCCCTCCTTCTTCTCCAAGTCAGAGTTCTTATTGTTTTCTAGTGCAGATATTTTTTCCATTGTGAGGTCAGACTGTAGGGAAAAATCACCATAAACCACATTTAAGACGAATGGATAATGTTTCAAATAATCAGCACTAATGTCCCAGTGTAACCCCCTCTGATCTGAACTGCTGGGTCTCAGAAGAACTGATCCCCTGCATCCTGGCAGTCAGGGGAAGAATGTTCTCCATTATTCATTTTGTTGTTGCATGGTGGGCTCCTCCAGCACAGGAGGTGCACTCAGCCAGCACAGAGCTCTGAAGAGCACAAACTGATGCCTAAATATCCTGTGTCCTGCGAATTTTACATTTATAGTTGAGTTTTGCACACTCTTTGGTGGTCTCTATGCAGGAGAGCTTGGACAGAAAAAAGGCTTAAGAAAAAAAAACCCACACCAAATCCCAGCCCTTAGCTGGAATATCAAATTTATGATCTTTCATGAGCGCAGATAACCACCTGCAGATAAAGACAACACCTGTGGGGCTCTAAAGTGGTCCTAACAGATAACACAGGTCTTCATTTTAAAATATTATAACAGACTGACAGCAAGGGTATTGGGCACAAGCTTTTGTTTCTGATAAACTGATACCCACTGAGGACAGAAGCTTTATTGTTCTTGAGTGAAAACTATCTGGAAAGTTTTATGGGCTGTAGCACAACTCAAACACCTTCGGTGAAGTAGTGAAATGAGAGTTATACCCGGGAACAGAAGACACACAGTATATTTCTGCAATATTTCAGATTCAGCACTCCAATTAGAGGGTGAGGAAGGAGAGGGGAAGGAATCAGTATGTACATGAACACAGCATCTAAAACAGCCAAGTCAACACAGAAGAAACTCTCCAGGATGGCACACACAGATTTCATACTTGTGGCTACCAGGCACCTATTCTGTTTCTGAGAAGAGATTGCAGAGACTTACCTGTGGAGTTGTTATATAACTGTTCTCCAAATTTCAAGCTTGCCTGGAAGCCAACACCATGGAGTAAGAGACAAACTTGGTTGACTCTTGCTTCCCGACATATGCCCAGTATGGAAAAACTCAAACAGACCACTGCCAGCATGGCACATTAAGCAAATGGGCCTAAATCCCAAGAGACAAAGAGGAAGCCTGGGCAGGTCACCTCACCTGTGCCTCAACTTGGTTCATGCTTCCTGCCTGCAGAGAAAAGCTTTGCCATGGGAGGCACCATGCAGCACGTCTGTAGAGAACCTGGTGCAGCTGGTGGCCAAACAGCAGGAGGTTTCTTTAGTAAGTGACAGTTATTTCACTTGGGCAAGTGCACACTCATGCTTGCCCTGTGTCGGATGAAGTCAGGATACATGCTCTTACATGTGACTTCACCCCAAATCACCGCAGAGCACTCAGGCCCTAGCACTGACTGAAAACACTGAGGAAGTAACATCATGCTGACTTGCTTTTAGCACTGCCACAAGTGATTCAAGCTGGGAATCACTGAAGTTTATCTATTTTTTAACTCTATCAACTCCAAACAGGCTTGGAAGGGAAAAACCGAGCACATGTACGTGTCCTCATCATGCAACCAAACACATTCCTAGATTCTTTCCTGCACATGTATGCTCCACCGAGACCTCTGGGGAATATCATGAAGCTGAACACTGGCAGAAAGCTTGCTCAGATAATGTCTTGCTAAGAACATGGACCTCGTGGGCATGTTAAGCACAGAAGAAACTAAAAACACCTTGTTCCCTCCAGGCAGGACCACTGTTTTGGGTGTTGGGACAGCCAAGATTGACATAATGTCTGGCAGGTTCTTGAGTTGTGGCATCATTCTTACACACAGACCTCTCCATGCACTGTCAGGAAACAGGGATCTTCCCAGATCAGCATTTTAACAATACAGACAACAAATGCAACCCTAGTGACACAACAGAGCAAGTGAGGGGGGGTACTGCTGTCCTTGGTGAACAGAGAACTTGTACCACCTGGAGGGCTCCCAGCAACAAAATCATCTCTGACACAGACTGGTGTGAGGAAATGATTGTTTAAAAATTGCTCAAGTGAAGACACAGAGAGATCTGAGATGAAAATCCAAAGAAGATTAAAAGCAGGCTTGGAGAAGAAATAAACCAGGTGCATTGCAGATAAATCTGAGCACCCTGGTAAGCAACAGAAGATGACACAGCTAAAAGAATCTCAGTAATTGAAAAGTTACCAAAAAGATAGCAGTACAGTCAGAAGAGCTACTCCTCTTCTTGACTCCAGATCAGTGAAGTTGCTGGGAAGCACTTTCAGGAACACATCATGTTCCATCTTGACAGGACAAACTACTCCATGAGTGGACTCTACAGAGGTCAAAGAGCTGCCAGCCAGACTGTGGCTATTTGTACTGTAAGGAATGTGATCACTCATGACCCGGCACTTGAACAGACCCAGCGCTTGAACAGAGACATTCATAACTATCACTCAGGTTTCCTTCACATCTTCACTTCCAGAGATGAGAAGAACACTGAGGATACAACAGAGCAAAAACAGACAGAGCTGAGGTGTTCCTCTCTCAAGCACAATCACACACAGCTCATGAACTGCCCACAGCACTGACACAGAAAAGCCTCCATAACAGATTGGAAAAACTCCAGCAGCAGCAATTGAAAACATTCTTTACAGGATGAGGAACAAAGCTCAGAGCAATTCAGTTCACGCAGTAGTTACAGATGCAGTTGGGAATACTGGCTCTTCTCACTGGAAACATCATGTCCACTACCACTGGCACCCTCTAGCACAGCGGACAAGCTGCATCAAGCTTCAACCTCACATCCAAGAGCTATATTGTCTAGTGAGCTATACCTGTGACTGTTTGTGCTGGATGGAAATCTGTTTTTGGGAGGTGCAGGAATGCTCAGTGTTCCCTGATCCGGTAGAAGATGGGCTGCCTTGCTGGGCCTGTAAAAGAAAGTTGTGTATTGTTACATGTCCCCCAGCACGACCACCAGTGCCCGTGCAGATACATTCATCTCCACGCTGGAGCTGCAGCCTGGCCTGCACCACACTTTCATGTTCAGGTTTAAGGATGCTTTAGAGATTCAGTTCAGTAAAACCAGAGTCAGTTTCTTCCCAGAAGCCTGGCTCAATCTGAAGACAAAGCTTTTAAAAGCCTGATATAATTCACAGCAGCTGAGATTAAGCAAGGCCAAACAAAACACTTCTCACAACAACTTTGATCTTTTGCTTTTCTGCATCTATCAGATTATCCTCTCAGATGAAATAATTTTCATCTACGTAAGATTTTGAGTTGTTAGCTTAAAACTCACACCATTCTATTAAACAAGCAAAGCCTGGGACCTAGAACTCTTCACAAGGAAGATGAACTTACCAGAAGGTGACAGACTGGGGTCAATAAAAATGAGGCTGCACTTGGGCAGAAAACCTTCAAGTTCCCCATCCCTTAACTAGACACATGCCTTAGGAATCAAATCTTTTCAGAGCTGCTCACCGAGACAAAAGTAAAACAGAGGCCACCTCCCCTCTGTGCCAGCTGCTCATTCTCTAGCCGCTGCTTCGCCAGCATCACCGACATCAGCGTTGGCAGAGCAGAGTGTTCCTCCTGCGGCTCCTTGGCTGCGCTGCCGTCTACCCCATACAGCGGCTGCTCCACTCGCCGCTGCAACATAGTCAAAAAACAGACAATGAACTACTTTTTTTTTTTTTTAATTAAAAAAAAGCGATTCTCTGACTCTGCCAAAACTGTTGTCAGCGAAGCAGCAGCTCAGGAATGAGCAGGCAGCATGGTGAGGATCTGATAACTCAAACAGGACTCCTGCAGTGATTATTCCAATGGCAGACAGTAGTGGGGAAATGAACTTAACAATTAAAAAAAACCCTAACAAATGAACACACAGGACAGAATTCCTTGTCAGTTAACACATCCTCTTCCTTTGCAAATACATGTGCTTCAGAGTCGTGGGGCAAAATAGATTACAGGTCCCAAAATCTACATTGGGATTCTGGTCATGCATTCACAATTGTATTTTTTTATGTTTCTTAAGGACTCAAACAGCCAATTCCATGATACATTGCTATTCTGGTGAAGTAAATTGAGTCAGAACTGCTAAATGGCAGCAACCCAACCATGTCTAGGACCCAGACATCAGGGTAAGCTCACTTCTGTCATTACAGCTGGGGCCCACCTCATGCAAGGTAAGCAAAGTACTAATTCACTCCCAAAATCCTTTGAATGTCCATTACATCTCTGAATGGCCAGTTCCTTTCTCCTGCAGTAGGTTAGTTTTCTGACTAAAAAAAAAAAAGCAGTGGTGGAGGAACGGGGTTTTAGAAGAATCATCTGAGCTATACTGATTACAGCACACAGCATCTCAATGCCCTGGCTTCCAAAGCCAAACCATCACTGCTAAAACTCAGCAGTCTGGGTCAACCAAGTCCTTCCAAGCTCTAACTCCAGGCCAGCAAATGCCTCCGAGAAAGCAAACAGTCAGATCAGGCTTCAGTTTTTCTTAAAAAAAGAACTGCAACCTGTTTTCTGGCTAACATTACCAATTTCAAGAGTCTGCTTTCTTCCCCAAAAGAATGCTTGTGCCTGAGAGTGGCAAGAGTCATGCAAGAGTCTCAAGACCTGCAGATCATTCTGATCAAATGAGGAGTGAGGAAATTCAAATCAGCCAAGAAATGTGAAGAGAAGTAGTAACATCCTGAAACCATTGCAATTCCTCTGCAAGTTCTGATTGCAGAAATTTTCCAGTACAGTACAGATTAATTCAGGTCTGGAGGAGGTTTGTATCATGTGAAAGACATTTTAACACTCTGTTTCCTTCCAAGATCACATTGACACCTGTAATGGATAAGATGGCGTTCTCCAATTTCACTTATCCCCCCATTTTTGGGGGGGATTAGATCAAACCATTGACATTCAGTTTATAAGAAGAGGACAGATCTTGCAAAGGCCCAGAATAGCTTGTTATGAATAAGCAAGTATCACAGGTTTAGCTGTAAGAGTAAAGAACAGAAGATAAAACACAAGCACCTGTGTAAGGAGAGAGACAAACTGGCCTGGTTGAAACTAACTGTGACATCAATATTCACCAAAAATACTCTGTTCAACTTTTACCTACGCAACACATACAAGTGTAGAAGAAGAAAACCAAAGGAAGAATCCACTTGTTCCATTGTATGTTATCTAATCTGCTGGAATAAAGAATTGTCCCTAATTCCTCACACATCTGCAACATTCAGAGATGATACTTCTTCATTAACCTCTCTCTAAAGAGATGTATTAGTGAATTAATACATGACAGGATGAAAGCCCATTCAATTAATAAGATATATTTTTAGAAACATTAAAAAGTATCTAGAAGCATACATGAAGCTCTCCCTTCAAGCAGCATTACAAAGCTTCGGAAATCTAGCAACACATGGAATTCTGAGCAGAGTGTTCAGTGTTGAGGTTTAGTTCAGTACATTCAGGAACTGTGCAAAGGTCTCTGCAGAATAATGTAATTACTAAAGACTTTGCATTTGGCTTTGGGAATACCAACCTTTCCCATAAGGTCTCTAGACTTTTGCGACACTCAACAAATGCTGAAAGTGTTTAAAGAGGGGGCCCAGCCAATGGTCAAAATGAAAGCTCAGGCAACAGAGCCTCTGAATACTGCTTTGCTAGTTGCAACGAATTTTTTTAGCTGTTCTGTCCTAAAATGGTTTGAAAATACTGGTTACTTCCTCACATCCAGACCTCGCAGAAATGCTGCAAGTAAAGTGGAATTACATGCCAAAAACCAGCACCAGCTGTGCATGTACACAAATTTCTCTGCAAGCTTTTGCTAATGCTCTTTCCAAGTCATGTGCACATGAACAGAAGTAAAAGGTCTTCCCAAGATAATTGTGGTATATACATATACATTGTTCAGGATACCCAAGGGGTCCAATCAAGATCAGAACATCCCTGGCTAGTGCTGCACAAACACGCAACATACTCCCAACCCCACGGAGAAGTTCATGTGCTACAATAGAATACAGGCTAACTAATGGGTCAGTTCCACCTTTATTACGGACTGAGATCTCTCTGTACTCACATAGCACGTTAGAAGCATTCATCCTGTACAATTTAAGCTCAGATATTCATGTCAGCTACGCTGGACTAGCCACTGTCCCAGGGTCCTAGACATGGCTTTGCTCTCAGAACCCGGCTTCAGATTTAAAATGGAGAACAAGCCAAATCACTCACCAAGAGACACTTCCCTGTCCAGAACCTTGTCATTACCTGTCTGAAGCATGGCCACCAAGTTAACCGACGCCAGGCCACCAGTTGCGTCCCCAAGAACACTCACCGGCAAGGGGTTGGACAGGGAATGCTGCGGAGAGGATCTGGCGACGGGCGGCACGCTTCTACCGGGACTGGTTCCTGGGCCACTACCCCCAGCAAACTGGGCACACAAACAGATTTGATCATCAGGAATTCCACACAGATACTACGTTTAACCAAATTTAACACAGACAGAAGAAACACATTTATCTTAAAAATGAAGCCTTATTGGCTTCAGGGAGTCATTCAAATAACCTGAACATAAATTAAGAGAAAAACCTTAACAGTTCATGGAGTTTTCAAAATAACACAAGTACGTCAGACAAACACTTGTATTTGCACGTATTACCTTTTCCTTCGTAATACAAAAAGATATAAACCTGCACACTTGGCAATAGATCAGTTATTTACTCTATGGAATTAGGAAGCCCCATTCCCTGTGAGAAAACACATCTGATGTGCACCACAGAAGTGGTAATGAATGTTCATCTCCAATGAAGCACCCGTGCCAGTCACTGTTAAGAGGCAGCACAGGTAAGGAGCTAGGGAACTGCTCCAGTTAGTACAGAAACCCCTACAGTGTACCGCTCATAAAAAAATTTACCCAGTAAAGAAGTAAGCACCAATAAGCACTTAATTTCTGACTCCGAGTTGCTCCATAAAATAAAGAACAAACTTAAGAGAAAAGCTACAGCTCTGGATTGTGTAGACCTAGAAAAACTTCAGATATTATGCAGTGCAAAAAGAATACTGACTTTTAGAATGTCTGTCACTGTTTGGGGAAGGGATTTCCATGCCCACTATGATGCCAGCCTCCCATGGGAAGTTTTTCTTAAGAGGGAACTCTGTAAACAACTTCCCACTCTAATCAGCAGGACTGTGGAGGTGGGCTCTTTTGCAACACTGGACCCTTAACAAAATTATTTGCAAACCTAGAGATATCCTCATACAGGTTCCAATGGAAATCAACCTCAAACCTATACTTAAGTGAAAAAAATAATGCCTTATCAACTGTTCAACTACATGTTAATTTAAAAATCAACTTCCTCATATCCTCTGCCTAATCAGATCTGAGCGTATCAGTGTGACATCATCAATCCATGATCCCAATGACGGATCAGTAACACATGTCAAATCACAAACTTCTTTTTACAAATTTTGCAAAATGTGAATTCAGGCAGATTTGTCAATGGAAAGATACTTACCTCAAAATAATCACTAATTTTATGTCCTCTAGGAGTGCCTTTCCCTAAAAAGGAAAACAAAGGATTAAAATATAAGTTGTACTTTTAAGAACAGAAGTTACCATGCCATTCTAAAAACCTCCTCCTACATTTTGACACTCCTTTTCCTGTTCAGTGCAACACCTATCACAACAAAGCTTCTGCACAACAAAAGCCCGCCCCAGGGTTACAGCCCTTGAGCTGTTTTTGGGAGGCTCTACAGTTGACAATTCAATTAACTCTCAATTCCAAACATGTCATATCCAATCAAACAGCATTTGCACTTGCTGAAGTACTTAGAAAACACTAAAGGTCTTGACTGTTGCATAGGTTCTCCAAAATTTCCTTCAAGATAAGGAGAGAGCAAAAGGTACTTTTACTCCTCCACCTTCAGATAAATTACTGCATATTAGATCTCTCACAAGCATTCCTGTAAGAGTTTGAGAGATAATTAGCAGTGGCTTAACATGAGCTCATTAAAACTTAGCCCTTTTCTTTTATTATCATATTATCAAAGCAGTTCTGTCAACACAATTCTCACTACTTTCTCGCTGAAGACTGAAAGAAATCAAAATCTGCCCCTCTGCCCATCTGCTAGAAAATGTGAACTTGGATTGAACATGCCAGGTGTTCCACAGCACTCAGGGCTTGGGCACAGCTTGTTCCAGATTTCTCATGGCAAGAACTTGCTCTAACAAGGCAGGCATACATCTTGGAAAGCAAGGAAGAGATTACAGGCTGTATTCTGAAGACTGGCTGCTGTATATGTAGCAACACAGGACCAAAACAACACCTCAGAGCAGGATACAAAGCCTCTGGGCAGCCTGTCCCACAAAAATGCAAGAGTTTGTGCAAATAAGCCAAGTATTTTTCTGCCAATAAGGATAACAAGGCTCCCAGAAGAGAATACACCATCATGGAGTAGTTCATAACAAGCTGCCTGACACACCCTTGAGAAGAGCCATTAGTTTCCTAGGACACTGCCTGTGCAAAATGTGCCTGAGTTACCAAGCACATGGCAATCCTGTGGCAGGGTCAGAGCGTGGATTACCTTGACTGGTCTCATAGGCTTCTGCTTTCCTCTTCCTATTCCGCTGGTCATTCTGCTTTTTCTCAGGAGTCTGTTAAACAATACTTCAAAATTAACATTACTGCAGTTATTCCAAGATTTAAAGAAAATGCCCAAACACAATGATCTGTTCCATATCCCCAGTGGCCATTTCTTTTCTCTGGTGCATTTGCTTCTGTTCTTGGTACTTAAAGAAACAACTGCTCTCAAAGAGCTGCTACCTTTTCATAGATGGACTGCAGGAGGGAGAGAACATGGTTAACAAGAAGATAAATTTATTTTTTCTGTTTCAGCTGCTGCAAGCCAGCCTCTGCTGTCCAGTGACCTCACAGGGTTAGAAGAACAAGCTCAAACACTTATAAAAACTTGTGTAAACCACTTCAAGGTGATCATAGTACTGGTACAAGGGGAATAATGAAGAGAGGTTTAAGTACTGACATCCAAATCTGCAGTCCAATCACAGTCTCTTACGCCAAGTCACTTTGCCTGCAGGTGATGCTTCTCAAAGCCCACTGCAGATGGCTACAAGAACTATCCCAGGACAGCAGCCAGAACAAAGCTGTTACAGATGCAGGAATTCATCTAGACTTCTGTTTGCTCCTCACCTGCTCTCATTAAAGTCAAGGGTCAGTTGCATGTGTCATTTCTGTGAGCACCCAGAGACCTGATGGGCAGCTGATCCAGTGGATTTATGCACAATCAATTTATTTATGCACAGGCACAATACAGAGCACAGTTGACAGGCCTGAGGGCTCCAGAAGTGTCTTGATTATCTGCCTGTACAAGGCTAGCAAGCCTAAACATGTGAGAATGGAGAAGACCCTGGCATGGTATTTTCCCCATCACCAGGGTCACATCTGTGGCCAAACCTGCTGAAGACACTGGGAAGCAGACTGCTGGAAGCAGCAGACAGAGGTTGCTGGAAAAAGATGTCTTGTCCTTCCCATCACCACTGTCATTTTAAAAACCTCTCTTATCCCAAATCGTCCCAAATAATTCCCAAGCTGTATGTTTTCCAATCACTGCAGCCACCACTAAACTATAACCGGGGGGCAAGGAGAAAAACACAATGTTCAAAACACAGCTCTGGGGGAGGGAAAGGAATGGCCAGAGAGTTTGTGGTAAACCTAAGTTTCATGCTCTTTGGAAACCTGAATCTCAAGTACCCTCTTTAATGATCTCTACCAAAAGACTTACACATGCTAAGCACAGAAAGCAATCTCCTTCCTTGACTAGGACAAAAAGGATAAAGTTGAATCTAAACCTGGCTGTGTCACCAGTGGGTGCTGGACATCTACAGCCCCATGTTATCAGCTGGGCACTCACAGATACAGTGTTGTATTGGTAAGAGGATGGAGCGGATGTTAAGACAAAGGTGATTATGGTGTCTGCAAGGTACTTTTTTAGAATGAGGGGACTGAAAACTCCAAACTACCTAGAGACTTGCTGCTCCAGCCCCTGTACATGTAAAAGTCAGTGACACTGCCTCCTCACTGTGTAGTGAAGAGCAGCTCCTGAACAGTGTTGGCGTGACTGTAACACCACAAGCTCCATTACAGCCTCCATGGAGCTGTGAGCATATTAATGAGATTCAGTTTAAGTTGTTTTTCCATTCAAGTACTTACATAACAAAAATGACACACAACATTATCTTTTACAGACTGAAAAAGCAAGGAATGGGACATCCGAGTACACCAGCTTGGTCAATTTATATCCCTCCACAAAAGTTCATTTAAAAAAGCCATTAAAAGAATGAATACTCAAATTTTCACTATTAACTACACTTACTTTATGGAGTTTAAGATATCACATTCTCAAAAGCCCTTCGTATCAGTAGTGCCATATAATAGAGGGAAATATGATCCAAAACATATCTGGTAACTATAGGGGAACTTCATAAGAAATACATAAGAAAATGCACTTAAATTTGAGATTTTGGTTTATTAACATGGAATTTTAGAGTAAAAATCCAACTATGATTAATTTTGCTGCTTTAGCGAGCATTCTGAAATAGTTAATCCTAAAGAAGTGAGATTAACCAGGGACAAAGCATCAATTTTTGCCTTCCCACACTTCCACAGAGCAATCCACAAAATGCTCTGCCTTGTATAGGCTTAGGCAAACTCACATATTTGATAGATATGGCAAACTTTTCCAGTAATGCTCTCTGGCTTTTTATGTGTATCCAAAAATGTATCCAAACAAATCCCAGTGAACTGAAAACAGTTTCCTAAACTGAGCTTTATGGAGGCTGTGTTTGGGATTGGGTAAAACCTGCCTGGAATGGCCAGAAGCTTGGAGGAGGAGCTTCACAGAGAGGTCGAAAGCCTGCAGGATCAAGCTAAATACTTCCCTGGTCTTTTTCACTCTCCAAACTAAAATGACCGTCACTGACTCTCACACAATTCCTTCCATGTTTTGAGTTTGATCATGTTCACCTTAAACCCAACTGCCCCAAGGAGTTGTGCCTGCTTACCTCCAATTCTTTATCGCTCAGAGAGCCCACGCTGCACAAGCTCTGGTTGGAAGACTCACTATTTAATGGACCCTAGTGAAAAGCAAGCAAAGACTGTTAGAAACAACTTCCCTACAAGGCAGACTCATCCTAACAAAGACTCAATCTCTGGGCTAACTGTGGTTATAGCAGCACCATGGGTCAAACTCCCAGACACAGGATGGGGCACTAAGAGGCTTCAGAAGCCATTTGCAGCAGGACAGTTGGACTGTTCAACAGTTTTTTCTCAGGATAATGATCCAGCCTTTGAAATACTTCTGCATCAGTTCATATCCTAACTGGTCTATTTACCCATATCCACAAAACAGCCAAGGTGGTATTTATAGAAGCCTAAGGTTTGAAGAAGAAAACCTGATTTGTTGAGTAGCAGGAGTTCCAAGCTCAGCTCTCCAGGCAAGCATCTGCTTGACCCTGAGCTGAGCATTCAGACGCATCTTCCATCTGGCAAGCCAGCTATTACTGTTATCAGATGCTGGCTGTACCACTGATTTAAATGTGTAATTTTATGCTCTTTTTAACACTAGGAAAGTGAACAAGTGAAAGTTGTGTTAACCAGCAGTATGACTGGTACTCATAATACAACCTTTCCCACTTGGCTATTTTATGGACCCATCTGTGACCTACCCACAGAGCAGCTGCTTCCACCAGGCCAAAGCAGAAGCTCAAGAGGCTGAATAGATTTACCCAAACAGTAACCAGGTACCTCAAGAGTCTGCTGCATCTTTACAGGCTCTGCTGGATACACATCTGCATTTTTACATTTCCAAGCAGTTTGGAAATTATTTAGGATCTCTAACAAAACTGGTTTTAAAAGGAAAAAGTGAATCATGTAAAGTCACTGTGTTTTATCCTGACACAAAAGTATCCTCCTACAGACCTAACTTAAGAAATGGAGACAAATTTGACGAAGACGTAAAAACAAGATTCACAATTAACGATGGAATGTATTAACAGAAAGAATGACATAATAAAGCCAGTTCTCCATTAATAACTTGTGAGCATTTTTTCCCCAAGATGCATTCTATTTTAGCATTTTTAACTTCACAGCACTTCCCACCAATCAATCTTTTCTCAAAGCAAAGCCACTTCTTGTTATACACTTGAGCAGAAGACTCGAGTGGTGGAATAGGAGAAAAGCCTTAACACCACAGAGAAACCCCACAGTAGGTAATTTTTTAACAGTCCAGTTCTCCCTCCCCTGTTTAAGGTACAAACACCACCATCAAATTGTGACATAAGCTAGCTATTACTAACCCAAATTCTCAAGCAGGCATGTGCTGAAAGTAGAAGTTCTGTCTACCTTCTGTGTTCACTCAGAGTGTTAAATATCAAATTTGTTTCTCCTAAAACAACAAGCTCAGTTGCTTCAACAAAACAAACAAACAAACCCCAAAAACCAAAAAAACAAACAAAAAACCAAAACCACAAAAAACCACCCGACACCTGAATAGCTCAAGCTAAACATTTAGGATTCCCTTAGAGAAAAACTGCAGGTTTACATTCTTTACACCACATCATTATCATTTCAAGGAATCAGACAAATAGCTCAGGACCAGAAAAATGTTTCACCTCATCTTTTCAGCAATAGTTGCTTTTAAGCAAAGCTACAAGCTAGCCATCACCCAATGATGGTTCACAAATGTTATAGGTACAACTCTTGGTTATTCTAGGAATTTACTTGGCCAACAGGACTTAACAGAAGTGCCAACACTAACCTTAGCTACACCCATCTGAAAGCCTCAGTGCTAAAGTAATTGTAAAATCTTATGGCAAGTGGCAACAGAAAGTAAATACTTTCACCCACAAAAAAAAACTTGTTTATGAACTGCACAAATCCTGCCCTCCAAAATCTTTCCATTCTCTCAGGAACTCCAACCCCAACAGCATATCCGAGGCACCAACTAACCTCCTGGGCCAAGTGAGAACTTTGTAAGATACAGGAGCATCTCTCCAAACGAGCATTTGCTGATTTCACACTGGGGTTCTGATATGATGAAGATGAAAGTGAAAGTTGTTTCCATGTTTGCTTAAATCTTGCTGCCTTCATTTTGCAGATGGATAGCAAATGACAGGAGCAGCTGTTCCAAAAACGCCACGTTTGAACNGACTGAAGGGGAATGTCAATGGCTTACACAGTACAATTCTTCTGCAAGGTCTCTGCATTCTGGGATCACCTGAAGATTGACTGATAGGGCCAATTATACCTAGAAATGATACTAAGATTTTTTCCCAGAAATACTACTTTATCTTGTCCAATACAAGAAATCCACTCAGTTTGCACCTGAATGTAAAGTTCTGGGATGCAGGCAGCTGGAAAAATGCCTAATACAAAATCCACAATGTTTTTCTTACTTCCAGTACTACAACTACCTGTACTGACTACCCTGAGTGGAAAATTTTTAGCTCTACCAGGCAGAATCAAAACCATTTCTCGCATCCATAAAAGAGTAGTTTGATGCTGATCGGATTCTTGAACAGAAAAACCACCAATTTTTTCTTTATGGTAAACCTTCCCCTAGAACCTACACTGATAAGGTGGTAAAATTCAACTCAGCGCAGTAGCAAAAAGGGTGAGAAGGAAGCAACTTCTTCATTATGGAACTGGAACAGAACAGCTTGTCATTGTCTACAGATAACCAGCAATTTCACTGTCACGTGTACTGATTTGTGAACAAATGCGAAATTCTTATTAGACATGTTTTGACCCATGCAATGGGTCAAATGTATGACCTTCCTTTTCCTCTGATTACCTTTGATAGGACCTTCCATTGACACTTTTCTTACTCTAAAGGATTACACCTTTACAGACAAGAGCTGAACTTGGCAACGTTGGCAAAAAGTCTTGTTTTGAGGCATTCTGGCTATGGAAACTCAAACTATTCACTAGAACGTGCTGTACTCGAAGCAACAAAGATACAATACCTAGGATGTTTCAGGAACATGACCTAGTGCTCAGCTGCACCCGTTCTCATGTAGTGAGTCAAGAGAAAGGAAAAGCAAGTTTTCCTGATTATCCAGATAACATGAGGTTATGTGTGAAATTAGGTATCAACTGCTTATAGCAACAAGTTTAGGCATGGATGCGAGAAACCGTATATCTGAGTATATCCCTTCAGCTAACAGTCAGCAAGTGTGAATATAAAAAATGCTTCGGATTTGTATTTTATCATTCCTGACTGTTTATATTTAACTCAGCAACTGACTTGGGATAAATGTTCAGTACTTCATTTAGCATACCATTTTTAAGTGGACATGACACAAAAGGAATTAAAGGAATGAACCTGAATTTTGGAAAAAAACCCCAAGTAAACAAAGGCAAAGAATATTAACATGAAAATATTGCCAGAGAAGTAGCAGTGGGGAATAATAAACATGCAATAGTTTACACAGGAAGAACTTATGAATTTTGTTCCAGAGGTTATCTGGCTTTCCTAGCACAGACCACTTTGGGATAATACTGCACTTCTCTGCTCTCACTTCCAGCCCACTCATCCATTGTGCCCTGTCAAGGCAATTGGTGATGGCGCTCAGCAAAAATTCAAAATACGTGGGTCATCTTAAACAAGCTAATAGTTCCTATAGTGTTTACCCAAATGACAAGCACAAGAACAGCACACACTTCCTCCTCCACAAGGAATTTCTTTCCAAGATAAGCTGGCATGCTCTTTTCCCTTGTGATTCACCTATCAACTGCTGCTTTGAAGTCTGTGACCTACCTATGCACAACAAAGCCTCCATGTTGAGAATTGGATGCAACAGCAGCAGGCACTATCAAGACTCCTACTCAAGAGGCAAGAATTTAAAATCTGGCCACTCACAGGAGCTGGTTAGTCATTTCTCCCTTTGCCAGAGCCCCTGGAAAGCCCACAGTAAGGCTTCAATGGCTGAGACTTTAAAAGAAACAACTTAGCCTGCTAATAGCTCCCACCAGAGCATCTAGAACAACACCAAGCTGACTCAGCCCCCCTTACCATCTCCTGCCTCCCATGACTTGTGCATTTCCACATCCTCTCCAAGCTCCCAGAAATGATCCATCACTCCACAACTCAAGGTGGGCAGTCTCCATTTTGTGCTCTCCAATTCTTCGTACTGAAAGGGAGCTCTAGGAATTTCAGCTGCCTAGCCAGAGTCTCCAACATAGGCTTACAGCAATGTGCACTGCAAAATTCTCTTGCTGTCCAAATGGAGGAGACATGGAGATAGACATGCTTCATTACCCCAAGCCAGGATAACTCGAGTTCCTCTGAATTCTGTAGCAAATCAAGAGATTTCAAAGGCAAAGAGTCAATCCTTAGTTGCACTAAAGGTTAGTGCTGAGTCCACACAGGTTTACACCAAAGTGAAATGGTCTAATGGTTTTACAGTTACTCTGGTCCAGTGCTACTGTGTCAGGTTTAATTAACATATCTTATTTCAAGCATCACGTAAGTATGAGAATTACAACCTGCCTCTTAATTGGACTTTTAGAAAAGCTCAGTATTACTGCTGGTAATGAAATCACTGAATCACTGAGGTCTTTTTGCCACAAGAAGTTAATCTACTCTCAGATGTTCACAGGTAACCCCCACTCTATCAGATGGGTAAGCAGATTTGCAGCAGGATTTGCTTGGCTTCCATTACGCCTGAAGAATTCTCTCTGGTTGGAAATACAGTATTTTTATTTTACTGATGCCAAACTGGACAGAAGGGTTACACAACTCATCCTAGCCCTCAGCTCAAGAGCAGAAATAGGACTGAGATCTGGTAACTATTTCTGGGCACTAGCAGCCAGACAACACATTTGAAGTTATGTTGCACACAGAAACATCCGAACAATTTTCAAGGATCTGTCATAAAGTCCTGGCACATTCTGCGGCAGCTGCTAAATTCAATTCTACGTTTTAAAACTCCAATTAACTGGTTCTCCTCATGGCCTACGACACATGTTAGGGACCACCAGTGTGCAGCACCACTTCCCTCCAAGGAAGATGTGATTATCCTCAAACACGAATTCTCAACGTGGCAACTTTGCTGCGAAAAATGCTGCTGAATACATCACAAAACTGGAGTTGCTGAAGTGATCAGGACTTCAAAAGTTACAGAGAAAGAATAAAAACCAAACTAATACAAGCAAATACTGTTCTTTATGAACAATTTTTTGGTGGCATATATTCTGCAGCATTACCTCAAAGCAGGAGGAAAAGGAGCACTAGCTACCACCAAGACCCAACACTTTTTCAGTTCTGGCATAGTCAGATGGATCTACAAGATTCCTACAGCCCAATTACTCTCCCTATGAGTACTTCAGCCTTTCTAGTTTAACTATAAAACTGGCACACAGAGCTTGGTTTGGAGATCTTTTGAAGACCAAACTTGTAGAAGATATGTGTGCTGCTGTGAGGACCCACCCTGGTTAAGCCCGAGACAGGCTGTGCACAAATACAGATTCACCCATCACAATTACTTATTCAAATTCTTATCCAGGGAAAGTATGTGGAAATGACACAAATCCCTTGGAGTTAACCCACCTGATACCTTAAAGGCAGCACCCAAATAGGGGGAAGGGAGGCAGAAGATGAGAACAGACTAGATGACAAATTAAACAATATTATCTAGGGAAACAACTCACATTTTGTCTCCCGGACTTTCTGACCCAAGGAAGATGTCTAGTCAGAACAATGTCTCATGGGAATGTACTTAGGTTTTCCCAGTAAGTAAATATAAAGAGGAGCTAAATAAGCAGGAACAGTCAGTGTCAGAGTGTTGTGTATTAATTCAGGGACTTGCTCTGGCAATTTGGGGAAGAATGGCACTTCACCATATGGGAAGAATAGACATCGAAAGCATCACCAGCTTTTTGAAGCTATCTAGTGACCTGGATGAAGCACAGGAGTATAACAGTTGCCTAGAAACATTCCTTGCTCATAAATTTGATTCAATGAATTAACTCCAAGCTTCTAGTGAAATACATTCTTCAGCTACCAAGTAAGAAACTCCATCACAGGCTTGTAACAGAATTTTGAGGCTTCTGGGGCTACAAATGACCTCAGTCATTGGGTTGTGCCTTCAGCTACCACAGGAGGTGACAAGCACACAGCTGTTTCCAACACAGTTTAGGATTTCTGTCCTCTACTACTGTTACTGGAAAGCTCTTCCAGAATCCCATGACTCTGATGGCTAGAAGCTTTTTTCTAGTTTCCAGCCTGAAAACTTATTCTAGATCAGCTTCCTCTCATCCGTATCTCAAAACACCTATAGCTGTTCTTTAATAACACAGAGGAACCGTGGGCTTGAAGCTGAAGTTGTATTAAGATATAAACTAATGCTTTTGTTTTATACAGGTCCAAAATATACCCTTTGTTTTTAAACATTAAAGAAAGAAGCCATACATAGCAAGATACACCCAGTGGGAGGATGGCAGGAAGCTCAGTACAACTGCCTGCTGCCTTCACCCAATCACATCTGAGCATCTGAGATGACATTTCTTCCTTTTATGCAATAAAACAGCACCAGATACCTTCCATCCCAGGAGGATGGGCCAGGTCCTGTCCCACTAGATGGCACTCACTTACTCCATAATTCTTTCCTTAAACATTTCATTGGAGCCAGCTAAAAATCTTAGCTGAATCACACAAAATTGTATCACAGCTTTCCCAATATATTCCCTTTAAGACAGTGACCTACCAATGCCAGTGCGGAGCATGACGGACGGAGGCTTGGGGGGGTAGGGAGGGAATTTGAAGCACCAACCTGGGAGGGAATGTAGTAGCTGAAATTAATACTGCAACCAAGATTTGCTGCAACATAGTAGAGTCATGCTAATTTATATCAATGGTTGGCTGATCTATTGCAAATTAGCAAGAATGCAAGTAAATAAATAAATATATTATTTGCAATAAGTGTAACGCACTTTAACAGTTCACTGACTAGTACAAGGTAAAACTGCACAACAACAGGTAAAAATAAAACTCAGTAACAAAATAGCTTTGCTCAAAGTGAGGCCTCCAAGGAATGAGGCTTTTTTACTTGGATTGCTTTAGAAACAAGTATTCAGTATTCACCCCTACAGAAAAGGGCATGTACTTCCTGCTCCAAACGTATTGGAAACATAATTAAGATTTGCTTTCCTGTATCTCTTAAAGGTTATTCCTTTAAAAGGAAGAGTTCCTAACATTCTTTGTGAACACTGAGTACATTTGCACTGCTTTAAAGCTATAACAGTGTCTATGCTTTTAGCTATTCTAGTAAGATATTTGGGTTTATCTGTACTGGTACAGCTAAAGATTTTAAAGTGACAAAATGCAGGAAAAGAGGCAAGAAACAGCTGATAAAGTACACGAAAAGTTGTAATGCTGTATGAAACAAGATCACAGTACAGTTAATGCCATCAACTTTTATGCCACAAAAATAACTTAGCATGTTAAAAGTCTTAAGAGTAGGGGAAAAGATTAAAAAATCCCCACATTCTTACTTGAGCAACACAAATTGTTACCCCTTAGCGTCTAGCGTTAATCTTGCTTACTACACTTTCTTACAGCTGAGCATTTGGCTTCCTTGTGCTCTCTTCCCAGACTCAACCTTGTCTGAGAGGCAGAGCAGAAAGAAAAGCGAGAACTCAAACAAAACTCTTCCAAGTTCCGAATCACTTTGCGTTTTTCTTAGGAATGCGGCCTCTACAATGTTTCTTCTCAAAATAATTCTAAGTGGCTGCAGAAAATCATCTAACGATGTGTTGCTTTACCATCTACCTTGATGTTGTTCAAAACTTAGTTATCTCCCTCAAAAATTAACTCATTATCCCTGACCTCGTTTACAATGAGTTCTGTCACCATTTCATTGCTCAGAAAGACTGACATTACCAGTACCAACACCTGGAGTACTCACAGCCTAATGCCAAGACACCAAGCCACCACACAACATTGTTACTCAGGTGCCTTGCTTTAGACAGTTCCTGACCAAATGGAAGCTGTACACGAGGACAAAGATGGGATTTTACTGTCAGGTTGTGGATTAGACACAGGAGAGCTGCACTGCAAACACTTTTTGTGTGTGTTCCATGTGATGGCATAGACAGTTTTAGCTCCGGCACTCTGAAGAAGAGAACAACTCAATGTTTCAGTCTGGTTATGTGTTGTATCCAACGCACAACACTTGAAACTGTATCTCACCAGCAGCCAAATTCAGCTCTCAAAGGTGCTCTTGGAGAAAGGAAGAGCCAGGTGAGATTCCCACTTCTACAAAGTTGTCATGGATTTTTTTAGGTATACAAGCAGCCTTAAGATGGAACAACTCCTAAGAACTTAATTAGAGCTCAAAATCTTCTGTTTAGCAAAACATCTGCTCACAGAGATCCCATTTTCATTCCTCTTGAACATACTTCACACAAATTAGAGGTCAAAACACAACAAGTGATACAGAATTTTTTTGCAAAGCAAAGTTATCCATGTAGAAATTAAAAAACCTAACCAAAGTGCAAGGGAGGATGGCTAAGCAGTCATACCTGTCACCACAGGTACTCACACTCACCTTGGCAACCCCAACCCCGGTGAATCTGGCCTCCAGGAGCTCCTGCCTGCGTGGGTCCAGGCTATGCAATTCTTCCATCATTTCTGCTGCTATGGGAGAACAACACTCGGATTATGCAATGCAAGGAAAGGAGAGGGACATTTAATATTCCGTGCCACTGATGAGACTTAAAAGTGCCTGCTCTGCAGCACAACCGCATAGAGAGCATTTTCTTGCAAGAGAAATGCAAGATTACCATGTAGCAACAACATGAGTTTGCCACTGGATTATAGTATTTAAACCATAGCCCTGCTGGAGTTTCCTCTCTTCTGTTGTACCAGCCATTTCAAGATCTCTAAATCCAAGAAAGCAATTATGTCACATTCTCCCACTGGATGCTTTATTAAAAGGAAAACATGGGACCAGAGTGTTATGACTAAAAGCTTCAGAGCTTTTCATCTGTGCTGCATGACTAGGAGAAAAAAAAAAGCAACATTCTTTACCCCATAATTTATTTTTGGCCAATCCTGGAAATACTCGATCTCCACGAACTCCAGATTTCACTGACAACAGCTTTGGTTCTTCCAAGCACAGAGTGGGATTATAAGAAGAAAATAACGCACAATTAAACCTTTTAATTTACAAGGTAAAGCATCAGATACTTCTAAAATAACAGCAGCTTCTACATCCTGGATGTACCTGGGGTACCTCTTGGCAATCCAAGACTATGGATGCCTTATATGAAGGGTTAAAAAGCTACACGGCATAACTGTGTAAACAGGTTAAAAATCAGGAAATACATAATTCAAATACTGAACTGAGAAAAAAATGGGACAAAATTCACTGTTCATTATAACTGTGAATCACATCTTCCCAACTGCACCAATCAAGTTCATTTCCAGAAATGTCTGTTCCAGTTTCATTTTCTGGACTAAGGTAGGAAAAAAAAAAAAAAAAAAGGCCAGAAACAGAAGATAAAGATTTGCCGTATAAAGAGCATATGCAATGAAGAAAGTTCTTGAAGGGCAGCAAGTGCCCTCTAGAACAGGCAGTGCACAATTGTTCCTTTTATGAACTGTCCATTTTGTCCCTGCCGCTTCCTCCAAACGCTGCGGCTCCAAGTCACAGGGGCAAAGTGAATTCATCCGGGGGCATTCTCAACTGCTCTCCCAGATCAGTCCCAAGCCTCAAAAACTAATGGGATCCTAAACGTGGTTATTAAACAACCATATTTCTGCCACGGGCTCTAAAAGCCCAACAAAGCTCCCAGCCCGGTTTTCAAAACAGGAAATCTGAGCAGCGAGGAAAATGACAGTCGAGCCGCAAACGCCAAAATGTTCAAGTGCTCCTAGGGATTTCGCCCATCACGGGACGACCATCCGCGGGGAATCGCATCCCCACACCGGGATGCTGCTGTGAGGAAGGGGCTGACACAAGTTCTCCCCGCCGGGGGCTGCCCGCTGCACCGCTCCAGGCAGGGCTGGCAGTCCCTCCTGCTCTCCCGGGAAGGGATTTCCAGCACCCCTCTCCTACCCATTCGGGACGCAGAGGCACCAGCCGCCGAGCGAGCAGCCTTGCCCCGCTGCCAGCTGCTGCACCGCCTCGGCCTCTTCCTCCTCCTCCTCCCCTCCAGCACCGTCTCAACCCTGAGCTCCGCAGGCCGTGCCCACCCTCCACCGCCCCCGCGCTACCCCCGGCT
>VZTN01022690.1:0-111659 GCA_013400515.1 Erpornis zantholeuca | reverse complement strand
GGGGCGGTAGGGTGGGGGGGTCAGTGGGGCCTGGGGGTCAGGGCAGGTCGCGGAGGGCAAGAGCAATGGAGGGGGTCACCCAGGGCAGCAAGGGGGTCAGAGTACTATGGGATCGGGGGGGACCTTGGCCATCATTAGGAGCTGGGGGTCAGGGCAAGACTGAGGGGCCGGGGGCATGGCAGGCATCACACAGGTCTGGGGGCACAGCAAGGGCTCAGGATGGACCATGGGATCATGGCGGTTGAGGGGACTGAGAGAGCAGCAGGCTCAAGGGCAGGTCAGATGCAGCTTTGGGATGGGGACAGGTCTGGGGGGCATTGCGAGGCCACACACCTGTGGGGAAGCAGCAAAGGGTCAGAGTCCTGTGGGGTCAGGAAGGCTGAGAGTGGTAGGCACAAGGTGGGGTCAAAAGGGCCTCTGGGTCAGGGCAGGTCTGGAGGGTGCAGGAGGTATGGAGGGTGGTCACACAGGGCTGGGCGGCAACAGAATGTCAAGGTGGACTATGGAGTCATGGAGGGATGAGGGAGAAAGCACAAGGGGGGGGTCAGATCCAGCCTTGGGGTGAGGTTAGGGCTGAGGGTCAGCATGGGGCAGGGGGTGATCACACAGATGGCGGGGCAGCAAGGTTCAGGGTCCTAGGGTGGCCCAGAGGGTGCTAGGGAGTGACAGGCACAAGGAGCGGGTCAGATCCAGCCAGGGCTGTGCAGGCAGGGCAGGCCTAGAGACATGTCACCCCCAGGGGAGCAGAGGTTGACTCACCCCCTGCCCCATGATGCCCAGAGGTATGACAGATATGCAGGTATGACATCCATGCACCCCCCGGTTCTTCATCTCCTGTCCAGTCTCCATCTTAGACATCCATGAGCAATCTCACTCCCCAAACGACCCTCATTCCCCCAAGAGAGGGTGCAAGGGCACCTCAGCACCCCCAACTCACCCCCACTCCATCCCTGCCCCCTGGAAACACCACCCGGAACGGGCCGAGCCCCTGGTTCGGGGCTGATCCAATGTGCATATTGTGTGTGAGAAACAAACCAGGCGCCCCAGCAGCCCCCACGACACAGTCCACTCTCTCCTTTCCAAGGCCAAGCTGTCTCCACACTCAGGAAAACAGCCCTAAAAATCAAAGTAATAAAGATTGGGCTTGTCCTGGCTGGAATGGAGCGATTCCATCGCAGTTCATCTGGCTCATTGCAGGCAGCGGGGCAGGACTCACAGCGCTGTGGGTGTTGCACCCGCTCGCTCCAAGGCTGAATCAGCTTTCCGAAAAGCAAACAAGCAGGAGAGGAGGATTGTTGGGAAAGGAAGTGGCCAGGCCTGTCCAAGGGGAGGCAGGCGCGGATTAGCAATGGGAGCGGAGGTTCCTGGAGCTCGGTAAAGGATTCGCCAGGGCTGGGAAAGCCGAGGGACGCCCGTCACCTCCGCTTCACTGCGTGACATCGAGCGATTTATGACCAAACTGGAACTGACTAGTTTGGCAAAAGGGAGGTGGAGAGGAGCTGGTGGAGCATCGTGGAAAAACCATTCCTGCAAGGCGAAGGGGGAAGCTGTGTAATTTTAAAATTGCTAATTTATCGTACTTTGTTAACTCCGTGCAGCAAATGGCTCTGGGAGCGCTGCCTGCTCATACAAGCTGCTTTTCCTGTGCTTTAATCTGTTTTTTTTCAGTACAAGAGCCACTCCAGTTTCAGCTCCTGCTCCGTAAGTCACATGTTGAGCATGACCGGTGGCAGGAATTTATAAAATAAATAAATAAATAGTGGTTTGTGTCTGGGTTGTGTTTTTTTTTTTTTAAAGAAAAAGTCTTGGAGTAAATATTCCATCAGCTGGCAGCTAATCACAGCCATTTAGGGAACATTAATTAGGACCACTTGCAGTGAATAATTCAAGGACATATAAATTTTATTTGTGCATTTCAGTTTGATTTTGGGTGGAGAGAGGAGAGGTTGTGGGAGCTGCTACACCCAACAAAGGGACTGACTTACTGAACCCCCAGCTCTTCTGGACTCCCCTTCATTGCCCTTAGAAAGCCCTCCAAAAGGAGCAGTTCACCCCCTCAGAGTGCTGGGCAGAAATTGGGCAGCAGTAACACCCATTCTGTGGCACTGTCCCCCACCTTTGTGTTTTAGGGGTGATGGGGGTCACTTCCGTCAAATTTTTCCTGTGCTTTTTGGACAGCGCTTGATGGGGCACTTCCTCTTCCTTCTCCATACATTGCCAGGGACTGCATTGCCAGGGATCACAATGCCATCAGTACTTCCATGTAGGCCACCAGAAGAACCTTCCGCTGTCACAGAATCAGAATGGTTTGTTGAAAGGGACCCCAAAGCACATCCTGTCCCACTCTCTGCCATGGGCAGGAGCATCTTCCACTACACCAGGTTGCTCTAAGCCCCATCCAACCTGGCCTTGGATGCTTTCGGGGATGGGGCAGCCACAACCTGTCATTTCCTGGTGGTTGTTTGCTCAGTCATTTTCAATGAAATCTCAGACAAATGCCCCCTCTTCTTCCCCTTGTCAGGACCAAATTCTCAGGGAGAGCCTCCTGGAGAATCCACTGCAGCCAGGAATGTTTTCCAAGACATCTCTTAATGCACCACTGAGTGGCCTGAGAGAGGACCCATGGCCATAGCCATAGGCTCTGCTGGGTCAGGCTGGAACAGGAGGTGGTGACATCTGATAAGGAACAGATAAACTGAGGTCGAACCATCCTCCTCCTGTGACTCCCCCTCTCCCACCCTGCATTCCTCTGAAATGACTGGGGTTTCTCTTCTCACTTTCAAATTCAGGACTGGGGCACATCCCCTTCAGTATATTCTGGAAAGGCAGCCCTTGTGTTTTGCAGTCCAAGGGCTCTGCTAGCTCAGCTCTGCTCCTGGATGTCCAGCAGCTCCTCCTCAGCTGTAGTCATATCCTTCCCTACTCTCCTCTGCTGCACACTCAGCTATGGTCCTCTCCACCTTCATCCTCCAGAGAGCAGCTCAGAGAAACACTTCCAGCTGCAGTTTCCTTTCCAAGAAGCCAAAATTGCACCTCACACCAGACATGGCAGCTGGTCCTGTTGTGCACAGAGAGGGAAGGAATAAACAAATTGTAACCATGTTTCTGGCTGTAAGCAAGAATTTCAGAGCCGCTTTCAAGGATCCCACTTGCTGTCAGCAGGGTACAGATAGGTACAAGGGATTTTAGACAAGTTTGTCAGCTAACAGTAGGAAGGAAGTTACTGGATAAACTTCCCAGTGATCTCAGAACATTTTCCTCCTACACATCGGGACACAGCTCTGAACAGTGATGCACTGCACAGCCCAGCCTGGTACAACACTTCCAACTGTGCTGTGCCAGCATATCTGAGATTGGGACAGCAAAGGTCTCTCAGGTAAAAATATCAGTGTTGACACATCATACTTGGACTATTTTTTATGACATCTCTGCTGGGAGCTTATCCGCCAGGTCTGGACTCAGCAGAGAACTGGTGGACTTTGTTTTTTAAGTTGAAAAGGCAACTTATTGGAATGTGCTTCTGGTCAGCAAAAGTCAGTTTGTTTCTGTTCTTTCTGTTCTGTTCAAACATGGGCAGGTTTGCTGCTTCGAAGTGGCTGGAATATGTAAATAGTTCATCATTTCATACAGGAAATTTTTTTACTCAATTAGAAATTCTAATTTAAGATACTTCTAAAATCTTATAAAAACAAAACCAATGCAAGGTTAGAGATCAAGATTCTGTTGACCTCAGCTTGATTTTCCCCATTGTATTACAGTGTGGGAGCAGTTTCTGTGTTTCACATTCTGGCCCAGCAAAAGAAGAGACTATTTGGACCTCCAAGAATTTTCATGCAGGAAAACTCCTTCTTACAGCCCACACCTGAGTAACATATGAAACTATTCGGTTTTCCCTTTTTTGCATTAACTTTTTAAGAGCCCCTGAGCTCTGGTCCTTTCAGAGGAGCTGATTATGAGCAACACAGTATGTACATGGCTGACTAAATATTATCTCATCCATGGGGACAAGCCAGCCCTCCTCCACCACCATCAGCTCTGCCAGATTGTTTCTGTGCACATCCTGCTCTCCAGGTCTGCCATCAACCAGTGTTAATGTCTCTGATTACATTCCTGTGGTAGCACTCTCTTCTCGTCTCAGCCCCCTTGGATGTCACTGATATCCCCAGTACATAGAACTTGTATCATGTTTTGAAGAACGACTCAGCTGCCGCAGCCATTTTCTTTGTCACTGGATTCAACTGGAGCTTGGAGATCCCCTCCACAGGCAAAGCACACTCAGCAAAACAGCAGCAAGCCCTGCCTTCCCACCATAGCCTCTCTGCTAACTCAGGTTAGATTAGACCAAAATTGGGTAAGATTTTATAGATATTTTAACAGCACAAAACAAGTTCTTTCTGCCTTGAATTTTGAAAAGATAAAATGACAGAAGATTCTGGTCTTTTTAATGTGGTTTTGGTGACTTCTCTTTGCCTCTGCTTTCCAGGCTTGTGGAATACTCTAACTGCATTTTCCTAACCTTTTCTGTACTGCCACAAGGTCTGGAAATCTAATGATATAAGGTACACAAAAGAAGAGCTGAGATTCCTAAATGATACCAGGACATGGGCAGCTGAGGACTGGGAATAAACAACAAACAGCCTGAACCTTTAAAAGGTAAAAGCTGGCATCAGTGATCTGAAATCCAAACATTTTATAGCACTGGGGGAAAAAAAGCCCAACCAAAACCCACAAGAATACAACACTCAACAGGCTTTTAAAGATTTTAGCACCAGGGGATGATGTCACCTCCAGGCATCACATCCTGAAGAGGCCAACCCTTGTCTGCACAGCAGATTCTGTTAGACCTAATGAGGCACAAGCTGCCAGTGAAGATTTTTCTAGGCTTGGGGCATTCAAAACATGTCACCCTTGTATAGATTCTTGTCTATTAAGGGCAGGACTTCTGCCACACTAATAACATTAAAAGTGTCTTTCCTCATTTTCCTTAGGGAGAAAACTGGTATTTGAGCTCCTCAAAGATAACATGCCATTGCCTGACTCCTTCCTGAGGCCATTCTGAGAGCCTCCGCCCTCCTCCACCACAGGGTTTATCTCTGAGCTTGTTCCTGCCCCTCCTTCTGTCTACACCTTCAGGTATCCCATTAGGGAGGCTTTGATACCCAAACCCAGCAGGAAAGCATCCAGGTCACTCAGCCTCCGCACAAGCAGCAAGCCATGTGCAGCCTCAGAGCCCTGATCCAAGGCATCGTGTGTCCTGCTGCTGGAGGAGGAAAGCAGCTTGTGCAAGCACCTGGAACCATGCAGCCACCTGGAACTGCACAGCCGTGGGGCCTAGCCGAGGGGAACCAAACCTCACAGGTAGGAAAGGAACACCTCTGTGATCCCAAAGCATACAGTACTGGAAACATCCAGTTCTGCAAGCACATAAAACAATGGGATTCTCCTGAATGTGCCATCACATCCTTCCCTGTCCTCACTCACTCTTGGCTTCCCAGAATACAAGAAGACTACTCTCAACAGGGTCTGCCCCCTGCTTCTTTCTCCTGCATAAAATGGGCATAATAACACCCTACCTTACAGGGCTTTAGAAAGCCTTAATTAGACAAACTTCTCTGAGATTTCTGTAAAAAAAAACGAAATCAACATCCTAATGTAAAGCCAGAGTTACTGCACACACATTTCTCTAAGTATATTCAGCCTCTTTGTGAATGTCTGTAAACGCATTCCAACCTTCCTAACGAGGCTCATCTCAGTAGAGAAGTTGAAGTTGTGGAAAAGCCAGATTTAGCTTTCTGTGCAATCTCCATTGACCTCTTCACATCCACCAATGACCCCAAATGTGAAAAAAGCCATGTGGCCATGTAATTACAGACTGCAGTGAGGTGGCCCTGCCCAGGTACTGCTCCCCAGGTGAGGGGGATATGCAGCATGCCTTGAGCCTGGTCCCAGGGATGAAGAAGGAGTCCAAGGGGAGATCAGGCAATTTAATCTCTAAATGAAGAAAGCCACATCTAGTGACCCTGGGTCTCTCTCTTTACACCTGAGCAGATCCCCTCGTGTTCCACACACAGCACAGAGGTGCGAGCCCAGCCCCTGCGACCAGGAACTGCCAACAGCAGCTTCCCACTTCACCAGAGCTGCAAGTAAGTTTCATATTCCAAAGACCTGGCAAACCCCCGGAACTCCCTAACTTCTACATAACATGAAATTGCAACAACTACAAGGGTCCTTTGGACAGCAAAGACAACCTGAATACAGTGGTCACACTCCACCCCAAAATAAAGCTGCTGTTCCCACACTATGTTGGTGCTTGCAGTGAGGGCCCTTTGGCGTTAACACCGGAGAGCACAGTTTAGAACAGCAGGGTCCAAACCTCACCAGAATTTTCTTCTTTCCTGGAAACAGCCGTGGAACAACAGGCTGGGAGCTGCTGGCAGGCGCTGACACGTAAGACTTGCCAGTGAGCTTTGCCATCACTGCTTTCCAACCACTGCCATTTCCTGCTCATCCCACTGTGGGTCAAACACCAAGAATAAAAACCTTCACTGGCATGACAACTGCCATACAACTCCTGGGCAGGAGGGAAGAGCAGAGGCACACATGGCTCAGATACCCTTGCCTTTCCCTGCCTGTGTTCCAGCCAAGTGTCCAGGCCTGGCTTGTGCTCTCCTGGCTTAGGCTGTATCCCATTCAGATTAGCACTAAGGGCTGCCTGCAAAGGTAATTTCCTGCAATGTGTCCCACTTTTCAAGCAACACAAGCTCCTATTCAGCCAGGCAGTTACACACAGGAACTTACTGCCTTCAGCAAGACGTAAAAGCACGAACTCCAGAGCTTTGCTGATTAAACACAGAGCTGACAACTCCTTTTCCTCCAGAGCACCTCACTTGCAGGAAGGTCCTTCAAAAAATTCCTCCTAGTACTTGTTTTTCTGGTAATTTCTATCTTGCCCTGTGTCAAGGGCCTGGGCCCCCGTTGAGATTGGAACCCAGGGTTCCAACCCCTGTCCTCTGCCCTGGGGCTTTTCTTCCTTTGGTTTGTCATGTTGGAAAAAATGCAGCAAGAGATCTTCTTCTGCTGTTTCAGAGTTGTTTTTATTTGTCTTATCAAAACCTCGGAGGGAGAGACAGCATCCCCTGAGAACACCAGGGCAGAAGAGGCAAAAAGGGCAATGGCTGCAGATCAGCAGCTACTTTTATATCTAACTAACAACCATTCAAGAAACAATACGTATCTTATTTTCTTTTCAACACCAATAAACGCACATCTTATTGATATGTCTTTTCTATACTAACTTTTTTCCACCAACCAACACACCACAGGAACTGGTGTCAGAGAAGAGAGGAAGAGAATGAGGAGAGAGGAGAAGAAGAAAGAAGGAAAAACCACACCTAAAAATCTCCATCTTGTCCCTATGTAATACATAGAGCAAGATCCTAAAACTACAACTAAACTCTCCGTGGTTCACTAAAAAAAAATCTCTTCACCTCTCTGGTGCATTCAGGTTCTCCCAAAAGTGGAGGGAGCTTCTCCCAAAGCCTAGGTCGCTGGCTAGGCCACTTTTGAGGAGCTCTGGGGATATAAAGAAACCACCAGAGGAGCAGGAGAAGTTTTCAGGCTTCCCTGGACTCCGACACTCTGAAACACAGTTAAAATCAGAACCTCTGCTGAAGTCAGTGTCTAGGGACACTATACACAAGGATGTGTGCCAGGCACCCCATCAAGGAAGAGGAATAGTTACAATAGCAAAAATGGTCCTGATTGTGGCATTCTCCCTCATGGACTTATTTCACCCAATGTGGCACCAAACCAAAAACAGCAGTACTTCTCTGATTGACAAATCAGATCCTGCTGACTGATCAGAATGAAGACTGCATGACTCAATTTCCCTCCATCTGTGTTTACAGAGATGGAAGGATGGTCCCCAAATCCCCTAATAACTTGATCCCTGTAGCCCCATCCTCACTTCTGGGCAGTAAAACCTGTGCATCTTTCAGTAGTGCTCAGGAAAAACAGTTAAGTTCAGTTTGGGTCTGCAGTTCCTGTAGGGAATCCAGTGAGGACAAGCCAGGGCTCATCCCAATGCCAATGACAGAAAGTAGCTCTTTCAGCTTTCATTATAATGCAGTGCCAAAAGCTGCTGGTGTGTGCACAGACAGGTTCCCTCTGCTCACACCTCTCTTCTATTGAAAATAAGCAAGGCTCATTTATCCTGGAGCTCATCTACCCTGGAGCACTGTAGATTACAAATGGTGGTGGTATACCCCGAGAAGGCAGAGCTTAATCATTTGGCAGAGAAGACAATTGTGTCTGATCTCACACACCCTGGTCAGAAGAATTTGATGACCACTGTTGTAACAATCCAAATCACTATGGATGACTGCTGTTCTCACTTTGCTGTGCTGTCAGGAGGATCCTGTGAAAGCTCTGATGTGCAGTGGAATTTACAAGTTACTTATTTTTGAAGTGACAGCATCAGAAATACCCTCCAGCCCCTTGTTCATATCACTTCCCCTGTTCCCTCCTGCCCCCCAATTCATAACCTGTCTGTGAAACCACGATGCTCCAAAAGGAATGATGTACCTGGGGAGGCAGACACTTCTTTGTCCTTCACTGGAGCCCTCAGCACCATGGCTGGATCAAAACCCTTTCTGAAAGACTAGTTCAAAGTCCAAATCCAAGTCACAGGCTTGCTGGCATTATCCCTACATAAAAGGATTATGTGAGGGGTCACAATAGGTGATGATAAAGTTCCCTTCCAGCCAAAACAATCTGTGAATCTCCAAGGAAATCCACCATCATTTGGCAAGAGCCAGGACCAGATTTTCCAAAGTGCAACAATGCCTGGCTCCAAGATCAGGAGGGCAACGCATGTGAAGAGCTATGAAATCATCCCTTCTGCTTGGGACGTTCACCAGGCCACGCTGGCATTGCCTGGAAGCCACAGACCACGAGACTTGGAATGCTGGAAACAAAACCAGAGGATAAACACCCAGAAAGGCTTTAAAGGCAACATTACTCTGCTAAGAGGGGAAAAAAACCCCCACAACACTAATGGCACTTAACCTGACTTTTCAGCATGGTAAAGGTCAATTTGGAGATTTCCTTTGAACATGCTGGAAAGCTTGAGCAACCCAGCCTGCTCGGCAGGCCCAAGGTGGGAATGGCAGGAGCTGCTGCAAGTCAGGACCGAGGTACCTGAGCAGAGCTGTGTGGGAGGCAAGGCCTGGAGTGGCAGGAGAGCAGCAGCTTCTGAGAGAACAGGAGCTGGCAGGGATTAGAGAAGGAAGCTCAAACAGTATCTGTCTGTAGGAGGCCTGGCTCAATTCATGGCCATTAACTTGTTGCTTTCTGAGTACCACCAAGAGAACTGGAAACAAAAGCACGTCTGCCCAGCATGGGCCTTGCTGAGTGACTGCTTAAATACTACAGCAGAAGTAAGAGCATTAAGAAAGGCAAAGAGCCACTTCAATGGCTCCAGGCTCACAGGGCTGCAAGTTTTTGCATGAAGCCCAAGTTAAAACCAGGCAACTGGGATATAGCCTTGAAAGCACAAACAAATAAATTAATAGCCTTCATTTTCTCCCATTCAGGAGTTTGAATTTAAAGGGGAGTCCACCAACTTTACATAAATCATTTTTATAATTAAAAACATATTTTCCTGCACTGCTTTCAAGCCTTTGGACGATTAGTAAGGCATTTTTCAAATTACTCTAATTCACACTAATTATGTTGATTGTCTAACCCAGTCAATAATTTTTCTTGCAGGGAGATAAAGCTATACCGGGAAGAGGTCTTCCTCCAGGGACCAAGAGGGAAAGGACCCCAGGGAACTGCCTGGGGCCCTGGCAACAAACAGGAGGTCTGTCACTGAGGAGGTTACACAAGTCACGCCAGGTCCAATGCTCACAGGACTCCTGCTAAGCCTGACTCTGTGCCTGGATAAGCTGAGGAGACTTTAGCTTGCTCACCTGCTGCCAGAGGCATTGAGCTGTGTTTTGCCTAGACCTTGCCTGAGGCCTCAGCCTTGCCAGGGAACCAGATGTTGTAGGTTTAGCATCAAAACACAGCAGCAACTGCAGAGCTTCTGGGGTGGGTCAGGCTTGTGCTCAGCAGAAGCCAAATGTGCCTCAGAAGACAGAAGCTTTATCTCCTCCTGCTTCATTTGCAGATGCTGGAAAGGTTCTTGGCCCTTTAGAAAATACACTACAACAAACTGAACAAGAATTCTCTTCCCAGTTATTTGACTCCCATTCCCATAAAAAAAAATTGATTTCATTCAACATTATTTAAAATACATGGATATACAAAAAAGCAATGGTGCATCTTCATTGTCCCAGCACTGCAGCCTGTGTGGTGTGAATGGAATCCGTGGGCAACCTTTCCCAGGGAGGGCTGAAATGCCCTGACCCAGAAGCCTTCAGGTAGCAGATAAAGCAATACCTGCAGGATGACACAGTGACGTGGAAGTTAGGAACCCATCATGCTGCCACATGCCCAGCAGGAAGTACTGGCCAGTCCCTTCCAACACTTCCCAAATCAGGGTGTTCCTGGTCCATCTCTCCAGGGCTCCTGCAGGGTCTCCAAAAACAGCAATGACATTTCCTCAGCTTTTTACCCTCTGCCTTGGGTTACAATGTAGGATGTATTCTATCAGGGATATGTATTCTATCGCCATCTTCATAAGCTGTTAAAACCAGGTGGGAACAGTGTTCTTTATCTCTTCCATGACACATCCCAGATAACTCCCTCCAGGGATATCTTCTGTTAATGGGCCATCAAGGCCTCACTATGTGACTCATAAAATTACATCGTCCCATTGTGAGATGTTCTGCCCATGGGGAGCAACCAAACATTCCTTCCTGGATACAATCTGAGGTTTGCAACGCCACAGTCGGACTTACTTACTGGATTCCCAGAGGACAAGAGCTACGTAACCACCACTAGACCTTCAGAGGGGGATCAGACCCTTCTGCAGGATCACTGCTTCAACAGAACCACATCTATCCCTTCAGGAGGACTGCTACCACCACCCTGACCAACAGGATGTCAGGCTGTATCCTGACTCTGTCAGGTTAAGCCAGTGTTTCCTGCCTTTATTTTAATTTTCCTATTAAATTGTAGTCCTGACTTGGGATCTCCCACTGGTATGTTTTCAAACTAGCACACCCCCTCTCCTCTGGTTCAAGATAGCAGTTATTTCATAACCTATGTGCCTCTAGAGGTGACAGTTGCTCTTAGGCAATGTCAAGCTCCAAACACAAGTGTCTGGCTAACAAAATACAGGGGAACTGCTCTTCAGCCAGCAGGACACACCCATGATGCTTCATGAACTGAAACAAGGCAAGAGATACTAGCCAAGGCTTTCTTTTCTTCAACTAAAGGGCAGGCACTAGTGAGACTTGTAACAGGAGAAGAAAATTGTAGCTCCCTAATGGTGGCACAGGCTCACACAAGCACATGAGGTTCTTGCAAGCCTGATTTATATGAATCAAACCACCACTGAAAAGCACAAGACTTATTCTAATACCTGTTGCATCATACCCTAAAAATAACAGAAGAAAACAGAGATAAAAGGTATTTGCTGCCAAAGGTGGGGAAATACCTTCTGAAAGCCACAGTGTTGGCTTCCTCCAAGAAATTAAACAAGATTGCAAAAATTAAACACCCTGCAGATTTCAGATCAAAGAAAGTGTTTCATCTGCTTGGGTTTAGCACATCACCATGACAGGGCAGTTTGTGATCTGGGAGCTGCAGCCAGTAGAAAAAGCTGGTAATTATTTACAAACCCTTTTTCTGTTAGCTGCTTCTGATCTGCTGCACTCTGGAGGTGCCCCAAAACCAGCATCAGCACCAAACTTTTGAAACCTGAACCCTGCCTGAGAGGAATTTATAGCACCTGAGCTATTGCGTGCTGGTTCCCTGGGCAGACATCCCTGTGGGCAGTGAGGGCAGAGCAGCATCATTTGCTTTCTCCATAGGCTATCCCCACACCTTGAGGCATCCAGGAAAAGCTGGTACAGAGAGACTCACATGGTCTCAGTTCCTGCCCTGTATCTTAGATCGATGCATTTTAACTCATGGATTGGCACACACCTGAATGACTAGGAAATAGCTGCTTGAGATGAGCTGGCCAAAGGATTCGTATCAGTGAGCAGTTGCAGAGAAGAGCAGATTTATCCTTTGTATGTTTGTTCCCGATACATGAGTACAGAGGACAGAGATAAAGTCAGATCTCTCCTGTTTCACGAGGAAATACAGAGTATGAGCTAGTTGCTACCCAACTTGTTCAGCTGCTGTAAGACACCATGACCATTCCTTAAGTTACCGGGCACCCTTCTCAAACCTGTGCTCTTCAACATCCACATTGATGACTTGGATACAGGACTTGAAGGAATACTAAGTAAGTTTGCTGTCTGCACTAAACTGGGAGGAGCTGTTGAGTCTCTCAGAGGCAGAGAGGGCCTGCAGAGAGAATGGGCAATCGCCAATCGTGTGAAGTTCAACAAGGGGAAGCGCTGGATTCTGCACCTGGGACTGGGTAACCCTGCATGGGTAGATGGATTAGGGAACGAGGCTGGAGAGCAGCTGCAGGAAGGGACTTGGGAGTCCTGGTCCATGGCAAGTTGAACATGAGTCAGCAGTGCCCTGGCAGCCAGGAGGGACATCTGTGTCCTGGGGGCATTAGATAAAGCATCCCTGGTAAGGGAGGGGATTGTCCTGCAATGCTCTGAGGCAGCCTCACATCAAGTGCTGAGGGCAGTTGTGGGCACCACAATATAAAAAAAGACATTAAAGCCACTAGAGACCATCCAGAGAAGGGCCATGAGAATGGTGAAGGGCCTTGAAGGGAAGCCATATGAGGAGAGGCTGAGGGCACTTAGTCTGTTCAGCTGGAGAAGAGGAAACTGAGGTCAGACCTCACTGGGATCTTCAACATCCTCCTGAGGGACAGCAGAAGAGAAGGACCCAATCTCTTCATTCTCCTGACCAGGGACAGGACTCGAGGAAATGGCTGGAGTTCTGTCCAGGGAGGGTTAGGCTGGATATCAGGAAATGGTTCTTCCCACAAAGGGTGGTTGAGCACTGAACGGATTCCTCAGGGAATGGTCACGGTCCCAAGGCTTCCAGAACTCAAGGAGTGTTTGAAAAACGCTCTCAGGGGTGGGGTTGTTGGGGTGTCCTGTGCGGGGCCAGGCGTTGGACTTGATCCAGATGGGTCCTTCCCAATTTAGTAAATTCAGTGATTCTATGACATCCGAAATACTGCTTGCTCTACTCTCAGGGCATTTGTCCTTAGCAAAACTCACTTGAAGTGATGCCAGGCACGGTACAAGGCACTGAGGTCCTGGGTGTGCAGAACTCCATCACACACATGTCACCAGGAGGAGACAAAGAGGCTCCAGCCCAAAGCCCAGACCCCTCATTGCTGAAGGGCGGTGGGTTTGCAGTACTTGCACTGGATCCACACCCGATACATTGTCATCTGTTTCCCACGGTTCACTTGCAATCGCCGATCAACCAGATTCTGGATTTTCTCCAGCCCAGCTCGGGTGAACAGATGATCTAATTCATCTGGAAGCAGAGAGAACGAGACTGAGGAGCTTTTCTTTAACTGACACCTGCTCACGCCGAGGGCTAAGCTAATCTGAAAGGTAGGCCAGAGGAAACCCACGGCCTCACCCTGGCAGGGAAACGACCAAACAAGACTTAATTACTTTACTGGGGAGTTTAACATCACAGTTTCTCAAGTTCCCCTTCTAGCAAAGAAGGAAAAAATTATTTGGAGTACATCTACAACTAGAGAGACTTAATAAAGAAAACAGCAGCAGTTTCAGATATGGGTACTGGCTCTAGTAACCAATTAAGGAGCATCTTCTGGTGAGTTGGGACAGAGACATCCCATCCCCCTCAGCCAGAGGAATTTCAGAGGCCACAACAGCAAAAAACAGGACCAGACATATGCTTTTAAATGGTGGCAGTAAGATCTGTGCTGCCTAGGCTGGCAGGGAATGGGATTCATTAAAGTTAAATTTGGGGGGAAAAAAAATCCTTAGAACCCACACCCTGCTGAAGCCCAATTAAAGCACTAAGATCTCTCGAGGCTTCAACACTTCCACTTGCAGGTATTCCTGACCAAGCAAATAAGTCTCACAGTGCCCCACTCTTGCTCAGCAGCAGAGCTTACTCCCAGAGCACATGGTTTGTCTGGAGTTTTTGTAGGAAAAGCCTGACAGGTCCCGGCTTGTGCTCCTTTATCAGACGCTTTCCAGTGTGAGGTGGTTGTCAAACACGCATTAAACATTAATTTTGTTGTGCCAAACAAGACTCGCACAGTGGGAAACAGTTCAGTTGTGACACTGCTCTAGAACTGACTGTGCACAGGGACCTATAGTGGAGGGACTGGAGGTGCAACTGGTGATAAACTGGGAGAATAACAACTGCTGCTAACACCAAGCAGCAGCAGAACTGGAGGGGCTGCCTCAGCTCCATGCTGAACCACACCCTCTGATTTCCTTACAGGAGAGCAGGAAAATTAAGGGAAGTTCCACTAAGTGGTGTCCATCTCCCTGCATCATCCACAAACAAGATACAAGGAGAGCGCCTCCAATCCCACCCCTCCCAGGGTAGCAAACACAGCAGGCTTCCTCTTAAAGGATTTTCCACTAAGGAATTCACCATGCCATGCTTGAACCAGAAGCTGACAAGCCTAGGTCACTGTTTAATTGGGAGATGCTTAATATTTCACAGTCATCCAAAAAAGAGGCTGGAAAGATCTAGTGGCCAAACTGGAAGGCACAGGGAAAAGAATCGGTGAGGAGAGTCAGAGGCATGTTTTTGGAGGGCCAGAGGCATGTTTCTGGCCTCCTACCTTGTGTGAAGAAGTAGACTCGGGTGCCATCACCTCTCACATAGAAGTTATCGGACAGACATTGACCTAAAGGCAAGACAGATATAAACAGTTACCAGTGATCACTTAAAAAGCAATAATCGCCATCCAACATCAGACCCTTCTCCAGCACACAGTGTGCTTTGGGGAAATAATAAGCTGCCTCCAAACAGGGCAGACACAGCTCCAGAGAAGCAGAATCTACTAGTGATGAGGCAAGAGTTCCATGGGGAAAGGAAATACCTTTCTTAAACCGAAGCTGGGCGAGATCATAACGGCCGTAATCTCGCAACAAGATCATTCCCCCTGGTTTCAGAAGACGACTCAGTCTGGTCACGATGCTCTGCATCCTGAGAGAAGAACAAACCAGGAGTGCTCAACATGCTGTAAAATCATGCTTGTTTCCTTCCAAAAAGATGGAATAAAGTTCTACGTGTTTCAACTTCATATAAAGAGCTACCCAAAGCTAACAGCATTCTGAGCTCTCCAAGAGTCAGGTGGATTGATTTTATTTGGCCTCTATTTTCTGATGTTCCCTGATTTTGTTTTTTTTTCTACAAGGATAACATCCTGCCACAGGGATTAACTGCTCTCTCTTACTGATTACAAAAGGATCTCCACTGGTTTCTATAAAACAAGTAATAAGTGAACTTGAAGAGAAGTATTGTGAAACAAAACTAAAGGTAACAAAAAAATAGACTAGTGTAGGTTGTGACAGTTATCACACTGAGAGCTCTGCACTTTCCTTACCTGTTTTCTGAACCTGAACCCTCCCTTCTTGCCCCCTCCCACTGAGAAATTAATCTACCTTCTGAACCTGAAAATCCAGCAGAATACTTTCCAAAAGGAGTGCTCAATGTGGCTGGGGCTCAGAACAGTGACACCAGCAATGATCACCTGCAGCCCTTTAGCACTGCAAAACCACCCTGGTCTCTGCCAGAATTGGTTACAACAGCAACAGCAAATACCTCCAAATTTCATTTTCTGAGGCTTCATGGAAAACTCAACCACAAACAGAACAAACTTTAATTTTTCTTGATAGAAGATTATTAAAGAACTCCGGTTATAGAAGAATTATCTTCTGCAATCAGAAGGAATTATTAAAACTTACTTCTCCGGGAGAATTGCTGAGAGGACAAAGACAAGAATAACAATGTCAAGACTCTCCTCTGGCATTGGGAAAGGACTTTGGTCATCGCACAGGTCATGGACAAATGCGTAGCAGCGAGAAGAATCATATTCTGCATTGTTCTGTATTTGAGGGAAAGAAATTAAGAACATTAGTAGCAGATCCTGATCTCAGTATTAGCTGGACTATATGGATTATTAGTATTATAAAGAGCATTTTAACTTTCACATAATCAAGTGGTGTGTCCAGAGATCTGTTTCAGCCTCATTGGACTTCTGTGTCAGGTATGTTCCTTGGTCAGGCAAGGAGCAGGTGTGCAATGTGAAAAAATATTTACACACATGAGATTTACAAATATTGCTTTGGTTTTGTTACAATCAGACAATCAGCACTGAAAAAACCCTCAAAATGGATTCAGGGTTTATCACAATTTTAAGGTCAGAGTTTCCACTAACAGTGGTAAGAAGTGAGAGATTTATACTGATAAATTGGAAGCCTTTATATAAGTGAGAGTGTCAGGGCTCCTCTCTGCATCATTGAAATCAGTATTCATTTCACCTACAGATATTCCTTATACCCCAAAAATCAAACTTGGTTGCCTAAAGTTACATTCTTAAAATCAGATTTAGACTTCTTTTAGAAGTTGTATATTTTTCTAAACCTGCTGCTACAGATTGCAGAAGCCTCTACAAACAGTGCTTGTGTCACATCCAGAGGAGGAAATGAATGCTGACTCTGGTGCTGTGCTCCCCTCTCATCTCAGGACGTGACTGATTGCATTTGATAGTTCATATATTCTCTGTTCTGCCTTGATCTGAAATTTATTAGTGCTATTTGTCCTTTGACTAAATCCCAGCCTCCTGCTCCACAAACATGATCCCTCCTCAGCTGCCTGTGCAGAAGGAATCATGCTTCCAGAACTGTGGTGACAGTAACACACACACAAAGCCAGCTTCAGTTCCTGTTAAAAAAATAGCCTGAATGTTTTCAAGTTACTCAGCTAAAAGAACACTGTACTGAGAAAAGCACTGACAAGCACAGGAGAAGAAAATCTGGCTGACTTGTTTGCTGCCAATGCAGCATTTTGAGAACTTTTACTTCCCTCATTTCTACAATCTTTGATGGCTCATTTTCCAGATTTCCCAGTGTAAGGGTCAGCACCAAGACTGGCTAAAACCAGAAAGCTTCCAACACAGCCAGAGAGTCACTGGCAGCTGGGAAAGATTGGCCCCAGATACTTCCTACATTTTCGTAAGTCACCACTGAGATTACCTGGACAAGATCCACAGCTGTTGTAGAAAAATCACAGCAATAAACAAACAGGCCTGGGTCACTGCAATAAATCAAAGAAACTCATCATTTATATTGAGGAGTGTTTCAAGTCCACAAAGCCAAGAAATCTTGGGGTTTAGTTTCTGTGCAAAATCTGGTGGATTCCATTGCTCCTTTATCCTCATTATTCTCATAGAGAACTGACTGCTTCCTCTTCCTTCTGGATATGGAACCAAGGACTTCCAAGCTCACAACACAGTAACCTGAAGCTGCAGATTGCAAAGATACCACTTGCATTTGGCCTTTCTCTGAGATGGAACATTTTTCCAATTGTTTTTCAGAGGCTGGTATCTCATGCCTACGGTAAAAACCTACTGAGAATTACTTCACAGAATTCCAGAATGGTTTGGGTTGGGAAGAACATTAAAGATCATCCAGTGCCACCCCTGCCATGGGCAGGGACACCTTCCACTATCCCAGGCTGCTCCAAGCTCCGTCCAGCCTGGCCTTGGGCACTGCCAGGGATCCAGCGGCAGCCACAGCTGCTCTGGGCACCCTGTGCCAGGGCCTGCGCACCCTCACAAGGAGCAATTCTTTCCCAATATACCATTTATCCCTCCCATCTGTCAGTGTGAAGCCATTTCCTCTTGTCACTACTTACTTGTTGGTTTGTAAAATTGGGAAGACTGTATTCCCAGCCCCACAGCCAACCTGTATAAATAGAGCAGACATACCCAGTGAAAATAATTCCTTCAGCATGTCCATGCAGATAATTTCCAACCATCTCTCTACAGCCATGGAACGAAGAGCAACTCATGAGTAAAGCTGAGCATGGCAGTGACCATTGTTAAGTGTCTCCACAAGATCCAAGCATGTTAAGGTCTGAGGAACAGGATTACATGTGTGGGAAACCACAGAGCAAATTCTTGTCTTAATAACAAGCTATATATTGTTACTCTTTTGAAAGCTGTTTTTGCTGGAATCCCAAGCATAACAACCAGTATGAGTCACTGAAGCACTGGCAAAGGGCATGGATGAGTTACAATCATCCATAGAAAATCAGAGCAACAGAGAAGTTAAGTTTGCTTTACTCTAATTACTCCTTCTACTTGTTCCCATTTGAAGAGATGATGGCTCACACAAGTGGGTTTGGGAAATTTGCCTCTGAACGTTTAAGAAACCAGTAAAATTGAAACAGACTGAGGAGAAAACTCCACATAGAGTATGCAGTGACAGATGTTACGTGCTCAGGTGAGACAGGAAAGGCATGCTGAGAATACCAAAGTCTGAGGAAATCTTAAAAGTCATTAAAGATTAAATTCAAAAATCAGAAGGACAGTTCATACTAACTCTCCCTGGAAGGGCAGGACTTTCATAAAATACTAAGTATTAAATAAATCCAGTAATAGCTACAGTGAACAACTAGAGGTGGCAGAGCAAAAGGTCACAACCAGCTGTCAGGAGTCCAATATTTATAATTGCCACAGACTTCTCTGGGACAAAGCCTGTATCAGTCTGGGATTCCCTGTTATCACAAGGGCCCTAAGGAACAAACCCAAGAGCATCTTTACATTCTTGGCTTCATTACTTTATTTTGCACCTCTCAAGGCAAGCAGGAGTCAGCACAAACATGCAGAAGATAAATGACAATGGAAAGTTTTATACAGAGTAGAAGAATCAGCTTCTTCAAAAGCCAACTTTTAAATGCTTGTTTGAACATCTGATAGCAATAGCTTGGCATTTAAACTTGTAAACTTCTTATGATCCTTGTGCTCTGCCAGTTCAGAATCTGAACCAAAAGAATCCCAACAGATTTAGTTCAGTTCTAAACTGCCCTCTGATTTTTTGTTTTACTGGCTGAAGGCAATCATCCACTCCCTTGCTGTTTGGCAGTGATACATATTTTGATGTCCCAGGCACACTGACACAAGGGAGGCTTTGATGAGTGACTTTGATTTACAGCTCTTACCTCTAATATACGGTAAGATGCAGCTGATCCTGGGTAATTCCCGTCACTCTGACTCGGCTCACTGTCCTTCTGTGCAGCCAGTTCCTCTGTGCAGCCCCCAGCTCGGCTTTTTATCAGGTTTAACTGACTCTCTGTCCCGGTTTCCAATGAGCAATGGCCATTTTTGCAGCTTCCCAGCCCTTCGTTGTTGGATTCTTCTATGTTACTAAATTCATGCACAGAATCTCCATTTTGGCTTGAGTTCCTGTTAGGTGCCAGCTCAGGAAATTCAGTGAACAGCCAGTGCCTGTCCTTGAAGAAGCCATTTTCATGGACTTTATAGAAGTCATCCCAGTATTTCTTAGCATTCAACTCATACTCCTCTGTGAGCACAAGCAAAAACATCACCAGACATCAAATCAGAATGTCTCAGGGTTTAATCAGTTCAGAGATCACTGAGGGATCACTGCAGATATCTATGCACCAACCTCCTTTTATAAGAGAGATTACTGACTGAAAATCACCTTTATTTAAATTTGCAATCCCACATAAACACTCAGCCTATGTCCTCACAGTCACTTTGTTACGACTTAAAAAGGGAAAAGAGAGAAAATTCTGTTTCCTGCTGGGATTTAAAGGAAGCTAGCAACAGAAATGTGTCTTTGAAGGAGATTGGAATGAAGAAATCCAGGTTTTACTTCCATCTCTAGCACTAACTTGCTCAGTTCACTGGAACAATTAATTTAGAGCCTGGTGACATTAAGTGTCAAGCACAACTCCTAAGGAATTTTGTGAGAGCTGCCTGGAGCTGAAAGCTCCTGTCCAACACGCTGCTCCTATTTTCAGGTGGAGAAACAGAAAAATTAGTCAACTCTCCAGGCCTGGCAGGAAGCTCAGTTAGAATTTATGCAATCCTCCAGATTACAGGACAGCAGGTTTTCCATGTTTTGCTGCAGTCCAGTCCAGACAACTTTGCATGTCAAAGCATCACACATTTACGAACTAAAACATAAGAGGGGAGTCAACAGAGAGCTATGGTGGACAGGCTAAAGATGAGCAGAATTAATTTGAGCAGCAGCACTTTCACATCAAATGGGTCATTCCAGGAGTAAGATGAGTATTACAGGGAGCTGGAATAGCTTTTACAAAGCCATAATCAAGTGAAATTCGAGTCACCTGCAAACTTATTTCCACACACTTTCACAGATTTCAGATCAAGCACAGTCTAGGGGAACTATTTATTCCACAGGAAGCTACGAATCCAAGCGACTTTCTATGACTTCATCAATGTGATGAGTTCTCTGCCCTGGGAATTAACACCTAATCATAGCATCCTATGCTTGGAATCACCTAGAGACGTTAACATTCATGATCAGAAATCCCAACTGCATTCCAATAACAAATAATTCCTCAACCATCTTTGCACGGCACTTGTGCATTATTGAATAAAAATTATTGGAGGTCATTATTAGCCCAACTGCTGTTTATTTGTCTTCCTGAAGAACATAAAACTGTTTCAAAGTGAGACAGTAAAGTGAACCCAGAACACCTGGAAAAATATGTAGCCTCGGCCAAATATAGACAAAAATGGCTTTAACAAAGAAGCACTAATCAGTCATATGCCTATTTTTAGTAGGATCTATCCCTGCAGTACAAGGAGCTATATATAAAAATAATCTCTTTACCTCAACTACAAGGATTTTCTCCTTTTAAGAAGCCTTGTCCTTAAACCCCAAGCCGAAGGAAACTTTAATGTCTGATATTAGACACAAGCAGTAACTTTGTGCCGTGACCTCACTGTTGGTCACAGTGAGCAGGGCCAGGTCAGTTCACTATTTGCAAGGAAGAACTCAATGACTGTTGATGCTGGAAGAAGTGCTACTGATCCAAACCCTGGCATGGTCTGTCCTGAACTGTCATTCTCCCATGTACTAGCAGGAATATGCAAGGCTTCTGGGGCTGAAATGCTCTTTCGCCTGACAAAAATACCAAATCTTGATTCCTGCTGATCTCCAACAGTCCCATGACAGCCTGGCTGCAGTGGAATGCTTACCCGAGATGTTGGGACTAAATTCCAGCCCAGCCATTTTAGATCACCAACATTTTTGCCACATTACACTTTTACCACATTACACTTTCATTACATTTTTGCCACAATGTGAACAACACATTGTGCTCTTTCTTTGCTAAGTTAGTGTGAAATTCTGTTGGATGCTACTGAAGAGCTGTTATGCTCCAAACTACATGTGGGGAAGCTTTATTTAAAGCTCATTCACCTCAGAGCTTGGTGTTCTCAAAGCCCTGAATAAAGGATCAGTAACAATATAAATACAAAATATCAAGGGCCAGCTGACAAAGATCATACAAGAAACAGATTTAAAGTGAAAATATGACCAAGTTAATTTTTCAGCAAGACTTCCAGCCAGAAAAGTTCACATCATACTTGTTTCAGCCCCTTTTTGGGGTATTAGCTCACAGTGCCATCGGGGTGTGAGCCAGATTCCTCCGGAGACTTTCCTGATAAGGACTCCTGACTTTCTGCTCACCTTTATAAACACACCCCCAAAGCCAAGCCCATACTCATCCCTTCACTCTGCAAAAGAAGGGCAAAGAAAGGTAACTGTTCACAAAGACCAGAAGAGAATCAAGGACCTTCCGAATTGCAAGGGGGCTAATTATGGAGCCTCAAAAGGAAACCAAGAAACTTGGACTTCTTTCTCTTTCTTTTCCCAGCCAGAAGACACATCTTCCACATACCCACAGACCTTCCCTCCTTCTTCAGAACAAATCCTGACATCCCCAAGAAGTCCACAGAATAATACAGCTATAATGACCAATACTCTGCTTTTGTTCTCCTCCTTGGACATTCTGATTCTCAAACTACCAGACCCTTCAGGCACATTTGCCTGGGCTGCCTTCCCTGCTTTTCAGCCATCCCATTGTCTCCACACAGCATCCCAGTGAATAGCAACCATCAACATTTGACTGGCTCCCATTGTTCAGTCTGGGAAATACATCATAAAGCCCTGACAAAATGCTCCAACAGCAAATTGCTCCACAATTTCTGAGTTGTATATAGGTTCCCAAAGCATGACAGACAGCACCCTTTAATGCTAACCAGATTTTAAAACAAACTCAATACAATGGGCATCACAATGAAAAACTGCTGGATACTTCTAGGAGTCCAAGAAATTAAGAGGGTTACTCTTTGGTGTAATTAAATTTGCTATTGTGAACAAAACTGGGAGCTATATGGAAGTGTCTCAATAGGTCCAGTAGTGCTCAGCATCATCTTACGGATGACACACTCAATCTAATTTGAACAAAAGGAGCAGATCCACCCTACAGCTTGGCAGGGTATAACAGGATATCATCATCAGACAAGTTTCTTATCACACCAAAGAACCATTTTACCACCATTTGAGGGACTGGATGATCTTTACCAGGTGTGGAGGAAATGCATTATTAACCATCTCAGAATGCTTCAAACCATGACTTAACCACAAAGCTGAACACCTTCAGCTTGATTCAGAGACAGGTAACCTCTGCATTTTGGATTAATAAATATCCTTTAAGCAAAATAAAATTAAAGTTTGTATTTCCTTTTCTGGCTGAGGACAAACAATCAAGATAAAATAATTTTTCTTTCTCTGATGAAATACTTCTCATGCAGTTGGTTCACTCATGGATACTACTTTATCAGACTTTGAAGAGAAAATCAGCTTGGATTAGGGCTCACTTCACAGCAATCCAACAAAAAGAGATTGCCTACTAGCAGTTAAGCTTTAAAGAGCAAAAATAACCAGAGGCAACAACTCTACACTCAAAGAGGTGTGTTGATAACAAACATAAAAAAGTATTTAAACGTACACAACATGAAAAAGAAGCTCAACCCAATCTGACTACCTCCAACCAGGAGAAGTCTCTGGAGAAGGTGGAAGAGTCTGAGAGAGGTAAATTAAGAGCAGAAAGGTTCCTCCTCCTCCTCCATTTCCCATTATCAAACATGTGTTAATGCCTTCTGAGTGACTGGGAGAGGGGGAAGGGAGAAATTAATGATGTTCTGATGTGGCTTTGGCCAGACTGTTCCATTCCTGGCACAAAGCCAAGACTCACATGAGGACACTCTCCAAAAGTACCTTGTTTATCTTGTGGCAATAGTTGTGAGCTGTTCTCTTGAACTTTCCTCCTGGCACTGGCTTCCTGCTCTTCTGACCATTCCACATTATCCCTGTTGTGAAAAACAAGATGAACTAGAGCTAAGCATGGTAGGACAAAGACAGAGGCAAAGAGAAAGTTCTGGAGAGCCCTCCAAAGTGACATGGGTGCAGGTGTGATCCCCAATTCCCGGTCAGCACCAGCACAACAGCCTAGTCAGCCCATGCAGGTCCTAGTCCTGAAGGAACTCATGGAACTGCAAACAAAAGTGATCCTAAATCTGTCCCATTTTGGATACTCGGCCAAATATAGAGGGAACAGATCCTTGCTAAAACCATGATGGCACTCAGCACAAAGCTACATTGTCTTTCTCAAGTTAAAACAAAAATAGGCAGTTGGGTTGTTTGTAGGTAAGTGTTAAATTAAATCAAATTATGAGAAAAATATGCAGGAAGCTTTAAAGCAATAAGAATTATTAATAACTTCAATGCACATACACAGCTATTCAGTCATTAAAGTGATTCACTTGGCCTTTTTTTCATTAAAACAAGTGAATGAAAAACAGAATACAAAGCCCAAGAAGCAGTTCTTGCCTCAGAAGGAATTAGTCTCTTGATTTAACTGACAAAACAAAGGCTTAAATGTTAAGTCTGTGAAAAACCAGATTATTAAGAATTTCAACAGGAAAATTGAGGGTATGCTTTTGTAACATATCTTTAGTATATTACAGTCCCAAAAGGAATGACAGGCTGACACTATCATAAATAATAAATATTTATTAATTACTAATAAATATTACTTAATTACAAGTTAAACACACCCTTCTTAACAAGGTATAGCAGCCAGAGACCAAAAGCTGATCTATTTACCTCAAAAATGCAAAATATCTTCAGTTCCCAGCAAATTAGAGACTTTGGATTTTTAATTAATTTAAAACAACTTCTGTCTCTGAATAAGGAGCTCCTGTTCGAAGCACACATCCTGGCACAACCTCACAGAAGGAACGATAGGTTATGGATTTCTGACAGCAGGTAATTTACCTTTACTAACCACAGCAATAAAACAATTGCTACAACCGCAGGAGCCTGAGGAATGCTACTGCTTCGGGAGGGGCTGAGAATGGCTCACAATCCCCTGTTGATCAGTCCTGAAGGCTCAGGACATTTTGGGGATCAATCCCAAAGGTTCAGGAGCCCCCAGGGAATCAGTCCGCAAGGCTCAGAACTCCACAAGGCTCAGACCCAAGAGCTCAGGACCCCGTGGATCAGTCCCGAGCGCTCAGGACGCCCGGAGACCAGCACTCCCGAGCACCGGCCGCATAAGGCAGTGCCCTGCCCGAGGATGCCGATCCCCGCCCGGCCTCCAGTCGCTGTCCGGCCGCCCGCCCTACACCCACCGCTCCCTCAGCCCGCTCCGTGCCCTGGTGGTGTCTCTCGAGCCTAGCCCGGAGAGGAGGGCGGTCACCGCGGTCAGGGCCCCGTGAGGCGGAGCGGGCAGGTTGGGGCTGGCCCGTTACACAGCGAGCGAGCCCGTCCCGACTACCTATACCCCTCGGCCAGGCGCGCAGCGGCACCACAGGGCAACGGCACCGCGGGCGGCTCCCGAGGGTCTGGAGCGGGCAGCGGCGGCAGCCCTCACGCACCAGGCATTGTGCTGGAAGAGCCGGGCGCCGCTCCCGCGCCTCGCTGGGCGCCGCCATGACAGGTCGGCCGGCGCCGGAAGCGGAAGCGGCGCCGCGCGGTCCGACCCGAAGGAGGACTGCGGGCGGAAGTCACATGGGAGGGGTGGTCAGGTGGGGTGGTGGCGCGGGAAAATGTCCGGGAAGGGTCCCGGAAAGGCTTTTTCTGGACTTTATCCCGCATTTCAGGGAGCCCCGGAACGGGACAGACTGGAAGGGACCACAGAGGGAAGGGACCCTGCTCCAGCAGGGTTATTCCAGAGTACATGGCACAGGATCCCAGAATGCTTTGGGTGGGAAGGGACCTTATCGCCAGTGCCACCCCTGCCATGGCAAGGACACCTCCTACCTTCCCGTCTAACCTGGCCTTGGGCACTGCCAGGGATCCAGGGGCAGCCACAGCTTCTCTGGGAACCTGTGCCAGGGCCTCCCCACCCTCACGGGGAGAATTTTTTTCCCAATATCCTGTCTAACCCTACTCTTTCAAATGGAACCCGTTCCCCCTTGTCCTCTTACAACGAGGTGTAATGGGTTCAAATTCAAAGGATTTGAACGGATTGTCCAGGACTTCCTCCAGACAGTTCTGGAGTATCTCCAGCAATAAAAACTCCACACCTTCTCTGGGCAATCTGTTCCACTGCTTGGTCACTGCACAAGGAAGTTCTTCCTCATGTTTGGGTGGAATTCCTGGGCATCAGTTTGTGCCTGTCACCTCTTGTGCTATTGCTCAGCACTACCGAGCAGAGTCCAGCTCCATCTTCTCGGCGCCCCTTTAAATATTTATTTATTTGGCGTTCTGGGAAGAGGGAGGGAAGATGAAGGAGGAAGGAGGGAAATTGAGGAGGCCACTAGGATAATCAAAAGGATAGAACACCTCTTGTGCAAGGAAAGGCTGAGAGAATCGGGATTGTTCAGCCTGGAGATGAGAAGCTCTGGGGTGACTTAATTGTGGCCCTTTCCAGTACCTGAGGGAGGCCTGCAAGAAAGATGGAGATAGACTCTTTTACAAGGGCCTGGAGTGCCAGGACAAGAGGGAATGGCTTCACACTAACAGAGGGCAGGGATGGATGGGATATTTTAAGAAATTCTTCCCTGTGAGGGTGGGCAGGCCCTGGCACAGGGTGCCCAGAGCAGCTGTGGCTGCCCCTGGATCCCTGGCAGTGCCCAAGGCCAAGCTGGACATTGGGGCTGGGAGCAGCCTGGGGCAGTGGGAGGGGTCCCTGCCCTGGCAGGGGTGGCACTGGGTAGGATTTAAGGTCCCGTACAAACCATTCTGAGATTCTCTAATTTTGTTCGCAGCATGCAAAGGGAGGCACAGGGTGACCAATCTCTTTTCAAATTTTGTGAGGCTTCTTTCTGCCACACTTGGGGAGTCTCCATCCATCCACACTGGCTGGTGCGGTCCTTGAGCTCCTGTGGGTGGCAACTAGAGAACAAAAGAGGGCGACATTGGCTTGTGAAACAGCCCAGCCCCTCTCAGCACCAGCTGCTGCAGCCACAGCTTTGGAGGGACCTGGTACCTGGGGGGTTTTAACTGCACAGGGGTGTGACATGCCTGTGGTGGCACTTCCAGCAGTGCCTTTGCAGAGCAGATGGCAGCCATGCAGATGCTTTTGGATGTGCAAAAATATAAAGCTTTTCTGGAAATCTCATCTTGGGGCCCCTGTGTTTTGTGTATGTTGTCATATAAGGCACAAATACCCCAGTAGAGAGGGGCACTTCCCTCTCGACCCAACAGCGGCAACTCACCTGATAATCTGAAGCAATTCTCTGGGGCAGAGCTGCCAACTCAACCCATTTCCCAAATAGTCTGAGGTGGAGAATTCCTCTGGTAATTGAAGCTGCCTGAGTAATTTTCCCTAAGGGCTAAGGAGGAGGAGAGTGGTCAGAGCTGTGACTGAGCCTTGTCCTACTTTCACAGAGCTCAAAGGGAGCAGAGATCCCTTGAGAAGATCTAGGCACGTTATGCCATGGGGATCCATCCCCATTTTTTGCAGTGCTGGTTAGGTATGTGGCAGGGAGGACAATTCCCTGCAGTTTATCATCAGCCAGAAAAGGTAAGGTTGACTCCTTCTGTATCCCATCTGGTAAGAGAAGAGCTTGGCCTCTGCTCTTGTAGCCAGGAACATCTGGAACAAACTGGAAAAAGGGGAAAAGTGAGAATCTGGACTAAATTAATGGGCACAAATCCCTGTCATAGCATGATGCCCCTGTGGCACCTGGAGGTACAAAAATAAGGTACTAGACCCTTCTGAGATAGGGGAGGATGATTTTACTGCTGGAGGAGCCATCGGTCCCTCACCACCAGAGACTTGCTTCCATGTTTGTCCCATGTGGGTGGGAACCACTGCAGTATTTTGTGGGAATCAGTGGCCTCGTGTTAACATCACATCCTTGTCATCTGACAAGCACCAGTACAGGCAGGCAGGAGGCTTTTAACTAATGTGTTGGTTTCCAGAGATTTCTAGATTTCCTCCAAGGAAAGAGACCTTAGTCACCTAGCCTTACTTTCCTCTGTCCTAAGGCTTCCAGCTTTCCTTGCTGGTCAGGTGAACCCTGCTGGCTGTGGAGCCCAGGACAGAGGTGAAGTCCTGGGTGTCACCTTTGTGCCCTAGGGAAGGGCCCAGGAAATGTTTGAATGGAGCAGGGAGTGTTGCCAGTAGCAGGGACAAGCTCTCCAGGGAGATTTCAGGCTTTGGGAGTGATGGCAAAAGGGCAGCTGGAGAGACTCCATCCACAGAATCCAGACTTGACACCTCCCATGGCTCTGGGGTCAAGTGAGTCTCCTTTGCAAGCAGGTCAGAGCCCAGATTATCCACAACGGCTGTGCCCTCTGTAAAAAGAAAATGTTGGAAACCTCCCCTGCCTGCTGGCAGTCAGTGCAGAGAGACTTGGAAAAAGAGGTTATTAATAGTAATAATAATAGTGACTCCTTTGCCTTTCACCCACTCCTTCCATCTCAGGGTCTGAAGAAATGTAGCCACAATAATGCAATGAAACTCCCTCCCCCCAGCAGGGTTGGATGCTGAGGCCAAGGAGGATTAAATTACCTTTCCATGGTCACTCATCACCCATCACCTCTTTCAGTGCTCCACCAAGTGTACAGACACAGCCCCTTCTCCTGTGCCCTGCTGAGGGATGGCACTGTTGAGACACTCTGAGTTCACACCGTGCCTCTCTGCCATGCAAAAATTCACCCCAAGATTAAGGGAAGTGTGGAAATAAGAGAGAATTTAAGCTGTGCTGAATGCATGGCGTGTCCCACACCAGAGTGACCCAAAGAGAGTTGCAGAGACCCAGCAGGCTCCCTGTGCTCCTGTCACTGGGCTGCTGAGGGAGAGGCCAGGTAGGGGAATGCCAGTTCCCTCCTGTGGTGTGTCCTGGGCTTCCTGCAGCTCCTTGCTGGCTAAGGGGATAGCTGGAAACTACATTGTGGATGTCAACCATGTCCCCAGGGCTATGGGGGAAGGTGGAGTTAGTCAGTGGGGTCAGTTAGTCAGTCATGGAATGGTTGGGGTTGGAAGGGACCTTAAAAGACCATCTCATTCTGCCCCTGCCATGGTCAGGGACACCTTCCACTCTCCCAGGTTGCTCCAAGCTCTGCCCAACCTGGCCTTGAACTCTTCCAGGGATGGGTCAGCCGCAGCTTCTCTGGGCACCTCTTCCCTCACAGGGAAGAATTTCTTACCAATATCCCATCTGTCCCTGCCCTCAGGCAGTATGAAGCCATTCCTTCTTGTCCTGTCACTCCAGGCCCTTGTAAAAGAGTCTCCATCTTTCCTGTCAGCTCCGCCAGATACCGCAAGGCCACAGTTAGGTCACTCTGAAGCTTCTTTTCTCCAGGCTGAACAATCCCAATTCTCTCGGCAAATACGTTTCAGGAAGGGGAGCCCAAAATACAACCTGAATTATTCTGTGATTTTGTGCCGAAGGAAATGCAGCATTTTGCCTTTTTGTTTTTAATTCCAGCTCTTTCTTCTCTTCTCCTTCAAATCTACAGTTTTCTGCCCAGCAGATGCTCCAGATCCTGAACTATCCCGAAGTGCCGATGTACTCACCATCCACAGCCATGTCCTTCAGCACCTTCTGAAGATTCTGTTCTGGAAAGTGGATTTCCATGGAGAGTGTTGGGACTTCACCACTCCAACACTGACCTGCTTCCCTAGAATGAATGGGGAGACGTGTTTCATTTCAGAAAATTCCCTAGAGACCTAGAAAACCCAGTTCTGGGTTGTGAATCAGACGAAACACACCTTAAATAATCTTTTGGCTGCATCGGAAGTGCTTTGCTCATTTTTGGGGTTTATTAGCAGAAAACAGTTTACAAAAGGAGTTGATAGTGTTATAGACAAGTTCGGTTAATCTGGTAACTTGTAATTGTTTGGTGGTTATGTTGGGAGAGATGTGGTTATCTTGCTATTTGGGGTCTGGGTTCTGTTGATGGTTGTTAATTGTTGGTTGGTTAATTGTTTGTTGATTAGATGATGTTTTGAGCCAGCTCTGATGTACGGGGGTAATGTTTCAGTGTCAACTCAAATGGGGCTGTAATAAGGGTGGGTAGCAGAAGGAAACATCCAGAAGGACTCTGCCAAAATGGGATCACATCATGGATTGATGGATCTCTCCCCTTGAAGAGAGCAGACAGGATTGGACTGGAACAACCCCAATCCCCCACCGAGTTCGCCGAAGGATTGGTCAGGAATTCACTGTGGGAACAGAGCAATCAAACCCTCCAAAGCGAGTTATCCTGGCTGCTGCATTTCTGATCCCATCCCGGGTTTATCAAGGGCTCCCCCGGGGCGGGGGGGAGTGTCCTCGTGTGGTGTGTGTTGCCCGGAGAGCACCGGGTGCTGTATGCAGTGTTAGGAAGTCGTTTTGCCGGGAGGGGGTGGGCTTACCCGAATCTCTTGTTCCTAGCTGTTATTTAATAAAGCAGTTAACCTTTCTTTGTAGTGCCTGACTTTGTCTTTTTCAGATGGCGTTCAAGGAAAGAGAACACTTCAGCAGATACCAGAAATTAAAGTAGCAGTAAAAAGAATCCTGGACTTAATTGTTGCTGTAGGAGCTGTGTCTGTGGGACGGATTTCAGGGTGTCCCCGCTTCCTGGAAACCTCCGTGGGGCCAATGTCCTTGTCCAGTGTGGGAGATGATCACTACGCAGCCCAGAAGGTGGAAAGCTTGGGCCGAGCACGTACAGACACCACCATCTAGTGGTGCCGGTCTCCAACAGCCTCAATGCAGCCCGGAATTGGCATGTTCCGCAGGGTTGGAGCTACTATCGTTCCCAAATGGCTTCTCCCAGGGAACTGAGTGCAACCACGGAGTCCACGCCCTGCTCCAGGACTCGCTCTTTTCTACTCCGGCCAGCACAGCGACACTGGCTTGATTTTGGGGGGAAAAAACCACTCCAGACTCCTAACAGCGGCTCCTTGTGTCATGGGCTTGATCCTGCAAATAGCTCTACCCCCTGGCACCAAGGGGCAGTGAACTGGGATTGACTGGGGTCTTGTCTCATCCCACAGCTCCCTGGGAAATGGAAGGCTCCTGCCTGAAAGGCATATGTGGAATCGTTGGGGTTTCTCCAGTGGAAGCCAGCCGGGGCTCATCCTGCTTTCTCATGTTGCAGCCAGGCACTGCCTTTGCCTTTTCTTTTCCCTCAGCCCACTGGCAGACAAAATGCTCTTCCTGGGGCCAAACCTAGCTGGGCTCACCTCAGCCCAAGCCCAGATCCCACCTGGGTGCTGGAATCACCTACTGAGTCCCTGCCTGGCACAGGTGGGGACACTGAACACTGCCCCCGGTGCCCGAATTCAGTGTGGGCTGGGACACCTGGTACCCCGGGGTGGGTGGGGTGTCAGAGGCCCAAGCAATCAGGATGTGGGGTGCAGGGGTTCACTCCACTTGCAAGGGAGTGAGGTGCTGCCAGTACCATAGTCTGCGGTGGGCTTTGGCCCACCCTGTACCACCCCAACTTGTTATTGACCCTGAGGAGGGAACAAGTAAGAGAGCAGAGAGCCCCGTGGCGGGGGGCACAGCCCTGCTTGCCCTGGTTCTGCCATCCCTCCATCTGTCTCATCTCAAACAAACTTCCCTAGTTGTGCTGGCGTGTCAGGGGCTGCCCTCAGGGCAGGAGCCTGGGCACAGGCTGGGGACACTGACACTATCAGCAGTCTTGAGGGTTTTTTTAATTATTATTTTTATTTTTATTTTTGTGATGTGAATCACTGACACTCTGGTGCTTCCCATCCACTCCCGGCCCGCCTCCAGGGTTCAGCCCCAGATCCCACCCAGCACCAACCCCTGCCCCTGCTCCCACACTGCTGGGACAGGTCAGCCAGGGAATGGGGACACAGGGCCACCACCTGCTCAGCCAACAGCTCCTGGGGCCGTTGGGGCCAACACTATGCCGGGAACAAGGTCACTGTTGCTTTTTGGGGCAATTGAGGGGAATTGAGCCATTGTGCTCTGGCAGGGCAGGAACCAGGCAGCAGCACTGTTACAGCCCAGCACTGCCCCTGGGACAGCTCTTTGTTTTCCTCTGTGGGTGACACACAGCCCTGGGCAGCTGAACATAGCTTGAGCCTTGTCTGCTCTTCTGGAACCCTGAGCTACACAGAAGTCCAGGGATGGTATAGTTACACAGTCCAAAAAACACAGAAAGGGGAGAGAGGTGGCCAGGCTCGGGTGTATTGGCTGTCATGACCCACCTGAAGCAGCTGCTTGCACAAGCATGTGCGCTGTGGCACGGGGACAGTGGAGGCAGACAGGAGGAGCTCAGCACCATCCCAGGGCTGAGCCAGGCTGCAGCTGGGACCAGCACAGCTGATGCTACATGGGGCAGGGCGTTGGCAGGTGGTATAGACTGAATGCACTGGAGGGAGTGAAGGAGAGCACTCTCATGTAGGGCGCAGCTTTTTACCACCCTAGGTCACAGCAGCATCGGTGACATATGGCTGCAAGAAGAAAGGAGCTGCTGGGCTGCTTGAGCAGTGTCCTGAACCCCCAAAGCCAGCGATGGCTCCTGCCTGCTGGCAGCTGCCCTGTCCCCAGGGAGAAGGTCCCTGTGCCCAGAGGGGCTGAGGCCAGTGCCGAAGGGGACACCAAGTGGGGCAGAGCTTCACCAGCACAGGCTGTGGAGGAGAGCACAGCTCAGCATGTGGTTTAAGCAGCTGCTCCTGAAATGCCCTTGGCTCAATGAGCACCAAAGAGTTCGCAGACTGGTAGAGATAATCCCGTTTCTCTGTGTTCAGTGTATGGAGGGGCCGCTGGCTCTGCGAGCGACCTACTGAGGTAAGGACTGAGGTTTGCCATGGAAAGCACGTCCCTGCAGTTACAGTGGGGTGACAGACAACAGGGGTTGGAGGCAGTCAGGGACTTGTTAAATTACATGCAGTCATTCACACAGGCGGACACAAACAAGCTCTTCTGTAAACTGGGTTCCAGGAGATCCCACAGATCCTCAGCTGATCCCACGGCCAGTGCTGGATGTGGCATCCTTACATGTTCCCACGGTATGTGATGTTGGTGAAGGTAGATGTGGCCTCTTTATATAAAGGGTTGTGGGTCTGGAGGAAGAAGGAGGATGAAAAAGATCATCATCACTTTGTGCTTGCCATCAGCATTTGTTCTACTTAACGTCTGGGGTAACTGAGGCACCATCTCAGCATGGAGTGGTGGATCCCTCTCTCCACCCAAGGCTTTGGATGAGCAGTTTAATGGCTCCCCATAAGGTTTCATGGGGGAGAATAGGGAAAAGCGGCTGTGGAGGAAAGGAAAAGCAGCAGGAGCTCAGGAGGAGAGAGACCTCTTGAAAGAGCCCCGCATCCCATCCCACACCATCCCTTCACTTTGTGGGGAGTTAGGAGATGGAGGAGAGGTGGGGGAGAGGTACCAGTGCTGTCCCAGCCCCCTCCCTTGTGCTCTGGGTTCCTCAGTGCTTTCCAGCATCCTGTGGCAGGAGGGACCTTCTGCCTCAGTCACGGGATGGAAACACTGATGTGAGCAGTGAGTAAGGGGGTCATGCTGCTGGACAAGTGCTTGGGATATGCTGGAGATGGGAAAATCATCTAGGACATCTCCTATCACCTGTGCACAGCCCCTGGGACCACAGCGGGCTCAGGGAAGGGGTGTCCCGACTGGCAGTGTCACCTTGAGTCCTGCCTGAGGTACCATCCAAGGCTTTAGAGAGAAATGGGACAAGCGGGTCCTTAAGGACCATGTCATGGGACTACAGACAGCAGCTGGACTCTCATGCTGGGAGCACTGGGATCCGGATCCCTTAAGTCAGGGGCTGTGGGGTTTTGGGGCTCCTGCCCAGCACACCCAACCCACTGTCCCTCACCGTGTCCCACTTGGCCCTGGCCTTCTCCTCCTCGAAACGGGCGAACTCGCGGCGGTCGTGGATGGTGATGAGGAGCTTCCAGATGAGCAGAGCAGTGAGGCCGATGAGCAGTATGGCACCTGTCACTGAGAGCAGGACCACCAGGACATCTGGCCCCTTTGGACAGTCTGGAGCAGAGAGGAAGGGAGGGTTGGGGGAGAACTCAGCACCCCTGGGGCAACTAACAGCAGCTCTGGGGCTACCTGGCCATGGGTATGTGGAGCTCCTTTGGTCTCAGGAGGGCATCATCCTCCTCTGCCAGCAAGTAGGAGCCTCTACCCTGAGCACAGCAGGCTCTGTGAAGGAGGATCCCATCCATGGGGCACCTGTGCCAAAATACTTGAGCACCTGTCTGCAGGGTCGGGGTCTGCACCCAAGCCTGGGGCCAGATCAGGGGCATTACACATCCCACCTTAAGTGAGGGATGACACCAGAGACCAAATCTTTGTGCTGGTGGAAGTTCACCCCAAACCACCAGCCCACTGACACCCTGCCCCAGCCTGGCTCTCTGGCTGTGTGTCAGTACTGAGTTGGCAAATGGGAGCAGCGAGATCTGCTGTGAGCCTTCGCAGCTTCTGCTCCCCCTGCACACTGCCCGGGGCTGGGGAGTGTGGGCTGTACCCTGCCCATGGCAGACAGCTGCAGTGAGAGCTGGTGATTGCCTTCATGGCCCTGCTTCCAAAGGATCTGCAGCCACATAGCCCCAGGCTCAGCTGAGGTCAGTGGAGAACCTGGGGCTACTAATGGGAGCCTCCTCTTACTTGCTTCCCAAGAAAAATCACCCCCACAAAGTCAGACACAGGATCAGGGTGGTGGGAAGGTTGAACCCCCATCCTTGGCCTCAATGAGGGGATGAAATAACTTTGGAAACATGATACCTGAGAGGCAGGAAATCATGGCCCTGGTGGCACTGAGCAGGGAACAAAGAAGGTCTTTAATCCCCCTCAGCCCCCAGCTGTGGTGCCCCGTGAGCCTGGATGGAGTGGGAGGTACAAAGAGCACTCAAAATCCCACCCGTTCCACACAGAAACCCAGAACAGAACATTCTGCAGCCCCCAGCCTGACCATTGGCAGCTGGGTCTTACCAGGCTCCTCGATGATGTAGAGAATGGACTTGCCACTGGAGTCCTCATAGTACTGGAACCTCATTACACAGTCGTTCTCGTCCTTATAGGTGCAATTCACGGCATCCTTGCCCCTGTCACCTGCCAGAGTGAGAGGCTCAGAGCCCCCATGCTGAGGGGTGCGCACACAGAGGGAAAGCGTGTGGCATAAGCAGCCCCCTGCATTTCCACGTGTTAGGGCAGGGGTTGGGTCTCCTCTTACTCAGTTCCTGCACCGTCTCGATCTCGTCACGGCACATGCGGCTGCAGGACTGCTGCTCCACTAGCTTTCCCCGCTCAAACTTCTTGCACTCCACACAATCCCTGTGGAAGAGGAGGGAGGTATCATGAATCTTCTCCATGCTCTCCTCAGGGAACTGTCACACCTTTCAGTCTCAGGTTGTGGAAATCACCACAGTCTCAACCCTACTAGGCTGCAGATAGTGAGAGCTCCTGCCACCAGTGCTGCGAGCTCCACATGGAGCTCTCTGTCAGCTCCCCAGTGGGAATATGACCTATCCCAGCTCTCTGCCAGCCCCCAATGTAGTATGACCTGTCTCCACCCTCTGCTCTCTCTCACTTTTTGATGGTGCAGGCATCTGGGCAGGTGGGGCACTTCTCACAGGTGTCTCCGTAGGAGCCGGGCTGGGTGCACTCGCAGCGGCCGCACACGCAGGAGCCGTGGCCACTGCACACCAGCCCATTGCTGGACATGCAGGTGTCAGTGCGCGTGGTGCAGTTGCAGTAGTCGCCTGTCCAGTCTGAGTCGCACAGACAGTCCCCACAGCTGCACTGCCCGTGGCCTGGGGACAACCAAAAGGCATCTGAGTGTTTCCACAGATCCTGTTAACAATTCCCCGTATGGATGCCCATGACCCAGAGTGGCAGCTCACCCTCTGTGGGCACAGCAAGGCAGACCAGCCACCCAGGACGACTCCTTTGCACTGTCCTTGGGGTGGGACACAGGGCAGCTCACACCAAACCCAAACCTTCACCATGCTCCCAACACTCCTCTTATCCCACCCAATCAAGAACAAACTCCCACATTTCAGGATGAGCTGCCCCAGCTCCAGCAGCAGCAGTGGGAGATGCTCCATCAGACCTGTCTCTGAGCAAGTCGAGTTCTGGCTGTGGCTTTGAATTTCAAATTGAGTTAGGACATCTGGTCAAAGCCCCCAAGTCTCACCCCTCTCTCAGCCCTAGACCAGGCAGGGAAATGTTACTGCTGGGAAAAGCCCAACGCACACTCACTGAGACTGGTTTAATCAGACAGACAGACAGACAGACAGACAGGCATGCTCAAATCCTGCCAAACCCTGGAGCTATTTGGATTGTGGTTTGATTCCAGCTCAAAGACGAGACACAGTGAGTGGTGGAAACACTGTGGAGCTGCACGCGCTGACCCGTCCTAAGCCCAGAGCACAGCGGAACACGTTGGGAATGCTGCTCCCGGCAGGGGATCGGCTGGGCACCGTCCCAGCCATGGCCTTGGAGGCACTGGCATGTAAAATAAATGTGTAACCCCATTAATGAGGAACTAGGGCTGAGTCACAGGAAAATAGTGCCACGCTGGGTGACAAGGCATGGAAACAGACGGGTAGGCTGGGGAGAAGTGGCTCACTGGGATGCGATCAATGCACGGGCTCAGAGAGTTCAGGTTAATAAACAGCCCACCCTGGCTGGGGGCAGCTCTTCATCGTTGCCCTTCACCCATCCCGGGGACCTGCAGCCCTTGTTCAAACAGGAGCAGGCTCCTCCAGGACACTTACTACTCAGGGTGGGGGAAACACAGCATTTCCACCTCCATTATCAGCAGGCTGATAATATAAAGGATCAATCTGAGCAGCACAGAGGCAATGTGAGCCATGAAGTTGGCCTGAGGGGCAGGTGGGGTCCCAAAAACTCAATTTGGGGACATCAGGGAGCAAGGATCGAGTGTCATCTGGCCCCAGGTTTCACCTCACCCAGGCTGGGCTCCAGTGGAGTAGAATCACCTTTAGCCACTGATGCTTTCCTGGGGATTTTTGGGATTTCAGCAGGAAAGTGGTGGCTTTTTTTGGCACTCTGTTAGCAGCTACCTATCCTGGGCTTATAGAGGGAGGCTGGGGTTAGGAAAGGGGGTGGCTACCCCTCTTGCATTTCCCCCTTGAATCAGTTTTGGGGTGCTCTGTTCCTGGAGAGGATGTGCCACAGTTTCATGTCTCCTCTCTCACATCCCTTAAAGACGGGAGATGGGCAGAGCGCTGTGATTCACTCAGACCTTCTTCAGTGTTTACTTGAGAACTGGGTGGAAGGAACCTTAAATGAAGGTTCCTGGTGGGTAAGAGGCCTTGGCATATCAGGACATTTGGAACTGCTGTTGGGATGAGAGTTCTGCAAGAGGGCTCCTTCCTTAGGAGGAGAACCAAGGAACCCAAGGACCTGGTCCTCTCTTCCCAGTACTTTGAGCAGCTGGACTGGAGAGGGGGAGTCTGGGAGCATGTGGAAGAGATGAATATTCAGGAGGGGAGTTGCTGTAAGGCCAGCTAGGAGGGAGGATTTACTTCCCCAACACTTTTGCCAACAGTTTTCCAGAACTGGGTGGAGGATAAAACTCACCTCTCCCCACCCCTCCCCCTCCACCCTGGGGTTTACTCCTGCAGAGCAGTACTTCTGATGTGTTTGAGCTGTGGTTCAAGCAAGGTCCCTGCCCTGTGCACCCCAGAGCTGCTTCGCTTGGTCCCCACCAGCCCCACCAGGCCTCCTTTTTAAGCTTCTAGCCCATCCCCCCTCCCAGCCCTCAGGCACAGGAGGTGATGTCAGCAGCCAAAAAGGGAGTAATTCCCCTGGCATCTCTTCAGACCAGGGCTGGTCCACAGAGATCCGTGGCTGAACAAGCCAGAGGTAGGGATAATTCACGGAAAAAGCCCCAAAATGACTGGTGTCTTCCTTGCCCATCATCTCGGGCAGCCTAAACAGCCCCAAGCTGCCTCCCTGCCAAGCCCAGCACTCACCCGAGCACATCTGGCCCTTGAAGCGAACGCAGGAGAAGTCGTCGCACTCGCAGTACTTGCCCGTCACCTTCCCGAAGTCACTGCTGTGGCACACGCACTGCCCGCAGATGCACTCGCCACGCTGGCTGCACAGGGGCTGGCCCGGCTGGGGGCTGCAGTTGTCCTGCTGCGAGGGGTTGTACTCCTCCTCCGAGCACTCGCAGTGCGAGCCCAGGCGCCCGGGGTTGCAGCGGCACACGCCGCACTCCAGCGTGCCATTGCCGCGGCTGCAGGCTGCGCTGCTGGCCTCGGCGCGGCTCTCACAGGAGCACTCGCAGTTGAAGTTCACCAGCACTGTCAGGCTGTCCTTGAAGCCCACGGGTTTGATGGTGAAGGATTTCTGCTGCTTCTGGGGGCAGCCCCGCACTTTGGCCTCGATGCTGAAGCTCACCTGGAGGGCAAAGGTGTGTGTCTGTATGTCAGTACCTGCTCCAGTCCATGCCCCAGCTTAAGGAGCTTGGAAATGGGACCCACCAGGTCTCTTTGGGCTCATCAAAGCTTATCAAAGCTGTCCCAGCACAATGTGGGGCAGAGAATATGCCTGCCACAGTTACCAGGCAAATTTTAGATTCGATACTTGGAAAAATTTCTTTACTAAAAGGTTTGTCGGGCACTGGCACAAGCTGCCCAGGGAAGAAGTGGAATCGCTGTCCCTGGAATTGTTCAAAAAACCTGTAGATAGGGTGCTTAGGGACATGGTTAATGCTGGACCTATCAGAGACCATTTACTGGTTGGACTTGATTGTCTTAGAGGGCTTTTCCAACCCAGATGATTCCAGGTTCCCATGCCTTGTGAGCAGCAGCCCAGGCTGAGCTAGAGAGATCACAGAGTTTGCATCTAGCAGATCCAAAAAAAGCATTTTCCTCCTTGTACCCACCCCACTGGACCTCTCTCTCTCTAGTGCTGAGATTCCAGGGTCCGTGTCACCTGGGAGGTAGCAGGAGAAGCAGATGGTGCTGGTGCAGAGCAACAGATGACCTGGCAGTGCTGCTATGTAGAGGGGAGAAAAGCCAGGCCCATGAGCAGGATCCTCACCGTGTCTCCGATCTTGAGCCCCATGCAAGACTTGAGCCCAGGGATGACCTCGTTGTTGAGACAGGTGGCATTGAAGGCCAGGGACAGCTCTTCAGGGAGGTCACGCACCTCCAGCTCCACTTTGGAGCGGATTTTCTAGGGGAGGAGAGAGGAGTGATGAAGACACCACACAGGCTGTGCAGGGCTCAGCCCTGGGAGGGTGCTCCCCTTCCCCCAGCACCACAGTGATGCTCCCACGCACATGGGAAAGGAGCCAAGTGCCCCAAGTCTTGAGAAAGACTCAGCTGTGTCATTCTCTACAGGGAAAAGTCTTCAAGATGGTAAGGGACAGGCAGTGATCTCCCACCCCCGGGGTGCTGCCACACATGGGTGGAAGCAGATGATCACAGCTGGTCCAGGGAGGATGCTTGAGGTTGGGGGAGCTGACAAATCTGTGTGTGTTGCTGGCAGTGGGAAGCAGTGGCTGTTTTGGGAGGGAGAGAGCTGTTGTTGGGCCATCACACACTCACCCCGTAGGAGTCCACTATGAGGTGCAGGACATTGCTGGAGTCTCTGGACAAGGTGCCCACGGTTGTACCTGGGATCAGCTCACTGTAGTTCTGGAAGAATATCATAAACAGGGTCTGTTTGTGATGTGTAAATGTGCCATGGCTGGGCCATACCCCATCCAGGCAGATGGGAGCTGTGATAGGACAGGAGACAACCAAGCCATGTGCAGCCACCCATGGCCCACCAGCCCCCCGGGGAAGGTGGCTTTGGAGAGCAGCTGGTACCTGGTAGAGGCCAACAACTGTATCTGTCACAGCAAAGATCAAGTTGATGTTCTTCTGTGAGAGTTTCTCAGTCATCAGGCCCAAAGAGGGATAGTCCTGGGGAAGAGGAGAGGTATAGCCTAGGAACATGTACACCCACTCACCTTGGCCTCATCGTGCTCTCCAACCATGGCTGGAACACCTTTCCCATCCCACGGGGCCCCAAAAGGAGCTCTGGGCTCGACAACCCCATGCCTGGGTCAGGCTTTACCAGTGTGGTGGTGGCAGAGTAGAAATTATCCTTGTCGATGTGGCACTGGGCGTCGTTGGGCTGCACGATGCCGGCCAGCCGCCCGTCCAGCGCGATGTGCGTCTTGGCGTCCGTGGTGAACACGAGCAGGTGGGAAGCATCATTCCTCCAGCCAATTTTTTCCTGCAGTGAAAGGCAGCTCCCAGTAATGTGTCGGCACATGCTGAGGGCAGTCCCATGTGCCAGCACCCCACTGCTGCCTTGTGCTGGGGGTCGTGGCTTGGCCTTAGAGACCAACCTCTGCACAGGGAACCGAGGCAATTGCTCTCCCAAGGAAGTGCTGTGGGAGTAGGGTCTAGAAGGTGGGCATGGGCTGCTTGTAGGTGAAAGATGAGTTTTAATTGGTTAGAGTGTTAATCAAGGTGGCTAATGACTCACAGATGCAACACCTCCAGCAAAAGCAAGGTGCAGGTACAGGAAGTGTTGTCTCTTCTGGACTGGTCACTGCAGGGCTGACATGGGATTGTTCCCAAGCACCTGCTCTGCTCCTTTCCCCTACCATGATCCCATGAGAGTCCAGCTCTTCCCTTGGCTATTGGGCTAGAAATGTCTCACTTGAATGTTCATCCTCTCCAGAAATGAGTCACACAACAACTCAACAAGGATTATGATCATGTCCTGGAGGGGTTGGTTGGTCCCTGCCAACCCACCTGGCCCAGCCTGGTGACCCTGTACTGACCCCAGCCAGGCCTTCCTGCCTCTTACATCACACACGGTGGCCTGAATGATGGCATCGAAGCCGCCCTCGGGTGCATCACGGTTCCGGGAGACACTCTGCTTCCGCACCTCCTCGTTGAAGCGAGTCACCTCATCCGTGAGCGACAGGACGTGTTTGTACCCAAACATGGGCAGGCATGTTTCCCCGATCCTGCGGGAGGAGAGCACTTAGGGCACAGGGCTCACCAGGCTCATCCAGTTGCCATCCCTGCCCTACAGCCATCCCACATCCCATGGCCCTGCCCAGGGACACAATCCCCCCAAGAGCCTGAAGCTGGTGAAGGACCTTTTAAATAAAATTAATGTTCTAGGGATGCTGGGCTCAGGTCAGCTCCCAGCCTCAGTCCTGCTGGGATTCTTAGGAGTAATTTCTTCCAGCCTCAACATTTCTTTTGAAAAAATGATGCAAAATTTTTCCCTCAAGAGCTTTCCAGTGATAATGATATTTCTAGTTTAGATCTTCTCCTCCTCCCTGTGCCAGCGGAATACAGATTGCAGCAAGGTTTAAACCCTGTCCAGAATTAGGCATCCACTTTCTCCACTTCCCTCCTTTCCTCCAGGCTCAACTTCACTCCTGAATTCTCTGCCTACCTGCCTCCTAGTAGCACAGGGGAACAGGGAATGGGGGATGAATTCAGTTCCTAACACCTCTGCCATTCCTTCCTCCTCACACTCCTTCCCTGCTCCAGCCTGTTGTCCTTCCCACGGGAGACAAACTTCCAAGAACCTCTCAAACACAGTCCTTTCTATGGGCTTCAGTTCTTCACCAACCTATGTGGATTTCCAGCCACATTCCGGTGGTGTCCCATCAACTTCTAGCCCTTACAGGACTCTCTCAACCTGGACTTACTCATAGCAAGGGTTCTCGACGGCTTCTGGAGGAGATATGTACATGTAGGGGGAAATGGGTTTGTCCACAAAGGCTCCAAAGCCGATGCGTAGGTTGCTGGTGAGCTTACGCATCTCGCTGGCCAGCTTTGTGCCCAGGTTCTGGATGTTCCTCAGATCATCCTTCATTGAGTTGGACAGGTCCATCAGGTAGTAAATGTCCACGGGGTAATCTTCCACTTGGCGCACTTGGACATGAAAGACCTGGGAGTCATCTGCAAAGTGACAGGGCAGCAGAGTGAGAGCTCCTCTCCTGGAAGAGGCAGGGGGGCTTTNGTGGCACTGGGCGTCGTTGGGCTGCACGATGCCGGCCAGCCGCCCGTCCAGCGCGATGTGCGTCTTGGCGTCCGTGGTGAACACGAGCAGGTGGGAAGCATCATTCCTCCAGCCAATTTTTTCCTGCAGTGAAAGGCAGCTCCCAGTAATGTGTCGGCACATGCTGAGGGCAGTCCCATGTGCCAGCACCCCACTGCTGCCTTGTGCTGGGGGTCGTGGCTTGGCCTTAGAGACCAACCTCTGCACAGGGAACCGAGGCAATTGCTCTCCCAAGGAAGTGCTGTGGGAGTAGGGTCTAGAAGGTGGGCATGGGCTGCTTGTAGGTGAAAGATGAGTTTTAATTGGTTAGAGTGTTAATCAAGGTGGCTAATGACTCACAGATGCAACACCTCCAGCAAAAGCAAGGTGCAGGTACAGGAAGTGTTGTCTCTTCTGGACTGGTCACTGCAGGGCTGACATGGGATTGTTCCCAAGCACCTGCTCTGCTCCTTTCCCCTACCATGATCCCATGAGAGTCCAGCTCTTCCCTTGGCTATTGGGCTAGAAATGTCTCACTTGAATGTTCATCCTCTCCAGAAATGAGTCACACAACAACTCAACAAGGATTATGATCATGTCCTGGAGGGGTTGGTTGGTCCCTGCCAACCCACCTGGCCCAGCCTGGTGACCCTGTACTGACCCCAGCCAGGCCTTCCTGCCTCTTACATCACACACGGTGGCCTGAATGATGGCATCGAAGCCGCCCTCGGGTGCATCACGGTTCCGGGAGACACTCTGCTTCCGCACCTCCTCGTTGAAGCGAGTCACCTCATCCGTGAGCGACAGGACGTGTTTGTACCCAAACATGGGCAGGCATGTTTCCCCGATCCTGCGGGAGGAGAGCACTTAGGGCACAGGGCTCACCAGGCTCATCCAGTTGCCATCCCTGCCCTACAGCCATCCCACATCCCATGGCCCTGCCCAGGGACACAATCCCCCCAAGAGCCTGAAGCTGGTGAAGGACCTTTTAAATAAAATTAATGTTCTAGGGATGCTGGGCTCAGGTCAGCTCCCAGCCTCAGTCCTGCTGGGATTCTTAGGAGTAATTTCTTCCAGCCTCAACATTTCTTTTGAAAAAATGATGCAAAATTTTTCCCTCAAGAGCTTTCCAGTGATAATGATATTTCTAGTTTAGATCTTCTCCTCCTCCCTGTGCCAGCGGAATACAGATTGCAGCAAGGTTTAAACCCTGTCCAGAATTAGGCATCCACTTTCTCCACTTCCCTCCTTTCCTCCAGGCTCAACTTCACTCCTGAATTCTCTGCCTACCTGCCTCCTAGTAGCACAGGGGAACAGGGAATGGGGGATGAATTCAGTTCCTAACACCTCTGCCATTCCTTCCTCCTCACACTCCTTCCCTGCTCCAGCCTGTTGTCCTTCCCACGGGAGACAAACTTCCAAGAACCTCTCAAACACAGTCCTTTCTATGGGCTTCAGTTCTTCACCAACCTATGTGGATTTCCAGCCACATTCCGGTGGTGTCCCATCAACTTCTAGCCCTTACAGGACTCTCTCAACCTGGACTTACTCATAGCAAGGGTTCTCGACGGCTTCTGGAGGAGATATGTACATGTAGGGGGAAATGGGTTTGTCCACAAAGGCTCCAAAGCCGATGCGTAGGTTGCTGGTGAGCTTACGCATCTCGCTGGCCAGCTTTGTGCCCAGGTTCTGGATGTTCCTCAGATCATCCTTCATTGAGTTGGACAGGTCCATCAGGTAGTAAATGTCCACGGGGTAATCTTCCACTTGGCGCACTTGGACATGAAAGACCTGGGAGTCATCTGCAAAGTGACAGGGCAGCAGAGTGAGAGCTCCTCTCCTGGAAGAGGCAGGGGGGCTTTCCACAGGATTAGGGAGAAGGGGTCAGCAGGAACCCAAGGGGATGGTTAAAGCTTCTAGGAGGAGAGCATCACCCATAGACAGGAGGGCAAAGCCTTTGGTCAGGTGCTTGCACAGGAGATGTGCTGTGCACCCCCTGGAAGTGTCCAAGGCTAGGTTGGATTGAACTTGGAGTAACTTGGGATAGTGGAAAGTGTCCCTGCCCATGGCAGGGAGTGGAATAGCATCATCTTCAAGATCCCTTCCAACCAAAAACCATTCTGGAATCCTGTGGCAGATGGGGGTTATGGCTCCTGTTCTCCTAACCTCTCAGTGCCAGGACATGAGCAGATCTTCCTTTTCCAGGGCTGACCTCCCAAGATAATCCTACAGGAACAGCTAGATGGAGTGAGGGAAACCCTCAGCTCTCAAGCAGGTCTTACTGGGATCACAAGGTGGGCTGCAAGGTGGCTTTGGACTTCTCTGAGCTTCCAAGGACTCTGACCATTTTCTGTGCCCTCCCCCATCCCCGTTCCTTTCCTCTCCTCTTGGGTCTCCCAGCCCCTTCTGAGAAAATTTTAGTGAAACATTTTCCATTGAAACAAAAACCTCCTTAGAAAGAACCTTCTGGGAAAGAGCTGAGTTTTGATGACTTTTGCACTTTAAAAAAAAAAAAAGCTGAAAACACTTTGAGTTGACCTTTTCTTTCCACCTTTTTAAGAGACACAGGTCCTTTCTTCTGATCTTTGAAATGGTTTCTTTGAAACATAAGCCAGGCTGAGCATCAGCCTTGCCAGAACACCCCAAATGTTGAGAAAAAAGGCCTTAACTGAGCTTAAATTATTATTGTTTTCACATTTCTGGCTAAATCTGCATGCCATGTTCTTTCAGGATGAAGAAAGTTTCAAAATTTATGACAACCCAAAAAGCTCCATCCCCTCTCCAGCTGCGCTGGGACCCCGCCATAGAACCAGGGGTCCCATCTTCGTGCTTAGAGGGAAGCTGTTTGTTCTCACTGAGCTGAAACCGTGAGGATTCTGAGCTTGTGGGACATAAGCTGTGACCTGTCCTGCTTGTATCCTTCGTGATTTGGTCTTGGTTCATGAGTAAAGGCAAATGTCTTATGCCAAACCTTCTTGGTTTGGCAGAGATGGTACCAAGCTGAGGGTCTCTCCTCTTTATTCCAAGGAACAGGGATTTACAGCACTCGGAGCAGCACACTCACCTGCCTCCTGACAACTACCTTTAGACCTAAAGAGAACAAGGGCCACTTAGTAGCTCCATGTCCCCATTGCGTGGGGGCACTTCTGCCTCCTGTCCCTCCAGTGGAGCAGGACTCCTCCTGGCCATGCCCAGGGATGTGCACAGAGGCCACATCCCTGATAGTTTTGCCTCCTGCCTGGCATCCTTGAAACTCATGGATGCTGGCAAAGGACCAGAGCAGTTAATTGGCTCCAGCCTGCCTGGCTGAGCAGAGCCTGGGAAATTACAGGGATCTGGTGGCAGCCCAAGCCTGCCAGCTGCTCCGCGGCTCGTTAGATATGAGCTGACTTCTACCCAGGCATTCTCAGCACAGCAGCAGTGCCTCGGGTCTGAACGGCTTTATAAAATACCCCATGTGTTGTTGAAGTCACATCCCATCCTGCCCCTCAAATACCTCAGAACTGAGGCAAGAGAATGAACACAGAGATCAGACAGCTCAGCTTCCCACCAGAGATGTTCTGAAGGATTCTGTGCAGCTGCCAGCCTGGCCTAGCCCCTGAAGGACATGGCTCACTCAGCTCCTGAGCCCTTTGGGTTATTCCCACTGCACCCCCCCCACGTCCCCCCTTCCTACAGCAGTCTGGGGGCTCTTACCTGGCCGCAGGTTCAGCTGTATTCTCTGGGGGCTCATCTGGGTGGTGGTGGATCCCCCTGAGCCCTTGTTGCTGAGGGGCTTGTTCTCCAGGACGGTGATGCTGCTGCTGGGGAACTCGATGTGGTCCTGCCCGCAGCCGTTGTGCAGGAGGTTGGCATGTAGGTCACAGCGAGGTGTCGACTGTGCCCAGACCTGCGCGGGAGGGACACGGTCAGGAGCCTCCCAGGACTATGCTGGGAGAAGGAGAAAGGCCCCGCTCTTTCCCCTGGGAGCCCCTGCTTTATCACACCTAACTCCAGACCAGGATTAGAGGCTTTTTGGGGCACATGGTCTCTGCCAGAGGAAGGCAGCAGACAAGAGGGGATTTTGGGATCAGCAAGTCCTGCTGGGCTTCAGATGAGGAGCCCATAAGCCCTTGCCAAGGAACGATGGATAACACATCCCTGCCAGTCTCTTCCTGGCTCCTGGCAGCTGGAGCCTTAGGTTTGGGTTTTGGCAGAACTAAAAAGAAATCTTGTCTCTCTGGGATGGCTAGAGGAGGGTGCGGCAGGATGTAAACATGGCAAGCTGGGTAGAGGCAGTGTGGGACTTTTAAAATTATTTATTACTTTGACGAAAGACAAATCACCTTTCCCTCTCATTTTCCCAACACAGGCCCTTAGAAATCCCACCGTGAGCAAGAAGCATGTCCACTGTGGGTGAGCTCATTGCACAGAGCAGTGCTCAGTTCCTTTCAGGAAGTGGATCAGACCTATCTCCAGCTCTCCAGCTTCCTAACGGATGGAGCCGACCAGGGAAAGGAGCACCAAAAAAGGAGTGAAAGAGGCCAAAGGCACTGGGGCTGCAGGAGAAGCCTTGAAGAGCCTGTCAGGGGCAGGAAGCACAAAGTGTGGAGTCATAGTGAGCTCCAGTTCTGTCCCTCTTTGCCTAGAAAGCTCCTGGCTCCTCATCCTTATCACAGAACATTCAGGAGGGCTCATATTCCTTTGGTTGCTTATGAAGACAAATATGGGAAGAATTTCTCTCCCACTGCCATGATCTGCTGCTGCATGTTCCTGTTCAGGAAGCACCCAACCTCCCCTCCAAAGGGATTCTGCACCTCCCTCCCCCAGCCCAAACGTTTCTACATTGGAGTCCTCCAGCAGAGGACCAGCTCAGCCTCTTCCTGCAGCAAAGGGAGGTGGCACAAGTCCTGGTGGGGCTGGTTCAGTGCCCTCCCTGCTCCTGGGGTGTTGGAATTCAGTGCTGGGACTTCCAGTGCTGGAGAGGTTCCCATGCAGGATATCAGCTGCCCTGGGTTCAGGCTGGTTGAACCCAGGGATGAATTTGTATGTTTTATGTATGCAAGTAGAAAAACACAAGTGGTGTCAGGAGGCCCCGGCTGGCCCTCGGCCCTCTGGAAACAGTGGCCAAGCAATAGCCAAAAAATACATCAGCAGGCGTGTTCCTACCCTGCCCCTGCCCGGACAGTGTGCTGACAGAGAGGAGGACGAGTCATCCCTCCAGATTAGCTCCCTCACACCCACCCACCCACAAGCTCACTCCATGGGGCTCCCTGATGTGGGAAGGGGTGGCTGGTTCACTCCAGATCCCATCAATCATCATGTACATTCCTGTCCCAGTCAGGGAAATCACTGGAAAAACATGTGGGTGAAGAGCAAGCTGGGCAGGTGGGTTTTAACCATGGTGCTCAGTGATACCTGGAGATCCTAGGGAGCTCCCAGGACGTCAGAGGCCTCATGGCACTTTATGGGATTAGCAGCATCATTCCTGCTGTGTGATTTCCATGGAGAAGCTGTTTAACCCCAGGGCTGCATCCTTCCCCTTTCTCTGGAGCCCTAAATATAGTGACTGCCTCAAGACTTACAGGAGCCTCCCCAACAACAAAAACTACCACAAAAGTGGGACATTTGGCTACAAGGCCCTGGCAGACCCTGTTTTTGACCCCAGGCTCTGCCACTTTGCTGACTCAACACCTGGGGCACAGCCCTAGTTAGGAGAAACCTGGAGGCAGCCCAAGCTTGCTGGTGAGAAACTCACAGCACAGGAATTTCATCCGAATGAGAAACCCATTCCCTGTCAGCATAGCCCTGATGGCATCAGCTCCCTACATGAAGATGTGGGGACACATGTGCCCCCTCTCTGTCCCAGCCATCCCACAGCCCTTTCCAGAGGTGCTTTGTGCCCTCTGTCCCACTGCAGAGTGGACATCTGCTCACACTCCCTTCAGAATGGAAACCTGATGATTTTATCCCAATCGCTGCCTCCAGAGCTGATTAGTGAGGGCAGGGTCAGGCAGGGTTCGGGCAGAGCCAGCTCCATCCCTGAGCTCCCAGGGTGGGAGCCTGCAGGAACTTGCGGATTCCCCAGGGCACCTCTGTTTTCATCTCGGAGACAACCACATGCAGCATCAGCTTCTCTGCAGGAGAGCTCCTGGGAGTGCTCGGAGCACAGATACCTCCACAAATTAAGCTAAAACCTTCCAGCAGCTTCTCTAAAATCCAAATCTGGTCCAGTCTGGCCTCCCAGAGACCCAGGGTGGGTGACATTTTGGGTGGGTGAGACCATGGAAGATCAGTCACAATCATTTCCAAAGGGATTTTAGAGATATGTCTCAGTGTTACAGCTTGGCTGGCTTTTTCCAAAAAAGTGGATGAGAACATCTATTTGTTTGTAAGAGTGGCCAAGGTNGATCACAAGAGACCACAATGAAATCTTTCTCCAATGCAAAACCAGGATGGAGCAGGAACAGCTCATCACTCCAGGTTGCTTGGGAAGGCAGCGTGAGTGGAAAAGGGCTGTAGTGGGAGCTGAAGGAGCACAGTTATGGGTACTATCCCTTTAAAAACTGTGTGGGGGGTGCAGTATCAGAGACCTCCCCCACCCCAGGGAAATTAAACAAACCCACAGAAAAAAACCTCATTTGCTAAATTAAGACAATGTGGTCCAGATGTTGGAGGCAGGGTTGCTGAGCAGAGCACACAGCCCGGCTCTCTGGGGGCCGGCTCTGGCACAGGACGGCTCCCTCACTCCTGTTGCGTCTGCCCGGGAGCACAGCTCGGAGCAACACTGCAAATATTTCCTTTTTTGGAAACCTTTGCTGATCTGGAGGAAAAAACCCCATCCCGGCTCCCACTGCAGTGTCAAGCCACCAGCACAGCCCAGGATCCGCGGCTGGGAAGGAGGAGCCCAGCCCAGTGACCATTCCCCCTCGGAGAGGGGATGGAGAGGGAAGCCAGGCCCCTTATCAAGCTGCATGTTTCAGCCACTCCTCGCGGTAGATAAGACGGGCACAAACATCTTTATCCACACCACATGCCCAGAGTCAGATCTGACAGGCACAGCAAGCCATAGGCCTCCTCTGGATATGCATTGATCCCAAAGCATCAGACCATGCTGGCATGATCCAGCAGTGCTTTCCAGCTTCGATCACTTTTCCCAGGTCTTTTCCAAGTCCCAGTGGGCACTATGGGCACAGTTGCAGCTGACAGAAGTGGGACTTCAAGGATAGAGAAGAGGAAAGCAAGGAAAGCCTTGAAGGTTTCATCACCTCTCACCCATCCCAGCCTCACCTCCCTTGGTTCTGCCCTGGGGCTCCTTTGCCATGCTCCTGGGAATCTCCCTCCTCTTACCCAATGGATTAACCCCCAGGGCAGCATTTTTGGAGGGGAATGTGGCAGATCTGCTTGCCTCTCACCTACCCAAACAGGGTGATTTGAGAGCCACAGCTCAGCCCTCACGTCCACTTTAGCTCAATAACCAAAACCAGGCACCTTGTCTTCTTCTCTCCTTATTTCTAATGAATAAAGGCTTTTAAACCCAGGCCCTAACTGCTAATGAGTACTTTCAATTTCTCTTTCCAGGCTCCCTTCCCTTTTCAGCCTTCAGGAATTAGGCTCATTCATCCAAGGCTTTACAACAGGTTTCCAAGAAGCAAACCAAAAGTAAACTAAGTTTTTAAATGTATATTATTTGAAAGATAAAGTGAATTCCTAGTGGAAACACCACTATTTCCCAGCCAGCTCAATGTACCTCCCACTAACACACCCAAATAAGGGACATATTTTTGGATCAGGGCGGAAGCAGTGCCCACTGACCAAGTGCCATGAGCCAAGGTCTGAGCCAGGTGCCACCAAGGAATGTGTTTAGATACGGTGGGAACAGATGGAGACTGAGCTTGTGGCTGTAACCTGGACTCACCCCAGAAGTTCTTCCCTTCCTTTACATCCCCTGCCCTTCTCAGGGGTGTACTTCAGCCATGCTCAGCTCCCAGCTCTTACCTCAGCAGAGCACCAGGCGCAGAGGGGACTGACAGCCAGACACTGCTTGCAGGAGTTCACCCCACGGGTGGTGCAGATGTTGCCCCCTGAAACAGCATAACAGAGCAATTACAGCCCACGAAACCCAAACTCACAGGTGTGTTCAGCCACCAGCTTCCTGAGCAGCCAGAGCCCCAGCAGGGCCTTTATCCCGTTTGGTACCCACAAACCCTGGGTGTTGCCTCCCTGCTCTCCCCAGCCTGGTATGAGTTGGGCTTCATCCTGCCCAAGGCTGAGCATCATTACCTACCTGCCAGCTCATCAAAGAGTCCTCTCACCCCTGCAGCATCACATGGATGTTGGAGTGAAGCCCCCACTGCTGGCAGGGGGTTCATCCGCCCTTGTTTCTCCCTGCAGACACTTTGGGGCGGCAGGAGGGGAAGGAGTGAGTTCCCAGGGGTGCAGGGTGGTACCCACAGCCCTGCCAGGGATCGGCTGGCTTTTCTCACCATCCTGACCTGAGGTGGTTGGTGTCACCAGCACTAAACTCAGTGGCTGGTCTTGGCTCAGCTTCAAATCCAGGGAAAGAAGGGGAGGGAAAGGGCACAAGTCCAGAAATGTGCTGCTGGTGGTTGGCACCAATGTCCCAGGCAAAGCCTGGGCTTTGTCAGTGGCCGTGGGGACTCTGGGAGACACATGCTGGCACCAGTCCTGAAGGTCAGAGGCCGGTTAGTCTGTGGGGAATTAAAGGGCCACAAAATGCCTGCAGGGCCCAAGGGCAGGAGGAGCTCCTCTGGCACAGATCAGACTGGGTGGCCCTGTGGCTCCTGCTGCCAACGGCCGATGTGACAAGTGGCTGGGATGGTGCCACCCTTGGCTCTTCCTCCCTCCTGGGCACAAGCATCTCAGCAGTTTTAGGATTCCCCAGGCAGAGCAAGCTGCAGCCAAGTGCTGACTCGGCTGGGACATACTGCAGCTGGGCCATCCTGGGGGATGCCGGCAGGGAGCAGAGGGCACTAGGGTGTCCCCTCTGCCCTGTGTGCCCCCATCCCTGCCCAGGGCTGTCCCAGCGTGTCCCGCAACCACAGGAAGTGCAGCACGAAGGAGAAAGAGGAAATGGTGAAACAACTTCATCAGACATTTGAGCAGAACCACAACCACAGCACCATGCACTCCTGCCTGCTGGCATGTAGCCTGGAAGTGTGAGTGTGCACTGTGTTCACACCTGTGCGAGTGTGTGTTTGCGTGTATGTCTATTTGAGGGTGGTGTCACAGGCTGTGGCTGTCCCAAGGGCCAGTGGCTGCTTGGGGATGTGCCCCAGGGTGTCCCCATAGCATCTCTGACACCTGCAGTTCCCACTTGTCCCAAACTGAACTATAAAGGGTGAGCCCAAGTCCCTTGCTTAGCACCAGCTTTGGAGTGGCACCCACACTTAGAGCTCTCATTGTACCCTGAAATACCTGGCTCTGTGTGGGATGGGACAGATTTTAAATGTAACATTGCCCAAAAGAGTGAGAGGTTGGTCTCCAGTGCTTCCTGCACCTCAGCAGTGTGCCAGCAGAAATACTGATCCTTGGGTGGACAGGGCAGGGAAGAGGGAAGGCAAAGGGCTCTCTGAAAATAGCACCAACTCCTCTCTGACTACAACACCACCTCCCACGTCTCATGCCAGCTCCTGCTGAGTCCGTCAGCAGGACTGAGGGAGCGAAATCCCTCCTGCCCTGCCAAATGCCGATGGCCACAGCCGGGGCACGTGCCATGGATTTGTGCAGTGCCATGCAGCTGGGAGCCAGTTCAGCCCCCCGGGAAGCAGGGAGGGACTGCCCAGACAGCCCTCAGGGACAGGGACAGCCCTGGCCACTCCAGGTGCTCTGGATTAAATGCTCAGAGCTGCCAACACCAGGGCCACTTGCCTGAACATGGAAACAGCTTCCAAAACTGCAGGTCCCTGGGGAGCCCTGGTGCTTTGATACCTGGACCAGGATGATGGCCCCTTACTCAGGGACAGGGAGGTGTGCCACATGCCAGGAGTTTCCCTGCCTTCCACTCTTCATGTCCCTCGTGTAGTGGCCGTGTCCAGCTGCTGGCTCATGGCTCTGGTGGCTCACTTCTGCTCGGGCAGAGTTACAGCACTGAGTGCCACCAGCAACACTCCTGGTCCAGTGTGGGGTTTGTCCCCTCATGGTGAGTTCTGGCTGGTTTAGCATTGACCTTGCTGGGGAAGGGCAGAGCTGACAAGGGCTCCACAAGGGCTCTGGGACATAAGACTCTCCAGTCCAAATTCTGCCTCAGACAGGTTTTCCCTGGTACCTGACCCAGTCTCTCAGCCACTCCCTGCCTCAGTTTCCCTGTGCAGTGTTAACCCTGGTCTCAGTGACACCAGATTCCACTGAAACTCCATGTGGAAGATTTCAGGGTCATGTCTGCTGGATGCCTCCTCATGCCACGAAATCTGAGCTTGGGGCACCAGGACTGTTCCTCTGAGCTCATCTGCTCCTCACCATTTGGTACAAATTACCTCCTGCCTGTGTGCAGCCCCTGGACCCTCGTGGTTTCCTTTCCTCCCCTCCTGCTGCCACCCCAAACCCAGGGATCCTTTATCTGGTGTTCCCCCTCTTTGCTGGGGATGTAAATATGGTTTTCAGGTGGAGTTTGGAATGAAGGCCACAGACCCAGGCAGAGCAGTGTCATGGCTGGGGAGCTGCATATAGGCTCAGGTGGGGCTGCAGCTGGAAAGTCCCTGTGGGAGGGATGCTGCCATTCCCAAGGCTGTTCTTGGGTCTGATGTCACATCATGGCACTGTGCCATTGCTGGTGGCTTTGCCTGGGGAGTACCTGGAGGTCTGTATCTGCCCCCAGACTCACACATCCTGGTGGTCCCCATGGTGTCCATCACTCCGTGACGAAGACATGTTCCTGGGGACAGAGGGCCCTTCCCTTCCCTGGAACCAATCTCCAGCACTGTACAGGCCATTCCTGGCTGCATTTCTATGGGGCTGGATGGAGCAGGGCCGGGGCAGTTACGACCATCCAAACATGAGGCTGGTCCTGCTGTGAGCAGCACGTGCCCACCACGGGGAGATGTTCCTTTTTCAGCATTCCTAGCACTGGTTGCATGGCTGGATGCAGGAATGCAGTGTTGGGAGGGTTTTGTGGGAGCAGGGACCTTGTGAGGATGTCAGAACAAAAGCACAGATGGGGGCAAGTGGAGGATGTGGCAGAGGAGGAGGATGTGAAAGATGGGGAGGATGCTGCAGCTGGAGTCCCCTCAGGTTTTGTCCCTGTGAGTGCCTGGCAGTCCTCCCACGATTGGACACTGCCTGGCTGTGAGCAGGTTAACACAGTCCCAGTACAGCCTATACTAACAAATTCTGGATTTTTTAAGTGACTTTTTTTTTTTTTTTTCATCTTTGGAGCTTATTTTTCCAGCCATAAAAACTAATAAACCCAAGTACAAAACCTGCATTTTTAACTATGATAGCAGCTGCTCTCACACAATGAGCTGATCCTAGACTCCAGCTTTTGGAAAAAAGCTATCCTGAAATACAGGGAGATGGGAGATAAACTGTGCAGAGTTATGGGAACCACCCACCTGGGGCTGGGCAGTGCTGTGGCCCTGAGAGGGGTGAAAGCAGGGAATCCCAGACTGGTTTGGGTTGGAAGTGTCCTTAAAGCCCACCCATTGCCACCTCCTGCCATGGGCAGGGACATCTGCTACTATCCCAGGGTGCTCCAAGCCCCATCCAGTCTGGGATTGAGTTTAGGGAAGTGATGCACTTGAAACACCCCAGATGTCTGTGGCTCAGCATCACCCTGTCCTGACTGGAGAAAATTACTCAGTCCCAGTCTGCACTCGGAGTAACCTTTGTGTGGAGCAGGAGCAGCCACATACTTTGTTTTCCCCCTCTTCCAATTTGAGCAAGAATGAGCACAGAGAAAACCTGATAAAAACATGTGAGGAGGCTTGATAAAGGTACAAACCACATCCTCTTCACCCTTTGTGCTTGACTCAGTGATAAGCATCTGGGCTTTCTTGACTGATCCCCACCCTACCATTCTGGGAGTGTTTCTTCTCTTGAGCCTCTCCCTTCCTGCCAGCATCTTCCTGGGATTGAGATGCCCCAAACTGAGCACAGGCACCAGAGGTATCACCTGCACAGCCCCAAAATGCAGCTCTATCAACTCAAACTCTTGCAGAGGTTATCCCATGTCCTGTACTGATGACAGCTCCATCCAGCAGCAGATCAGAGCCTCAGGATGTTCCTGGGAATTCACCAAAGTCTGGAATTCTTTAGACAGAACAATGATGCCCCAAAACCCCTGAGTCTGGCCTTGAAAACAATTTATAAATCACCATTTTGCAGTTTCAGGATTTACTTTGAGCCCCAGGAACACACCTGGGGAGGAGATAATGCTTTTCCAGGCTTTTCTGTGCTTCTGACATTGGAAAACTTTTTAAAAATACAAACTACATTTTCCCAAGATCACCTGATGCCAGAAATGAGTTTTCTTAAAGAAAAGCATCAAAATAACATGGGAAAAATAACACAGGACAGCAATCCTGGCACAAATCGCACCCCCCACCCCCCTTAAATGTATGGACACAGAGAGGAATTACCTGACCTGTGATTTCTCCCAGTGAATGTTCTGTTTGTAAAGGATGGAGCCCAAGTCACACCCTAGTCCTTCCATTACAAATCACTACCCAGAGCCAAACACGGAGAGGGCAGAAGATAAAAACTCACCACACCCAATAAGAATAACCCACCAAAGTATGTCTTGACCCTATAACATCCTTGAGAACTTCCTGGCCCTGACCCAGCCGAAGCCCAACCGGCCTGAGCTGCGCTTCATATGTGGGAACACACTGCACCTCGGGCTGCCAGCTCCCCCTCCGAGTGATTTTCCCCTGAAATCACAGACCCTGGGAATGCAGAAAGTCCTGAGATTTGTAGAAATAACAGGCAACATCTTCCCTAAATGGCTTCAAGCAGTGACAGAAGTGACAGAGTAGACCTACCCCAGCTGCCAGTGGCGCAGAGCAGGAGGATCCCGAGTGTCACAGAGAGTTGTCCCATCTTCTCTAAGCCCCAGGCTGGGGGGCTGCTTGCACCAGCCCCACCGCGAGTGATGGGCAGCGGCTCTGGGAGAGCTGGAGGTTTTCAGCCGAGGAGATGAATCATGGGGCTGGGTGAATGACACACATGGCGAGTGGGGCGGCCAGAGGAAACTCTGCTGCCTCGTCACTCCGCAGTCCGGAGTGTCCCCGCCCGCTCTGCTGCAAGCTCCTTATGAGGCTTTCACTCTCTTGGCTTAAACAAGGACCTAATAAACCCTGGCACAGAGTCCTCGGCACTGCTGACCTGCAGCCCGGGGCTTGTAACAGGCTGTTTCCCATAGGCTCTTCCGCTTGGCTTTAATTCCTTGCAAAATCTTGCTCACTCCTTCCTTTTATTAACTCTTGAAAGGCAGCTGGTTTTAAACCCTGTCTGAGCTGATGGAGTTCAAGGATTTAAGGAGAAATAGAGCAGATATGCATTAATACAAAAGTTCTCAGCTCCCTCACCAGAGAGGGACTATGCCTGCTAAAGCAGAGCTGGGGGCTTAGGGAGACCCAGCCAGGAACTGGACCTGGTGGAGCCAGCAGTTTGGTTATAAACCTGGACATCTCAAAGGGAGGGAAGCTCAGCTAGGGGTCACATAATTTGGACCTGATTTTCTTCTCACTTTTATTGTTTTGTCCCCTCTGTGTCCTCAGGAATTGATCCTGTGCTGAGCAAGTACAGGGATTGGGATCTGCATAGGGACTGTACCCACTGAAACATCAGAACTGCCTGTGGGTGTCTGTCAAAGAGGTTTTATAAACCTCTTGTTTCGCTGCAATACCAGGGTCCCACTCAGAGCTGTGGAAACTGAGGCACTTGGAATACATCTTAGGAGCAAAAGGGAGAGAAGGGCTGGAGCCATTTCCCTGGGATGCTCTCTCCCATCAGGTGACAGGGGTTGGGGACAGTAATGACACAACCCTGGGTCAAGACAACCCAGCACTCAGAAGTACCGAGCTGTGGAATACAAGTTTTTGTGCGAAGAGCTACAGCCACATCCTGGAGGTGAGGGAAGCTATAGACTATGTGCACGGAGCTGGACAAGAGCCACAGCCCCATGTGGTTGGGAAATGGGGATAACAGCACTTGTCCCAGAGCTGGCAGCTGTCCATGAGAGGTGATGGTTTTTGTGAGGATGAGGTAGAGATACGGACTGTGCCTCAGGATCTGGGGACTTTCCTTGGCTTTAAAAGAAGTTTTGGTTCCTCACCAGCCTTGGGGATGCTGCTGTCCTCCTCAGTGAGGATCACTGTCCAACTGGGATCCAATTCCCTCCCCAGGGCTTGTTAATGAGGGTTTGGCAAAGGGGAGTAGGAGAAGCCCATTGACCCTCATGCAGTATCAGAAAGGGCTGTACCTTGGCTGAGACATCAATACAAACCCCAAACCTGTTTTTGGGCAGCTGCAGTCTTGCCCTGCTTCAGATCCCAGAGCCATGTCTTGCTGCAGACCCCATTAGCCAGTTTTAGGGTATCCAAATTCCTTATTTTCCTGCCTGGACATGCTGCCTACATGACCTTTCCCATCATGTGGGGCTTTCTGCCCACACGGTTGCCTGTCCCCATGTGCTGCGCTGTGTCATCCTGTGACCGTGTCTGAGTGTTTCATGGAAAGGGAAGATTAGTCTTAACTGTCTAGAGAGGACTGTGGGACCATGCTTGGCTCTGCACAGCCCCAGACCCAACCTTCCATCCATCTCCCAGGCCCTCTTCACCAGGGACTCATCCCACCCAGCTCCTGGCTGCCCAAACTGGCAAGTGCTGCTACTCCCAAAGGACTTGCAGCTGCGTGCGTCCTGGAGCCTCCCTGCCCAGCGTGGGCTCTGATACTCTCAGCATGGTGCAAAAACTCTAAAAAAAAAGGAAGACTCCACAAAATTAAGTATTTGACCTGCCTTCACCTTCTTGGGCTGGTTCTGCCTGAGGACAAGGATGGCATGAACTCAATCCCACATGTTTGGGTGGAATTTCCCTGCAAACTGCAAGGTGCTGCTTTTCCTGAAAACATCGCTGGGATGTGAATGTCCCATCCCTGGGAGTGTTCAAGGCCAGTCTGGACAGGTTAAGCAGAAGGTGTCCTTGCCCATGACAGGGAGTTACAATGACATGAGGTCCCTTCCAGCCGAAACCATTCCAAGATTCCACGATGTTACCTCCAGGCACTGCATTAGTGGGATGCTCCAGATTCTGGGCTCCCTGGTGGGATGAAGCCAGGAGCCAGCAGGGGAGTGTTTGGGAACCCTGGCTGCCCTGTCACCACAGGCTGTGGCCCAGGACCGATGGGTGCAGCCCAAATCTATGCTGGTGTGTGCTGGGAGAGGAGATGGTGGAGCTGGAGCCACCAGAGGGAGCAGAAACTCCTTCAGTCTGGAAGCATGCAGGGAGAGGATCTCCCACCCAGGGTTGGGGCACTGGGGATGCTCTGATTTACCATGGGATTTTTCCTGGCCCTCAGGTTAAACACAAGCAGATGCTTGTTGGATCAGGGTTTTCCCCTCCTTCCTGTACAGCTTCTGCTGCAACTGCCCTAGCAGAGTGGGCAGCAACTCAGAGAGAAATGCCAAATGCAGAACAAGGAGGAAAATGCAACAAGTAACCCCCAAACTGAACAGTTCTGAGCCCCTAAAGTCACAGCAGCAGAGCAGCAGCACAGGTCTGCCCAAAAGGAAGATCACTTGACACTGTGCCTACCAAGCTGCCCTCCACCCCCAGCCAGCCACACACTCCTGCCTTTGGCTATAACTCATCGATCCTCATTTTTGTTTTATTAAAATCCCCTTGAGGGCTGGGCAAAGAAAACAAACCAATATGTACATGGATAAACCAGGACAAGGTCCTCACACTGTGCTTTGGGGGATCTGCTGCTCTGGGCCATCCAGACAGCAATTGGTGGTGGTGCACAGTGCATCCATTTCCAGGCAAATGCCAATGGGCAAAGGAAGCTGGGACATGGCAGTCCCATGAGCAGGAATAAGCCTGATATGCTGGACATCCTAACTCCTGCCATCACTCTGGGAGCTTATGCAGACACAGAGAGGGGAGTGATGGTGAAACTTCCTCTGGGATTGCCTTGGTGGGGCTGAGGCACCTGTGATGCTCTGGCCCTGGATGCTGCGGTGATGCTGCGGTGGGACCCAGAACGGGGGACAGGGCAGAGATCAGGGTGCAGCACTGCAGAGCTCCCCTCTGGAGGGGCTAAAGGAGTGAGAAGGGAAGGGGAGGAGAGGGAAGGGAGACCATGTGCCCTGAGGAAGAAGCCCCCAACTAGAGGAACAAGATGCAGAGAGGGGCTGGATCTAGCTCTTCTCTGGAGGCATCACCAAGCAGAGCTGGGGGTGGACTGGCTGGATTGGGCCACACTGCTTGGAGAAGGAGTGGGTGGCACAGAGCAGCAAGCAGAGATCGGTGACAGCAGCGCTGACCTGAGGCTTACTGGAGCCTTTGGGGGAACAGGGACCTGCCAGCAGTCCAGGATGAGCACTGACCCTGCAGGATGCTTTTGGGAGCGTGTGGGAGGGCTGGAGGGAGGGCTGAGTTAGGTGCCACTCTGCAGGGCCTTAGGGGTCAGCCCCCACCTGGGGGTGGCACAGGAGTGGGTGTGGGCACCTGTGGCAGGGCAGAGAGAGGGGGCACAGCGTGGGGAAGGGGTGGGCAGCAGGGTGAATGTGGAGGAGGAGGAAGGCGGGCCTGGGGGGAGGCTGGAAGGGGGTGGAGTTGCTGTTTTTTCTTTGAACACGGTGAAGACTTTTAGCTTGTAACTTGCATTTGTGGAGCTCCCAGCCGGCAGACACCAGCTCTCCCTCCAGCGGGAGAACCCCCGGCATGCGGCAGCACCGCTCTGCTGCTGCGGGGGCAGGTTGGGAGAGCAGGGGGCATGGGGTGATCCCCGGCTGCCGTCCTCTCCCCTAGGTCCCTTTCTCCTTTTCTCTCTCTCTCCTTTTGCTTCTTTGGGGGCTTGTGCTAACGCTCTGCCAGGAGGGATCTGGGATCCAGCCGTCCCTCGGCTGCACGGACTGGCTTCCCGCCTGCTCACAGCCTCGAAGAAGTTCCCTCTCCATCCCAGGCGCTGAGAGAGGAAAGGCAGGAGGTGGCTTAGGGCTGCTGAGCGCTGGCCTGTGAAGGGCGGACAGGCTTTTCTGTTACCTTTCCTGAAGATTTGGGGTCACACATAGACCATGAATGGATCCTTTTTCAACCAGACTCTCCTGGAGCAGGGAGCTGACCCCAACAGGACCCAGGGCTTGGGGATGCTCATGGCCTGCTGCAATGGGACCAGCGCGGTGCTGGCGACTGATGGCGGCTCCTTGGTGCTGGCACCTGACGAGAGGAGCCTTTTCATCACAAGGGTGGTGCAGATTGCTGTCCTCTGCGTCCTCTCCTTGACTGTGATGTTTGGCATCTTTTTTTTGGGCTGCAACTTGCTCATCAAGTCAGAGAGCATGATTAACTTTTTGGTGAAGGACCGAAGACCTTCCAAGGACGTGGGCGCTGCAATCATGGGACTTTACTGAAGCCACCGGGCTCTTGTAGGCAAGTGAACTGTCTGGACCTGGTGTCGAGATGCACATTCCCATGTGTTTGGGGCAACTGGGGGGAGTGGGAAGAGGGGAGGGGTCTTTTTGTCTGTCTGTGTCCATGGGAAAGCAGACCTGCTCTTCCCAGTCAAGAAACTGTGGTGGTGAATGGGGAAACCACCCCAGAGCTGTGTGAAGCACAATAAATGACCAGCATCGTGTTGCATGCAGAAATGGCTTAAGTTTTGCATGAAACTTGCAGAAACAGTGATAATGTAGAGATCTGAACTCTTTACTGCTGTTACCATGGATACCACTACCTGGGATTTAGGGTTAAAAAAAAAGTCATTACAAAAAGAAAACAAAAGAACAAACTAAAGAGACAGCAAAATGCAGGGCACAGACCTCGTCTTTGAGAGGGGCAGGGGAAGGGAAGCACCGTGGGGGTCTTCATAAAACAAAGTCTGCATGCTACAAAATGTGTCAGTCTGTTGTGTTTTGGATCTTGAGCATGCATCTTCTGGTAGTTTTGTAACAGGGAAACCATGTTCTTCCTTATTTTCCTGAGCTATCCTGTTAAATAAACTGGTACTTTCTTCTTTCACACTATGCTGGAAGTAGAAAAGGACCCAGAAAAATATAAACCCCTCCCCACCCCTAAAACAAAAGCATGCTTGTTTTTGTACACACCAGCCTCTTTTTCCAAGTGCTACATTGTTACAGTCCTTGAGGTTTTGTAATTTTTGAAACCTGGTGAACATTCAGGAAAAAAACAACGTGTTTCAACGGAATTTTGTGTTGTCTTTATTCTTTCTGTGTGTGTGTGTAGTTCAGGAATTTCAATCCTAGTTCCAGGTATAATCATCTCACCTTGAAGTGAAGTGTAATTAGAGGTATTTCTTTAAAGAAGAAACCACCATCATTTTTCACAGGCAAGTATCACTTTCCACTAGCAAATAAATTCATCAAGAACTGTGTATTCCAGGCTCTTGTTAAATACCTGCACAGTGCTGAAACAGAGACTCATAAAGATGCTCCGAGTGCCTCTTGAAAAGCGAGATTTCAGCCTTTGAGTTAAAACCTCCAGCTCCTATGATCCTGATGAGCTGTCAAAGCTGAATTATGTGAGAGGAGGAAGACTCCTGACCTTTGTTCTGTGATGGAATTACAGCTCTGGCTGTGGGTGTGAGGTAGAAATAATTTGTGTTTTGTTGCACCAACAGTATTCCTGTGGGGTTTGCTTCTGAAGTGGGAAAGCAATCCTGACACTGGAGGAGTTGATGAACTGAGCTACTTGGATGTAAATCTAGAGGAACAGATATTTTCCTTTCCCAGAGGGAAAAATGTGATTAAAGAATGTTTTGTAATTAATCACTATTTGCTGAGCACCTTCTCCAGGTTGCCACACAATGCAGAGCAGGACCAGTGTAGTGCTGTCTCTGGTTGCTGCCACTGACCTGTTGCCTGTGTCAGCCTCAGGAGCACACTGGCAACATGTCAGCAGGGCCAGAATTTGGGATTCAAACTCTGAAATGTCCTGTTGGTGCCAGTGGAAATGCCAAACAGGCAGCTCTGGTTTTTATGAGCAGTTGCAGGTCTGCAGGCCTGAGCTACCTTCTCAGTGCAGAGGGATTGCTGCCCTGCTGCCTCATGTAAAGTGGCCTCAAACAGCAGTCTGGAAGGGGATTTTGGTCCATGCTGCAGCGAGGGGCATTGTGGACACTGATCTCCTGGAACAGATCGCTGAGAGAACTGGCACAGGGTGCCCAGAGAAGCTGTACCTGCCCCTGGATCCCTGGAAGTGTCCAAGGCCAGCTTGGACATGGCTTGGAGCAACCTGGGATAGTGGAAGGTGTCCCTGCCCATGGCAGGAGGTGGCACTGGACGAGCTTTAAGGTCCCTCCCCACCCAAACCATTCTGGGATTCCATGATTCCATGATTCCATGGTCTCTTTGCATACGAGTGCAAACCACCCCATGGCAGGGGCACAGCCTGGTCAGATGTGAGGGTGAGGCATGAAAAACCCCAAAGCAGACAATGACCCAGCTCTGCAAACACTTGGGCTGTACTTGTGTTTGTAATCTAAAGGTGTATCTGCATCTCCAGGCTGTTGTGCTGTCACAAGATAACCCAGATGCACTCACTGAACTCCCATCCCATCCTGCTTTCAGCTGCCATTTGGTCCTTTTTGCCAGTCCATCCACCAGCTGTAGCCCCAATGCAAAGGACAACTCAGAGGTGATGGAAGAAACCTTTCAATGTTAGCAAGGAGAGCAAGGCACAGGGAAAGCTGCTGATGCAGTTAAAGAATCCAATTTACCTTTGCCCTGCAATAATACCATGAGTGAAGCAGCTGGACACACATCTCAGCTGTCCCCAGGGCTGTGACAGCTGGTGTGTGTGTTGAGGGTCCTGCTATGTGTCCTTAGAGGCCACATCCAGGAATGGGGCATGGGGGTCTTCATCCCTTTTGTGCTGTGGAGTGTTCCAGAGGTAAGGAGAAACATCATCCACAGAAGGCTCAGGTACACATGAGCTGGAGGATCAGTGAAACACCCCAGAAAGCAGAGCTGGGCACCTGCTGAGCCAGCCAGAGCTTGCTCAGGACGCAGCTGGGAGAGGGAACATTTTCCACATGGGTCCTTGGGGCAAGAGCCCAACTTTACATTGGCTTGTCTGTCCTCTGTCATGCCGTGGCTCTTTCCTGGCATCAGGCATGTGTCTGCATCACCAGGTTATGTGAGCCAAGAAGAGGATCCTCAGAGGAAGCAGCTGGCAGCACCATCCGCGCTTGCCATATTACAGCATGTGCCCCCATGTGCTTCTGCCTTCCTTGTGCTGGGGTTAAGATACTTAAGACACTTGCACACATCCTCATACCATTAGATTCCTAATAAAAGGCTGATTACCTCACTGAGGAGGAATTATTTGAGGAACAGAAGGCTGGCACCATGAAGGAACCCCTTGGATCAGAGATTATGGGTCTAAAGACCATCTTGAGGTGAAGTCATGGTTCCTTAAGGGAAGGTACTGAGAGCACCACGATGCTCCCCAGATCTCAGGGAAAGAGCTGTGATCTCAGATCCTGAAAACCCAGCTGTCCTGCCTCAGAGACATGAGTTCTGCAGCTGGAGGATGAAGTTGTTACTGAAGGGCTTGTTGAAGAAAGCAGACCATAATAGCTCTTTCTGCTGCCTTTCCCCACAAACTATGGTTTTTAATCTCACGCCTAACTCATTTAGCAAAAGCTCACAAGTCGGTACCAGGTACTGTTATTTATTACTATATTTTAATTTTTTTTTTAATTGTTGCTTGTAGCACGATAACTGCCAGAGTGCCACGGGGGTGCCGGGAGCTGTTCAAGCATGACTGAGAGACACTGCTGGAGGGACAGGGAGGGAAGGGATGTGCTTATATGGATCATCACATCAGTGGCAGACTTAAGGACCAGCCCTCGAGTGTCATCTAAAATCCCCTCCTAGTGCTGGAACACAAGATACCAGGGCAATCCTGTGGGGCTGGTTACAGCGCTCTGAGTCACTGGTCCATCTAGTCTGCATCCTTCTCTGAACACAACCATGTTTTTAGGCAGTACATGGTCTTGGAGGTATTTCCCAGCCTTAATGATTCTATGACTCTATGGCTCTGTGGTCAGTCAAGTTGTCCTGCCCACCAAGAGCAACCTGCCCTGGACCTTCACCATCCTCCAGGCACAGCTCCCTGTTTCTGGGCTGGTCTCCCCTTGCTGTGATTCTGCTCCAGCTGGAATTTCTTCTTTCTAGAAGAAATGCAGCAGGGAAACAGCAGATAAAGGCAAGTGAGAGCATTTCCCCCTGCTGAACAGCCTGCAAAGGGAAATCCTCTGCTTATGGAATCATTGGTTGTACAATTGAAATAAAACAGAAAATAAAGAGGTGGCTTGACCCACCTGGAAAATGCTGGTCATACAGATATCCCCTGTGGTGGGGAAAACACCAAAGTCCCAGATGATACTCACCTCTTTCCTCTGCCTTGGCAGTCTGGACTGAGGCAATGGAAGAGTTAAACATGATTGTGGCGGGAAGAAGGATCCCAACCTGAGCTTGGCACCAGATGTACCAGGAGCACCTGCACCAAGCATACACAGTATTTAATAATTCCTGAGAATCGCCATGGTAATAAGGCATAGAGTCAGGTTGTTATGGTAACAGGTTTTTTTTTAGGCAGGGAGGCATTACTCAGGTTGTAACCTCAATCCAGACTGAACACATTTCTGAGAGCCCAGAAAATAAAAAAGAAGTAAAATGAAATCAAATAAGATAAGTAGCAGTTTCCTGTCTCTTCTCTGGCAGTCCTGGGTTTGTTCTGTGGAGAGGTGGAGGGAACCAGGTTGTTCCAGACACTCATTGCCCTGGAAAGCCTGAGGAATAGCTGGAGTGGATCTCTGCAGGTTTAAACTGGGTGCTAGAGGGGGTGAAGGGCTGAACCTCTCTCATGGGTGGGTCTGGGATGATGCTCTGCCACCACCTTGGTTCCTTGGCCACACCTCTGCCCTAGCTCCAGGTGTGTCCCCAGCTGGCTAAAGGGAAGGACACTTGTCTCTGCAGGTTTGCACACATGAGAGAGCAGTGATGGACAATCCCTGATCTTGGCTGGGCCCACAGCAGAGTGCTGTAGTCCCAGGTCATAGCCTGCCCACATCCCAAGTGATGGATGTCCCAGAGTTGGTTTCCAAGACAAGACAGGAATTTGGGGGCTGGAAAGGGGTAACATACCACTTTTCCTAAATCCCCATAACAGACCTAGGAAGAGAACACAAGTTTCCTGGGCTCTGGCAAAGGGGCTGCTGTGCCTGTGCTCCTGACTGCTGTGCTCCCCAAAGGGGCATCCATCAAGCAAGATGGAAATTTCCTCTCTCCCTCCTGCCCTCCCAGGGCAAAAAGGCACTTCTACCTCTTCTCCTAAGCCATCCCCTCCAGCAAGTGTATGAGGTTTGTCCAGCTGATGCTCATTAAAAGCTGATGCTTTTAATTCAATGCTGGTTAAAGCAGCAGCTTTGTGAGCCTGTTTTCTCTGGAGGAAGCTGAGGCAGTGCATGTTGGGTTCACTTAGCAGAGACATGGCTTGAAATCTGCAATGCCATTACTCAGGAACATTGCTCCATAAATCCACTACCCTCAGCGTGGGTCTCTTGCATTGGCTGTGCAAGAGCTGTTAGCCTCCAGATAAAGCCTCTGTAGTCCATTAGTTCTGCCAGAGAGGAACAAGTTGATGCCATCAGAGTCAGGGACTCAAGGGGGACTGAAGCCAAACAGTGACAGAGTTCAGAGCCAGCTTTGCCTCGCTGGAGACTTTCCCAGCCAGTTTCTCTGCTTGAAAGGGAAATGTTTCCCTGTTTCTCTGTCTTCCAGCTGCCTTGCTGCTGAGGCTGCTAATGGTATTTTGGTGTGGAATTCCTCAGACTCCCTGCCCTGCCCTGGCTACATTCTTGAGCCTGACTGGAGCTGCCAGCCTGGCACTGGGCTTGCTCTCTACTCAGGTGTGCAGAGCACCTGGAACCCACCAAAAACCTGGGGCAAAGAAAGCCACTCACTTCCAAATAAATGTGATTTGTCCCCTTTCTCTTTGCCAAACCAGAGCTGTTTTGGGATTGTGTGAGCATTTAAAGCCATCCTTGGAATCAAACAGATCTTACAGCCCCATCTGTGCCAGAGAGACGGAGAACACCAGGAACATTTCTGGGCACAGGAACTTGACCAGTGGTAGTGTTAATGGGTGAGAATGGTTCTGGTGTGGTTCAGACCTGTGCTGACAACCTGATCTGAACAGTCCCTGGGCAGTGACAAAATGACAGAGGTAAAAGATCACAGAGGACTTGGGGATGTTGCTCTGGGCTTTGCTGTCTGTGCACAGGGAGTGTCTCATTAGATTTTAAAAGTGTAGATGCCTTTAAAGCAGTTGTTTGGCTTCCTGAATCCAACTTAGTGGTTTTAAGTACGAATGAGGGATTGGAAACTTCATTTCATTTTGGTCTGGAGAATATATCTTTGTAAAACAGTGAACACAAGGCAGAACAAAACCTCAACAGCCTTGACAACTGCCTGATCCAGGGTGTTGGACACACCTTTGGCTTCACACTAGCTGTCCCATTAAGTTGACTTAGCTAAGCATTTCCCCATCAGTCTGGCCAAATTTGTGCCCCTCTGGTTTTAGAGACAATTTCTTGGACTTGTTTGTTGCATGAGCACGTGGTTATGGAAACTTGAGTTAAGAGAAAATCAGAACATTGCCAGCAGTGAGTACGGTTTGGCACATGCCTGAAACTGTCACTGTCAATGTGCTGGAAGTGGTGGAGGCACTGGCAACACTCAGAAACATAAACGTGTATCTAAAATGACTGTCTCTAATCTGAAAGATGCTGCTCATCTACATGTATTTCAGGTTGTAAGTGAAAAACAAGTCTTGCTTCAGAAAGGCCTTTGCAGCTCTCTTCCCTGCCAGAAGCTCATTGGTGGAGATGACATTTTCATAGTGTTAATTTAAGGCAGGTTAATCAATAACAAAGCAAAAATGCCTTTCTGAGAGACAGGTCCGCATGGCAATCTTGGCTGTAGGTCACAGGTGCCTTCAAAGTGAAGGCAGCAGTTTTGTCACTCTTTGTCAGCCCACGGCATTCAGCTGAGAATGAGCATGGCAAAGTGCTCTCTGCTGGGGTGCAGTCAGGGACCAGCTATTAAATCAAATTAATATCCTCTTTTTGAATTAATAAGTCCTGCCTGAACATGTCTTCTCAGAGGGATGGGGCTCTCCTGCCCCAGTGACAGCCTTTGAAGACACCACCTCTGCAGCTGGATTTACTCTCCTAGCAGGGAGCTGTGAGACCAGAGGACTCAGAACCACAATCCCTGGCTGGATCTGCCTTCTCCTTCTATGTGGGCTCACTGGCTGTTTACGAATTTCAGCAGCACCAGCTGTGCCAGCTGACATGTGCTTTCAGTGAACACCACTACTTCTGGTTTTGGAAGAGACTTCAGAGGGAAAGGAGATGAGATACAGCCTTCCTGTGATGCCCCACATCTTCTGAAAGGATCTAGTACCGTGAGGACGTGAGTTACCACCTCCATCTAACTGTGGGTGTGGCACTGGAAATGATGGGCAAGACAATAATCAAGAGAAGGAGAAGAAAAATAAACAAGGAGAAACATCTACCCCTGTGGGATGAGGCAACTAGAGTGGCTTTTCTGGAAAAGGAGTTGGAATTGCAGAGTCAAACAGCTCTGGTTCTCCATGAAAGAGCCAGTTTGTTACCTTGGCGTGTGTTGGTTTTGGAGTCTAGTACATGTGGGTGTGAGGGTGGATGCAGTTGCTTGTGCATCTTTCAGGAAAACAAGGTGTGCATGAAGAAAGCCCAGGGCACTGCTCCCTTTCCATGGCAGCTCCCTGCCTGGTGCTGGATGCTGGTTCTCTGCCTTGGCATGGCTCGAGCAGTCACACGTGCAGGGTTAAATCCAGAGTCATCCTTTCTGGCAAGCCCCACAACTGCTCCTGTCTTACAGTTTCCAGGCAGCTGTGAGTGCTCCCCTCTTGCCTGCATCCCCAAATGCAGGTTTAATAGGACAAGACAGATGAAGAAGCAGTCAAAATGTAATTAGACTTTAATTAGCTAAGTTCTTTCTCTCAGATAATTGAAAATCAGACTAATTGGTTGCAATGAATTCCCAGGCCAGCCATCCATCCAGTTTGGTGTGTGCTCTGCCAGCTGCCACAAGGACCAGCCTGGAAGGGGAGCGCTGCTCCCCACTGCTCTGCCATGCTCTGCAGGGCCCTGCTCCTCAGCTCCACAGAGGTGTTAAAGCCCCTAAACCCCCCAGGCTGCAGCCAGGGAGGTTATTGACTGATGGACACAGCAAGGCTCATCCTGTCTCATCCCAGATTTCACAAACCAGGGAGCCAATGGACCAAATCTCACAGCCCCTGGCAGGACATGCCAACAGTCCTGTGTGACAGCACATACCCTGGGACATCTGCAGCAAGCCAGGGGGTCACAGCTGGAATGGACAGGGGGGTTAATCTCCCCTTGCCCCCGTCACGATCACAGTGTGCATGCAGCTGGCTGGACTCCAAGTCTTGCTTTGCACAGTCAGTGCTGAACCAGCTGCTCATCCCTTCTCCTTCCTGTGCTGCTCATTCTGCTCAGCTGGGGGGTGTTCCAGAAGCTGGTTCAAGGTCAGAGCTGCCCTGGACTGATGGGAACCTCTAAGCTGCAAGTTGGAGTTGGCAGTGACACTTCTAGATCAGCCTTGGCAATGGTTTCTGGTAGAAACCCACAGATTTAGTACAGAATCACAGAATTGTTCAGGCTGGAAAGAGCTCCAAGTTCACCATGTTCAACTATCTACCAGCTCCACCATCATGTTCACCACTAAACCATGTCCTCAAGTACCTCATCCACATGTTTTTTGAACACTTCCAGGCATAGTGACTCCACCACTGCCTTGGGCAGCCTGTTCCAATGCTTGGCAACCTTTTCCATGGAGAAATTTTCCCTGACCTCCAATATTTTCCCTAATTTTCCCCAGTCTCCCTGCCACAGCCTGGCTCTGCTGGACCTCCCTTTTACATGAATGAAACTAAAGGTCTCCACCATAAAGGTTGATTAGACAAAGTGAAGCACTTTCTGGCTGAGGAGCTTCAGGAAATAAGTTGCTCTGCCCAAGTGCACACAATTATTCTAGCAAGTCCCTTTGAGACTCCATGTCCCTGTTTTGTGGAGCAAAGACTCAGTCTCTGGTACAGATGGCAATTCCCAGTGGTTGGGAATGGTTCAGGGAGGTTGCACAGGTAGGAAAAACATCACAATGTTCTTTTCATCGCAGCACTTGCAAGATCATGCCTAGAAAAATTCTGGACTTGCTCTGCATCCTTGGCTCAGGTTTCTCCCTTCCCTCCCAGCAGCGTGCTGTGTGCCAGGTGGCTGCATTTCATTATAGCATTTATAAAATTCCTAGGGAAACAAGGCATGGGGAGATGAAAAATCTGTACAGAAAAGTGATGATCCCTGTGCTGGGCAAAGGTGCAGAAGGGAGGCACTGATCACATCTGCATTCCTGTAGCTCATGGCTTTCTTTTTTTTGCATACTTCCTTCTGCCTGGGCCGCATCACTAGGGATATTTCTTGTGATTTGGGGTTAAAACAGTTTCTAGTTTTATGTGCTTCCCAGATGACTGGGAAGGTAAAAAGAAAGAAGACAACTCTGCCATGTCAGGGAGCTCTGGATATTTCTATTTTCAAGTCAAGACCTGACATCTGATTTTTTCCTTGGGTTGTGAAGCAATTACAAAGCACTCTCCTGGACTGACCACATTTCACAGAGGTAGAGGTGGCTCTGCCCACTCCATCTTCATGTGTTTGAAGTGATTTCAAAGCACTTTGCTCTGGAGCTGAAGTCTCCAGCATGGTCGGATGATCCACAAGAAAAATTGTTTGTATTGAAAATAGTGTGGCAGCAGGACCAGGGCAGTGATTGTTCCCCTGTGCTGGGCACTGCTGAGGTCACACCTCAAGTTCTTGTGTCCTGTTCTGGGCCCCTCACGGTGACAGAGACATTGAGGGGCTGGAGCATGTCCAGGGCAGGGAACAGAGCTGGGAAGGGTCTGGAGCCCCAGGAGAGGCTGAGGGAGCTGGGAAAGGAGCTCAGCCTGGAGCACAGGAGGCTCAGGGGGGACCTTGGGGCTCTGCACAAGTCCCTGACAGGAGGGGGCAGCCGGGGGGGGTCAGGCTCTGCTGGCAGGGAACAACAGAACAAGAGGAAATGAAGGAAGGTTTAGGTTGGACATTAGAAAGAATTTCCCCATGGAAAGGGTGCTCAGGCCTTGGCAGAGGCTGCCCAGGGAGGTTTGAGTGCCTACTATCCCTGGAGGTGTCCTAGGAATTCCTGGATGTGACACTCAGAGCTCTGGGCTGGGGACAAAGCGGGGATGGGCACAGGTTGGACTCGATGATTTTGGAGGTCTCTTCCAACCTGGATGTTTCTGTGATTCTCTGAAACCCAGCTCCTTCTCCTTGGCTCAGCAAAGGCTGATGGGGGAGAAAGGTTAGTAAGAACCTCATCTGCATAGGAATTTCCACAGGCACAGTTACTTTAAGTGGCTCAGGCTCACCTGCAGGTGCTTTATTTCAGGGCTTTGGGATGACTAATGGCTCCAATTATTTTCTGCCAGGTATTTACTGGGGGTTACTCTTTAACAGACAGGAGGGAACAACACCTGGCACCAATACACAAAGAAGCCCAGCTGGCCACTGGATGCAGTGGGCCAAAGGCCCTTTTATAGCTCCCTCCTCACGTGAGGGGGTTGTGAGATGAAGAAATAGAAGAGCAGCGATACCAAAGCTCAGCCTCAGCACTGCTCTCCACATTGTGATGGGAACGCCCATCTGAGCCCCAGAGTTATGGACATTTCTGGAGGAGGGGATCGTTTAGGGCTGGGCTTTCATATGCTAAAGCTCATGGCATGAACAGCTTAGAGCATCCCCAGCTTTCTCCATCCTTGCTGCCATCCTGGCAATCCCACACAAAGGGGTGCAACACTGTGACCCAGATTAGGGAACCTGAAAAAAACCCAGCGTAGTAAACTAACACTAAACATCATTTCCATGTTGGTCAGGTCACTCCCTGGTTCACCAAGCAGCCCCCAGGCATCACTACTGGCACAAGGAACAGGAACCTCTGGCTACTTAGGAATTTGCCACATGAACAATTAATTTAAATGTCTCAGGCCTGTCTGCTGTAGGGAAGAGGAAGGAAAGTCTACAACCTTGTGAAAAGTATTTTTCAAGCTCCTCACAAAAACAGCTTTAGAAGAATTCTCCTTGAGGTTGGATCCATTAAACCCGAGGACCATTCCTGTGCCTGGCTTGCTGTTCCCCACCCACAATTCATGGAGCTGATGACCATGGCATGTTTGCACAGCTCTACCTTTGTTCCCGGTGAACCCCATTCCAGGGCTAATTCTGGGCTATTTCTCTGTTTTTCTGGGCTCCTTTCAAACTCTCATCCCGTCTCTCATCTTGTCTTGCATTTCTCACACCTCTCCTCCCAGTGTGGGGGGTGTGCAAACATTACACATCCTGGAGTGGATGAACTCCCCGTGGTCCTTCCCAACCTTACACAGTCTGTGATTTTGTGATTCTGGTCTCCTTTGCCCAAACCATCAAAGAGTCCTTGTACAGAAGCCCCTTGAATTCTGGCAGCTTCTCCCTCACTTTTCTTTTCTGGGTGTGATGAGGTGCTTTTGGGAAGCACAGGCAGCATGGTACAAATCTGGCACCTCCAAGCCAAAAATGCCTTGCCCAAAGCACCTTCCATGGGACTTGTTGCTCCCTTACTCAAAGCCAAGTCTTCAGCGTAGCTCGCCTCACTGTATTGGATGTGGGAAGTCTCACTCCCACTTTGAATTGGGATGACAATGCAGAGATGGTGGGAGGATGTGGCATTGGTTTCCTGCTGATGGGTTATTTTGGAGCTTGGGAAATAAACGGAAAGAGACAAAACATTAAATTCTCGTGATAAAACTTGCCTTGCTTTGCCTTAGTCCAGCTGCCTACATGGTGTTGCTGTTTCTGAGGCTTTTTCTCCCTTCTTTTAGTCCCCATTTATTGCAGTGTGACAAGAAAATAACTTTCTATTACAGAATAGGCCCTTTTCACTTTGTCTATGTCAAAATGCTCTTTTTCTCCCAACCTCATGTTTTTTTCCCATTTTCCTTCAAATTTGCTCCCTTTGTCCCTGGGACAATCTTCCTGGGAATCCAGACAACTTCAAGGGAACGATTCCACTTAAAAATATCCCATAGGAACTAATTCTAAGCTTTTTTTTTGTCATAGATTTTTTTGTGTGGGTCTTCTGCAAGTTATTCCAAACTCAACAGAAAAGAACTACCTGTCTCGTTCCCAGAGGAATGATTTCAGATGGGTAATGAGTTGCCTGGGAAATTACTATGGAAGGTGCCTAAGGCCTCCAAGAGAACAGCCTCCAGTTCTGTGCTATTCATGCTCCTCCTGAAATGTGTCAAAACTCTGCCAGCCCTTGCTGTGTCTGCTCCAGGGACATTGCCTCATGACCAGGAGAATGTGAAGGCATTGCAGAAAGAGTGCCCAAATCAGGGCTCAAGGGAAATATTTCCCAAAGGCCAGGGAGCTCTGGCAGAGCTGCTGGGCTCACAAGGGGAGCCCTCTGTGCTGTGCTGGGGTAAAAGTGGCCCTCAGCACCTCAGATTGTGTCTGCAGAACTTGCCAGGCTCTGAGTGTACCACAGTCCCTGGGGCAAAGAGCCACTCAGCAGCTTCAGCTCCTGTACTGACTGTGGGCTCAGCCAGCCAGAATCCCAGAGCCATCCCCTGGAGTGATCCTCTGAACTGAGCACTGGGGAGGTGACCCAGATCCTGCGGTCAGTTCTGGGCGCCTTTGACATCACAGACCTGGAGGGGCTGGAGCATGTCCAGGGCAGGGAACAGAGCTGGGAAGGCTCTGGAGCCCCAGGAGAGGCTGAGGGAGCTGGAAAGGAGCTCAGCCTGGAGCACAGGAGGCTCAGGGGGGACCTTGTGGCTCTGCACAACTCCTGACAGGAGGGGGCAGCCGGGGGGGGTCAGGCTCTGCTCGCAGGGAACAGGGACAGGAGAAGTGGAAACAGCTTCAAGTTGCACCAGGGAGTTTTAGGTTGGATATTAGGGAAAATTTCTTCACCCAAAGGGTTGTCCAGCCCTGGCACAGGCTGCCCAGGGCAGTGTTGGAATCACTGTCTTGAAGTGTTCACGAAATACGTGGATGTGGCACTTGGGAATATGGTTTAGGGGGGATCTGGCAGTGCTGGCTTAATGGTGGGACTCACTGGTCTGAGAGGGCCTTTCCAACCTGCACTATTCTGTGATTCACGATTCCATGCTGGTGCAGGCAGTGGGTTTCTTTCTCCCATCTCCGCTCCTGTGTCCATCAATGAGGCTGATCTGCCGAATAGTGAGGGTTTTTTAATTCTCAGCTCTCTGGATCTGCTCCCTGCCCTGGCTCACAGAGAAGATCCACTTGTTGCCAGTTCCATCACAGGGGAGACAAGTGGGAACATGAGATTCTCCTCTGGCAGTGCCCACCATCTCCCTGCCCACAGCACTCACATCACAGTCAAACCTTCAAACAAGCCAGCTTTGAGGGCCAGTGAGGCAGAGGAGGAGTCCTGCAGCTGCAGGTGCTGGACATGGAGCAGCAAAGATCCCAGAATCAGAATTAGCTGAGTTGGAAGGGACCCACAAGGATTGTGTAGTCCAACTCCTGCCAGTGGGCACTGCAGCAGTGACTGAGCCCCAGGGCACCTGCACCCTGTGCCCTGCCCCATCGATGGAGCCGGGGGTCCCAGGGTACCACGCTCTGTGGGATCTGCTCCTGCTGGATGCTGCTGAACCAAAATAACTCCCTGTTTTTCCCAGCCAGTGCTGAGCTGGGATGCATTTGGGAAGGCGGCTGCGACACTGTGACAGATGGCCAAGAAAGCAAATGCTGTTTTTTATGTCACCTCCATGTTTCCTCCTCTGCTGTCTCCTGCACTGGAGGTGGTGTTTGGAGATGGGATGTGCTGCCAGCACATGCCAGAGCTGAGGAGACAGCAGAAGGTGGAGCAAGGTGCTGGCCACCTCACACACATTTCTCCCCCAGCTTTCTGATGCTTTGTGACCTTCATCAAAGCCTTCACCTACAGAAATTCATGCCAAAGAAGGGGCTTGGAAGTGGGCTGATGCTTGAGTGGAGTGTTTGCTCTTGCAGAGCTCCCTGCTTGTGAGCCCTGTTCAGAACCTCCTGAGTGGCGCTGGCCCAGGTTGGTTTTTTTGCCCCAAAGAGCTAGATAAGCCAGGAAAATTTGGCCAGGGGATCCTCCTGCCAGCTGGTGACCAGTCCTGGCTCTTCCCCTGTGAGCTCAATGCCAGCTACATGTAGAGGACTCTGAGCAAGCCAGAGCTTTGATAAAAGTCCGTTTCTGAAACAAGGCTGGGTTGGGCAGGGCCTAGAGCAACCTGGTCTAGTGGAAGATGACCCTACCCATGGCAGGGACTGGACCTGGATGGTCTTTCAGGTCCCTTCCCACCCAAACCATCCCATGATTCCATGAAACCCTTTGATATGCTGCAGCCTCTCCTCCCCCTTTGTGCATGTCACTCAGGATCTTTGGGCAAGAGACCTCTCCCCTCGCCTCCTGGGGCACAAACATCATGGCAGTGTTATGGAGGGCTGGACTGGTGAGAGATGGAGCCCTGGATCCCTGACATCCAGTGAGAATTGAGCAGGAAGAGCACACTCAGCAAGAGAAGGGGAGCACAGGGAAGCTGGTGACTGTGAACTGCTGTCCCTTGGGTTGTACCTAGGAGGAAGCAGGAATAGCCCTGCACTGGGACACAGGCATGAACCCACCAGGTTGGTGGCTGCTGCCCCACCCTTGGGCTCTGTTGTTGCCTGGAAGGAGGAGACACTTCTGCCACCATCTCAGCTGCCAGGATCCAGCTCCTTTCTCAGCCTGCCTGGTGCAGAAGGAGTGACTGACATTGCTGTTGGCACAGCCTCTATCTGCCTCCTGTTCTGCCATGTTGCACTTGGCAATTCTCCCCCTTCTCCCTGTTTTTCCACCAGGAGAGCTCATAGTCCTCTGCCTTGGCAGCAGGCAGACAGACAAGAAGGGCTGGACAGATATGTGGTCTCGGAGGCTCTCCTGACGCTCCCTGCCTGTGATGGACAGAGCTTCCCTGAGTTCAGGCATCCCTGAATTCAGATCCCCGAATTCAAGGTCATGGCATTGAGCAGCAGGGATCACTGTTGTTTGAGGCACTTTTCCTAAGATAAGAGAAACTGAATTCTGAGAGTTTGGTGAAAAATCAGTGGCACACAAGGTGACAGAGTTATGAACTGGTCTCATTTCCACTGTGTGCTGGAAGCCCTCGTGGGCTTAGGGAGCCCCAAAGGACTCAGCACAGCAGCTTCCAGGTTCCCAGCCCTGAGGAGCAGGAAACCACAAGTCAAGGGTGAGCAGCTCTGCTTTGGACTGGTGTGCTGGGCTCTGCTCACTGCTGCCTCAAAGCCCTGCAGGAGTAACTCAAGCCTCATTTAGAGATAGTTCAGGAGAATAAAGTGATAGAGACAGTGGCGGGCAGCTAGGGAGGTGACACAGGACGGAAGTAATGACAGGAAAATTCTGTGGAGAAGCAGCACAAAGTCGGGAGAGGCAGAGAGGAGCTGGTCTGCACCCACACACCCAGGCCCAGCCTGGAGCAGGAGCATTGAAATGGAAATTACTTTCTATTTACAGTTCCAACATCCTCCCTGCTCCCCCCAGGAGCCAGACTGGGGCCTTCCCTGCCTGTCTTGGGTGACTGTGGAGGGAGCAGAAGGATGCTGGCACTCTGTGCCACAGACAGGTGTGTGGGGGGACAGCTGTGCTCTGAGGCTTTGGGGAGCAGGCTCGGCTCCCTCCTCCTCTCTGGACAGCACAGACCTGTAACAGTGAGCAGCCTGCTCACAGTTAAACACACACTCTGCCCTTGCCACCTCCCTGGGTCACTCCACAGTCATTCCGGGGCTCAGGAACAAGGCAAGATAGGACACATAGGGGTGGACAGATCCACAGATTCCTCCAAGTGCCAGAAGGGGCCAGGAGGTATTTCAGACCTCCTTAGAAGAGCCTGATAATTTTTCTGCAGCATTATTCTTATGTGCAGGATATGTGGAAATGCATAAAAGCAATTCCAGCCCATGCCAGAGCTTTTTACCCACAGAGGCAGCACTGGCAGCAGAAAATAAACTTGTTCCTGTGCTGTACCTGCCTGGCCCCAGGGGAATAACTCAGTGCTATAAGAGCCAGGCCCCAGCATCTGCAGCAGGTGCCAGGGAGGAGGAGCTGAGGCTGAGCTGTGTCAGGAGGCAAACCCCTCCCTTGAGCTGCTCAGTGGCTGTGGAGGCCTCCCACCCTTTTGTGGATCCTGGAGCTTAGCCTCCTGGACACAGAGCATGGAGCAGTGTCAGGGGTCGCAGGGATGTGCCCCTGGGTGATGGGCAGGGCAGTGAGGACACAGAGCTTGGGGACAGCACTCAGACCTTCATCCTTCTCCACACTGCCACACACAAAGAACAACAGTGCCAGGCCTGGAAGAGGTAAATACCTCTTGTGCTTCACTCCTCAAGAACTAGAAAGGTGGAACTGAAAAGAGATGACGAATAAGCAGGTGTGACAGGGTCAGTACTTTTGCACCCTTCAGTATCCATGTTTGTTTGTGGAACCAAAGCCATTGACAGGCTCCATGTGGGGTGAGAAGCCCTCACTAAGATCTCCTCACCAGCATTTTTCAGCTACAGAACAATCCCTGCCCTGTTTTTCCTGCTGAAGGAACTTATCCAAGCAGAGCCAGGCCATCCATCTCTGCCCTGATACTCATATGCTTCGAGAAGCAGCAGTGCCAAACCCCAAACCCTTGATTTGGACCCAGTGTGCCCATTCTCACCCCCGTGTGATGCTCAGCTCTGTGGTGAGGAAGAAGAGGCAAATTCCACACCTGTCTGCCTACCTTGGTTGGTGCAGGGCAGGCTCTGTTGTATTTCAGGGCAAGATTTCCCTGAATAACTCTCCTCATCTGCCAAACTCAAAATTTGCTGCCAATAGTCATGAGTCCTCTCCCCCTCCTTCCTCCCTCTCCTCTGTTTTTTTTTTGACAATCTTCTGTTATTAAGATAAATGAGTGATAATATCAAATTGTACATTGAACACTGGTCATTGCAGTCTGTGAAGCAAAGAGCATGAGGGAACACTGAGATTCCAGCTGTTGCTAGTTCATTCACGTTTGGGCAGGTCAGCTTTTAAACAATTTTCTCAGAAAAATTCTTTCAGATTTCCTAAGGAGCCTATACCATGAAATTTTGTGACAAAGCACTGTTACAGAATCACACTATCATAGAATAATCTGGGTTGGAAGGGATCTTTTAGATCATCCCATTTCACCCTCTGCCATGGTCAGGGACACCTTCCACTATCCCAGGGTGCTCCAAGCCCCATCCAGCCTGGCCTTGGACACTTCCAGGGATGGGGCAGCCACAGCTCCCCTGGGCACCCTGTGCCATGGCCTCACCACTCTTATAGTAAAGAATTTCTTCCAAATATCCAGTCTAAACCTACCCTCCTTCAGCTTAAGGCCATTTCCCCTTGTCCTGTGCCTCAAGGCCCTTGTCCAAAGTCCCTCTCCAGCTCTCCTGGAGGCCCTGTGCTGTGGAAGGGCTGCCAGGCCTCTCCAGAGCAGGCTGAATTACCCCAACTCTCTCAGCCTGCAAGCTGTGAGCCCCAGACCAGAGAAGTCCTGGAGGGCTTGGTGTTGATGCCTTTTGTGTGCAAGGGAGCAGGCTGGTTCTGAACTGGGAAAAGCTCTGTGGGTGAGTGTGGATGCTGACAAGTTTGGTCAGGGAGAAACTCTCCAGCTCTCAGCTCTGTTTGTGAGAAGAAGTTACTTTCTCAGAAGTGGAGCTGAGAACCAGGAGAAGTTTGTGTAAACTATCTTGGGTGTTTTGCACCTGTATCTCACAGGTGTTTTTTACATTCTGTTATTCTAACGTGTTACTCTGTAATTATTAATTAATTAATAATTATTTAATTACATCTGTAATTAACCAATGACATGAGAGAGGTGTTTACCCAAAACCCAATGATTGTGTTCTGCTTCAGCTATCCTGGTTATAAAAAGGCAAAGTTTTCTTAATAAATGGCTTTTATGTCTCTTCTCATCTGAACTTATTGCCGTGGTTTGTTGCCGTCCCTGGGACTCTGCTGTGGCAGGTGAGAGACCTCCAGCTCTGCATGATGCTGTTAGGTTTCCTGCAGTGGCATCACCAGTTCTGATCACCTTTAAGATGATCCCAGTCTGCTTTCCAGGGTAAAAGGTCCTACTTTTCTGTACCCATATCTGGCACTTCCTTATTGTGCTGAGTTTCCCAGGCAGAAAATTCCTGCAAACAAAGGTCGGGTATTTTATCTGACAGATTTTTTTCCTGTTGCCTGGAAATCTACAGGAATCCTGGGTGCACTGACACAAACCTATTTCTTCTGCAACGAAGGTGTTCTACAGTCTTGGAAAAGTGAAATGAATGGCTCAATGGGTGGCTCCCACTGAGGAATTAGTGTGGGCTTTCATCCAGCAGACATATGCTCACAAAGCCAACAGTTCCGTCTTTCCCTCATGGAAGCAGCCACAGAGCAGATCAGCAGAGTGTGAACCTTGCCAGCAGCTGGGTTTGCTGGAGCTCAGACAGCCCTTGGGCTCCCAGAGGCTCAGGGAGGAGCAGTGTGTGGATGAGTATCTGCAGAGCAGGAGTGGTGGGAAGGGCCCCACTGAGGCGCCAGGCGGGGGAAGAGACCCTGCTGAACAGCCCAGCCCCAGCACTCGTGTGCCTCACACACACCCGGCCCTGGCAGCCCCACATCCATGGCTTTCATTCCCCATCACCTCCAACTGGTCTATTCTCAGAAAGGCTGCCTAGGATTCATCCACCCAAAGCGTCACACTTCACAGCTCCCTTCCCACGCAGAGCTCGGTTCCTTGCTCTGAATAAACATCGCTTCCCTGCCCGCCTCCCCACAGCCAGGCTGCTGCCTGCCTCCCCCTGTCCCCTAGGGAGGTGTGGCATGTCTGATCCATACCTTGGGAGCTGTGTCCTGCTTCCCTCGGTGCAGGAAAAAGGGATAGGGATAAAAACTGCACCAGTCTTCCCTCCTTGGTTTCCAATTCCAGCCAGGGCAGGCAGAGGCAGGTACTCCCAGATGGCAACACCAAAAGGTTCAGTAGTCAGGGATCTGACCTCAGGCAAGTTCCAATCCACTTCTCAGTGAGCAAACGCCAGTTTTGAGGACAGCAGATGGTTTGTGGTTCCTGAGGAGTCCCCTCTCTTGACACAGAAAGGGCTGGCATTGCTCAAAAGCACCTGAGTGATATCCAGAGGATGGTTCCAGACTCTTCTTGGTGGTCCCCAGGAACAGGAAGAGGAGCAATGGCCATAAACTAAAACACAACCAGTTCCACCTCAACATGAGGAAGAACTTTTTTCCATGGGGGGTGGCAGAGCCCTGGAACAGCTGCCCGGGAGGGAGTGGAGTCTCCCACTCTGGAGACCTTCCAAGCCCACCTGGACAAGTTCCTGTGTCACCTGCTCCAGGTGACCCTGCCTGGGCAAGGGGTTGGACTGGGTGATCTTCAGAGGTTCCTTCCAGTCCTAATGATTCTGTGATTTTGTGATGTGGGTTTTGTCCCAATGATGTGCATTTTGTCCCAGTCCTTCCTACAACAGAAACAACTAATTTGTGTGAAAGCTCCCCATCAGCTCCATCACAGCACCAGTGTAAGGGACTCAGAGAACCTCCTGAGTCATCCCAGAGGTTACCACAGCCAGAAGCTAAGGACAGGTTCAGAATCCTGCTTTTATGACTCAGGGTAACGCTCAGTAACAAAGAAACTGTACTGATCCCAAACATGGAACACCATCTGACTCTGGAAGGACACTTGAGTAAGCAAAGACTATGACAGTGGTGACATATCCAGAAAAAGTTTCCAAGGAAAGAGATCAAGAACTCTTCCTGTGGGGTCTGATGGGATGTGAAAATCCAGGGAAAAACAAAGAGAGATTTGGCCACTTGGTGAATGTACTTGTGGAGAGCCCAGCAAGCCCAGATAGGAAGATGACAGACTGAGATGGATGAGAGGACTTAGTCTTAAGCTAGGGAACAACAGAACAAGAGGAAATGGCCTCCAAGGGAGGTTCAGGTTGGACAGCAGCAGGAATTTCCCCATGGAAAGGGCTGTCAGGCCTTGGCAGGGGCTGCCCAGGGAGGTTTGGAGTGCCCATTCCTGGACATGGCACTCAGTGCTCTGGGCCGGGTAACAAGGTGGGAATTGGGCACAGGTTGGACTCAGTGGTCTTGGAGGTCTTTTCCAACCTCGATGATTCTGTGATATCACCACAACCAGAACCATTAAATAGTGAGACCGAGTATTTCTATTCTATTCCAATCTCTCACAGAGATGGTTGGCAATACATGAAAGCCCCAACAGGCCCCATGTTGGAGCCTCACAGCCATAATCATACAACACACTGCATTCTCCCAGGACTTCAGCTGTGAAAAATTCAGAGATAACTAAATTCACCATTTTACCACTTGCAGCGATCAGCTCAATGTCAGGCAAACACTGGGCAGGCAGTGGCTCATATCTCTATAAATCTGCTACTTTTATGTCATTTAAACCCTGAAATCTTAATCTGCTTTGGTCTGAGCAGACTTCAGTGTCCTCAGGCTGATATCTGAATAATCAAGGGTAACTCTTTCCTCCTCTTGCCCCTCAGCTTTGGCTCCAAAGGACACTCTGCCACTGTTGCATTTAAAAAACCCCAAAAAACAACCACCATAGTCTGGTAGATGGTGTGGCCCAGAGCTTTTGGCAGGTGCTCCTTGAGGCAGCCATAATCACTCATTTAAATCTCATTTATTTTTGTTTTAGAAAGCTTCCTAACAACACAAAAGATTTCTTTCTTGCATCTCATTGGAATTGTGTGCACATTGCCATGGCAACCATGCCAGAGATTTTTGTGGTCCAGGACCCATTTTATTGGTTATTAAATATCTGTGCAATAAAAAATATATATATAGCTTTGTTCTCCCATCTGTCTGTTCCATCTGCTTATTTCCCAGTGAAATACAACCATTTGGCTCAGCCACAGCTTTCTCTCTTTCCTCATGGGATTGGCTGAAGGAAACAGAGATGCATTTACTGGTGGTCATGGTGGAGGAGGGGAGGAAGAGGAATGGAAGACATTGGTGTGGACACCAATCTGACCATCACACACATAGAAAGGCCTTTAACCAACGACAACACCTTGCAGTTTGAATTGCTGCCCATTCACAGTCATCTCCCAGGTGGGAAGGGGAAGAGAAGCTCTGGCCAACATATTCCCCATCTGCTGCTGGTGGAGCAGAAGTGTCCTGGCTGCAGCTCAACCACAGCAGGTTTGTTTCCTGCCACAGGGTCACTGGGGAAGTGGAGTCAAGCGTTGTGTCACTGGTCAGCAACAGGAAACTCATCACAACTCAGCTGCTTCCACTGAGAGTCCTTCTTACCTTCCCAAAAGGGAAGGACAAAAGTCTCCCTCCATCCCAGTACACACTGTTCTGTGGAATGGAAAAACACCAGTAACAAGATCTCTGTGCCACACTGACCCTGTTCCTCTGTGTGCCACACTGACCCTGTTCCCCCTGACAGTCCCTGTGTGCCACACTGACCCTGTTCCCCCTGACAGTCCCTCTGTGTGCCACACTGACCCTGTTCCCCCTGACAGTCCCTGTGTGCCACACTGACCCTGTTCCCCCTGACAGTCCCTCTGTGTGCCACACTGACCCTGTTCCCCCTGACAGTCCCTCTGTGTGCCAAAGTGACTCTGTTGCTCCCGACAGTTCCCTGCATGGATCAGAACCTGCACCAACAGCTGTTTGACAGGCCCCTCCCAGGCACTAATTCCTCCTGGCAGTGTTTGCCTTGTCTGCCCACCCCCACAGCTCTGCTGGGAGAGAGGATGTGTTCCCAGCCTCCCAGCTCCCTCTCATTATTTAAGCTGTCAGTTGTTAATTATAGTGCTGCATTTCAACTTGATGCTTCCCGGGGGGCCAAACCACACTATCAGACCAAAATTGGTTCCCAGTGGAATATTTTTGGAGACTCTGCTAGAAGAGAGCCTTTGCCTCTATCAGCCGGGGTGAGACATTCCTGACTGCTCTCAGGAGGCTGAAACTACACTTGCTGCTGTAAGACCCACACCTGCACTTTTTACCCTTCAGAGCCAGCATTCCTGCTCTCTAGATGGGAGTCATGACTTTCTTAAGGATATGAATATAAGGATATATTGCTTTTAATATATAAAGCTATTAGAAGGTGTCCAAAGGAGGACTATGAATATGGGGAAGGGTCTGGAGGGGCCACACGAGGAGCAGCTGAGGGCACTGGGCCTGTCCAGCTGGGGCAGAGGAGGGGAGGGCAGAGCTCAGCAGGGGCTGCAGCTCCGATCTCTGCTCCCTGGGACAGGGACAGGACAAGGGAGCGGCTGGAGCTGGGCCAGGGGGGTTTGGGATGGAGCTCAGGGAAAGGCTCTTCCCCCAGAGGGGGCTGGGCACTGCCCAGGCTCCCCAGGGAATGGTCCTGGCCCCGAGGCTGCCAGAGCTCCAGGAGCGTTTGGGCAGCGCTGCCAGGGATGGACAGGGTGGGGTTGTTGGGGGGTCTGGGCAGGGCCAGGGTGGGACTGGGTGATCCTGGGGGTCCTTCCAGCTCAGGATATTCTGCGATTGTCTGAATAACACAACCATGACCACCAGGCTTGGGGTACTCACACACTCCTCTTGGTGAGGAGGGTGTTCCCGTGCAGTTTCCCAGCGAGTGGTCAGGTCAAGTGAGACATTGAGAACACCTGAGAAATGGATGTGATGCTGATATTCTCTAGCTTGTAGCAACATTACCCAGCCAAGTTGTCCCTTTGCCTCGTGTGACCACAGAAACATCTGCTTCAAATGCAGAAAAAAGTGAACAAGTGCAGTGATCAAATCATCAACCTGCTCAGGGCAAGAGCAGGGGGGAAAATATGGAATAGACTGTGTTATGGGGAAAGGCTTGAGAATCTTGACAGAACAGCACCCATCTCCCTTGACTGTGTTAAGTGAGACATTGCTTTGAGGGGATTTTTTTCCAGGAGAATCATATGTGACGGGTCAGATATGCCAGAGGAAACATAAGGGCTCAAGGGATGAAGAGTGCTGCAGAAAGGACCTGCTGCTGGCATCACCTGCCCATTGTGGTCACTCAAGGCCAGCTGAGCAGTCCAGCCCAGGGACAACAGCCAGGAGAGTCCAGCTGTGTCTCTGCCTTTCTCATCTGGAAGCATTTTACTCAACATCTACAGAGAAATCACTGTAAGACAGTTTACAGCATGCTTATCAGGATGTAAATCATCCTAAAAACAACAAAAATCAGAAAAGAGGCAATAAATGAAAAAGAACTAAAATAGAAATGTGGAAATTGTATTGCATTGAGCCATAACTATAGTTGAGAACAGCCTTTGCACCAGGAGATTCAGGGCGGCTGTTCAGCTTTGCCAAATTTGCATAAAAACACCTCAGTAATTATAATTTCATCTTGAATAGGTGTTGTTTTAATTGTGACTGCTTTGCCTGTTCTGCACTCACTGCAGGAATCACAAAAGTGCAGCAGGAGGGCAGTGGAAGACTTTGGCTTCTCCTTCCTCCAGTGCCCCCTCAGTGCCCCCTCAGGTCCTCTCTCTGCCCCCTGTGCAACACAAACAAACCCTGCAGTGCTGGAATGATCACAGCCTCTCATTGCAGCCCCGGAGGGTGCAAAGAAACCCAGTACCTTCCTGCCCAGGACAAGAAAGCTCTGGCAAAGCTGCCTCAGAACATGATGCCAAGCACAGACCTGTGGCACTTGGTGGTGAGGTCAGTAACTTGAACTCCAAGTGGTTTCACTTAAAATCAACTCCTCTGACAAACCACTGGTTCTCAGAGAGCTTAAACCCTCAGCAAACCGTCGTAGAAACCCTTTTCAGGCAGCACCCACTGTTGTCTGAGTTCAGTAAAACTTAATTCTCATTGCCTGACAGTCTCAAATCCATCCCAACACCTTGGAGCAGCCTGGTCTAGTGGAAGGTGTCCTTTCCCATGCAAGGCGTTGGAACTAGATGGTTTTTAAATTCCAGCCCAACCCATTAATCTATGATTATATAAATTATGCTGATGTGCTTGCTTGTCTTTCAGTGTATGTGAACAGTCATTTATCAAACACCATTTCTGGGACTGGTAACCCCTGCCCCCTTAACCTTTTCTGACCTGACCTGAACACGCTTGACCCTGCAGTTCTGTGGAGGGAGTGTTTCAGGCAGGGACCTCTCTAATTTGTCATTTTTTAAGGCCTGATACTCAAAAAAGGACACTGTCCAGCTGAGAACCCCTCAGCAGTGAGGAAAGTGCATTAATTATCTCCTGCATCTTGCATGTGACAGTAAGTGCTGTATTCTTGGAGGAGGAAGAGCAGACCAAGTGTTCCTGGTCTTTTTGAGCTTGAAGGAAAAGATACGCAAAATTACCCAGGAACACTTTTAATTAATTGCTGCCTACTGACAGCAGCTGGCAAGACAGCCCTTTGCCCATCAACATTCAGACAATTAGCTCTGTCCTCCACTCAAGATGGTGGAGCAGCTCTGTATTTATTCATATTTTGGGTGAGTTGAAAGTGGATAGCTTCTGTGATTTATCGTCTGGCAGAAAAATCTCTACATCTCATTTCTTCAAAAAGTGCTGCCTCCAGCTCAGGGATCAAAGCACTGCCAAGGAGACATTCTTCTCTGGGGGGGGTCAGGGCTGAGTTTTCCACTTTGCTGGTACCTTTTGGCAGGAGCTGTCTGTGACAGAGAACCTGTCCTTAGAATCATAAAATGGTTTGAGTTGGAAGGGACCTTGAAGAGCATCTCATTTCAGCCCTGCCACCTTCTACTAGACAAATTGCTTCAATGCCTCTCCCTCTGGCATGTCTGTCCATCGCCACTGATGCCAGAGTGCTGAAATGCAGATTTTTCCTTTGGAGCACTCCAGCTGTGTGCCACCCCCAGCTCATGCCATGTGTCTTCAGGACAGGAGCGCAGCCCTTTGGCTCCCTCAGAGCCCCAGCAAGGGGGGCAGTCCCAGCAAGGGGGGCTCTGGTGCAGGAGGGGAGTTTGAGCACAGAAAGGAGCGGTTGTCATGGATACCGACACGCAATGGAGAGTTCGATTCTGCTCTGTTCTGCCTGCCCTCCCCTGGCCCCTCGTGTGCAGCTGTGGAGAACCCATCCCACACCACGGAGGTAAAGAAAATTGAAAATGAAAATCTGCATGGGAGCCAAACTGCAGTATTGAAGGGCAGAGGCCCCAGCCTTTCCAAGCAGGACAGCTATTCCCAAATCACAAAGCCAGGATGTACTTTGGGTACACAGTTGCTGATGGTGGAAAGGAAGATGAGGTAAGAGGTATGTGCAAAGAAAGGTGCTTGGTAGCTTGGGGAGTAGATCTCAATCCTGAACTTACTGAGGAGATAAACCTTTCCTAGCCTGGATTCAGGCCCCTGCAGAGCACTGGGCATCAGCTGTACTCGGCACTTTGTCCCTGGCTGTGTAAGACTGACTCTGTGACCTCCAGAAGTTTTAGAAATTTCACCATGTTTTCTTTTTCAAAGGAAAACCTCTCCCCAGTTATAAAGCTGACAGGTCCGATTATTTCATGATGAAATGTTTTGTTTTTCCCATTTGAAATGAGTATTTATTTATTATATATTTATTTATCCAGTACATTTTTGTTTGGTTTTTGTTCTGGCCAATCAAATTTTCCCAATGCCTTTTCCCCATAGATTTCATCACGGTGTTCTTGTTAGATTTTAGGTATAAAATAAATTCTGGACCAAACTTCTTTTTTATAATGGCATTTATTGTGGGACATAGGAAAGATGAAACTTTGGTTCCTGAATTACTTCTGAAAAGGTTCTATTATATGCACACACATCCACAGAATTGCTCTAACGGAAGACCTTTTTGGATCCAGCAGGACTGAAATCTAACATAAATTAGAATATTTTCAAGATGATTGCTTGCAAACATAAGCATCAATTAGTTATCTCAGTCTGGTTCAGCAGCAGTGTGGGCAGATGATTACAAATAGTTGTGTTGCTGCCACTTACTGCCTTATCACTCCACACCAAAAATCCCTTTGGTTTTCCTAATGATCTTGGTCTTTTTCTTAGATCCCAGTCCAGGGAAGCATCTAAGCCTACACTGACACAAACAACCCCAGATGCTGAAAATAACATGGATGCTTAACAGGCTTTTGAGTTAAACCCAAACAGGAGCAGCCTTTGTTTATCACGTTCATTAGGAGTGGCAGCCCTGGGAAGGCAGGGGGTTTTAAACTCTCACATGGTGTAGGGAAGAACCAGGAACTCACAAAACATGACAACTGAAAGAGATTTTTAACAAACCCTAGGACAGAGCATTCACAGACTCTGTGTGTGCCAGACCTGGGCTTGTTTCAGCAATGCTGGACAGCTGCCCATCTCCAGGCCAGCAGTCCTGCTCTGCTCAATCCTCTTCCATGGCCCAGTTGTTTGAACCCTCCAGGAGGAGACTGACTTGGGTCCTGGGAATTTCACTGCCAGGCTTTTTGCTCAGCCCTGGATTCCAGGGGTGAACCAGCTTGTATTGAGAGCCACCCATTTCTTCCCCATCAACTTTGACTCAGTGATCCTTGTGGGTCCCTTCCAACTCGAAATATTGTGTGATCTGTGAACTGCCAGTCCAGCCCACCCAGCCAGGGACAGGCGACAGCCACAGCCCCCCACCTCCAGCCCCCAGCCCCCAGGCCCTGCCACAGCCCTGCTAATTACACTCCTCTCAAGATTAGTCAGAAGGAATCTGTTCCCTGCAAGCTGAGCTGAGTTGGGCAGCAGCTGCCACTGCCTCCTCATGCCAGGCTGTGCCAAGCCAGCCTTGTCACACTCTTGGCACCGGCTCAGCCTCCTCAAGGCAGTGGAGGGGCATTAGCTGTGCCTCATCAGCATGGTGGTGGTTTGGGCTGCAGCCCCACAGGGTCATTCCAAAGGGGGTTTCATCCGAGTATGAAGGGACTGACAGGATCATGGAGTATGAAGGGACTGACAGGATCATGGAGTCCAACTCCTGACCTTGCACAGACACCCAACAATCCCACCCTGCTCCTGAGAGCATTGTCCAAACGCTCCTGGAGCTCTGGTGGCCTTGGGACTGTGCCCATTCCCTGGGGAGCCTGGGCAGTGCCCAGCACCCTCTGTATTTGCAGCTCCGTGTAGGATTTTGCAGAGGGGAGAAGCTGGGAGTGAGTGAGGAGGTTGAGCACATCCAGACTCCACAGCACAGAGGGAGCCTCAGTGCTTCTCAGTCCCTGTGTCTCAGGGACTCAAATTTCCTCAAGGGGCTTCATCTCCAGCCCAGCAGAGAAACTTTAAGGGGACAGACCCAGAACTGACTCACTTGTTCCCCCACTGCCTTTCCTCAAGGTCTCCACTCTCCCTGCTTTCAGAGATCCTGGAAGCTGGCACTCCCATTTTCTACACCTTCAGCCTGCTGATGCCAAAGTTGTGTTTAGTCCCGTGCTGCAGCCCCACAGACTGGAGAGGAGTGGTGAGGAGCAGCAATGGAGCTTTACAGGGAGCCACTGGCCCTCCTGCAGCCTCCTTCCTGCAGCTCCCCCCTGAAGGCTCACAGTCCCTGCCCTCACACAACACACTCGGGCCCTACTCCACCTCTACTCCACAGAATTGTTCAGGTTGCAAAAGCCCTCCAAGGTCATCAAGTCCAACTGTTCCCCCAGCACTGCCAAGCCCACCAACACCCACGTCCACAAGTGCCACATCTAGCAGGTTTTTTGAACAGTTCCAGGGATGTTGATTTCACCACTTCCCCGGGCAGCCTGTGACAGTGCCTGCCCTCCCTCGCAGTGCAGGAAGGCTGCTCAAGCCTCGAGACACTGCTCCTCTCCCTCCTCTCAGCTCCAGGCAGTTCCTAGCATTTCTGCCCAGGATGCTGTGGATGAATAGCACAGGTTCTTTCTTTGTTGAACCTCGGCAAACAGTTGCCAGCCCAGACTTCCTGGGAAATTTCTTGGGACGGCTTTGTGCTCTGAAAGTACTGAGCACAAGCCTGGAGCCAGGCCAGTGCCCCTGCTCTGAGTTTCATTCTGTGCTATAAAGCAGAACAAGCCTGTCCTCCTCTTGCATTTTAGATCCAGAACTTCTTTTCTCTAAAAAGACTCAATTTTTGTTAGAAGTGCCAGCTTCCTGCACAGTATTGCTGCCCTCTTCTGGCCTCTCCAGCAGCCACTGGGCTCAGCAAGATTCCAGCTACATATGCCAATCCTTGAGGTCAAGAAGGTGGGAATCCTTCCCAAAGCCCTCTCGCCCCAGGCAAGGCCTGGCTCTGAAAATGAAGATATTTGAGTTTGTGCTTTCTCTTGCCTTGTCCTATGAACCTTGACCCCAGTAAATGCTATGGCTTTGGCTCTTCCCTGGGGCTGCTTTTTCAGTGGTGTGTAAAAAGTGGTATGGGGAGGAAACTGAGTGCAAGACTGATTGGGAATGTTGCTTTCTCTCACTTGATTTAACCTGTATGATGGGTCTCCCCCTAACTCCCAAATCCCACTGTCTGGAGCAGCCAGTGTTGCAGGGATCAATTAGAAGCCAATCTTTATTAGCAAAAAATTTGTTGTCGGAGCTATTTGGGAAGAATAATTCAGAGAGAAGGGTGTCCCTCTTTTCCCTTGTTGGATATTTCAGCCACTATGAGGTGGTTGGGGCACAAACAAAATCGAGCGTGGTGGCTGGAGGGATGCTGGGTGTCATGAAATCTGAGTCTTTATGTGCCCTTCACCTCCTCCACAGACCTGCTCCTTCTTTGGGGGGCTCTTTCCCCTCCTGCCCCTCTCTTCCCTCATGGGAGCAGAGCCCATCACGGCTGAGAGGAGCCAGGACCTCCCTGCCCTGCCCTGCCCTGCCCAGCAGCAGGTGGGATCAGCCACCTCCGTCCCAGCAGAGTTTTGTCACTGAGTCTGGGCTGCTCTCCCTGTGGATGAAGACATGGCCCAGGCCAGAGAGAGAGACAAATCTAGGACACATCTGAGGAATTTCAAGGCATTGCAGAAAGCAGGCCTGGAGCCGAGGGGAGAGGAGGGATGGGAACTCAGGTAAGCTGGGAACCTGTGTGGCATGTGGATGGACACAGCCCCACCTGGGACCATCCAACAGGGAAACTTGAAGTTGTTTGTATGCTTAGAGAAAATGCCAGGAGTTGTTGAAATAACTGGCAGGAAGTGAGGCTGTGATGAGCAGAGCTGTGGAGACCAGAGTCAGACTGGGACACATCTGTTCATGTTGGCTGTGGCTGGGAGGCCACATCCTCTGCCGGGGTCATTGGCAGAACGGGCAGAGAGGGGAGGTGTCACCAGCACCTGGACACAGGCTCTGTGTGGAGAGCTCCAGGAAAGAGGAGCTGTGGGTAAGGGAGGTCCAGCAGGAGAGCTCTGCAGGTCTCACCTCTTGGTGTTCCCAGCTGGAGATGGGAAGGTGCTGGCAGGCAGGCAGAGCTGCTGGGAGGTCCCAAGGCAAAGAGAGTGGATGTCCAAGGGGGAAAGCAGAAGGCTGGTGCTCAGGCCCATCTTAGGGGGTGCTCAGCTCACTCCAGTTCCTCTCTGAGGCTCCAGTCAGTCTTCCAAGAAGTCAGAGTAGATTACATCCACCTCCACACTGATCTTTTACCTGAGCAATTCCAAAGTACCAGAGTGAGCATCCCCAGGGTCCCCAGCACCTTGGGTCGCTGGGGGCTGGGCAGACATGTAGAGCACAGGGCATCCTGCCCTGCTGGGCAGTGTGGAGCATCCTGTTACCATGGCAACAGGGAATCTGCTGCTTCTCCCTATCACCTTAGTGATGCCTCATCTTCCTGCCCGCCTTGCTAACACTCACCAGGTCTGGCCTTTGTGGGAAACACAGCCCTGGGAGGAATCTTGGAAGAGGAGATACAGCTGGGGACATCCTAGAGCAAGAGGATGTTAGGAGAGGTGATCAGAGGGATAGAGGAGTATGAGAGTACTATTCAAGGCTTTTTTTGGTGGCAATTGTAGCTAAGCAAGTTTCAGGGAAAACCCAGAAACCTAGATTGAAGGTGAATTTGCCTTGCACTTCAAGAGAGAAAATCCAGGGTCTCCACCTGTGGAGGGTACCTAGAACTGGCTCTGGGGAACAGCTGAAAAAATAAGAATATGTTGAAGGAAATAGGGAATTGTAGTTTTGAGGGGAAATTATATTCACAAAAGTCTCAGGGGAAGAAAAGACAGAAGTTGCTGAGCAAAGATCAAGGTGTGGCTACACACTAGGGAGGACTTTCTGCCAGCTTGGGTCATCCTGAAAAGCACAGCACCAGCTTCCAACAGGAAGTCTGGATTCAAGCCTGGGATACTTTGGGCAATGTCTTGGTTTGGAATTGAGTATCTTTTAAGAAGGGTGTGTTTTCTTAATGTTGTTGCTTCTCATGGAAATGAAGTTTAGATTCCTATGATTGTCCATGGAGAACTACAATTGAGCAGTTTAAATATATGGACAGCCAGAAACTTGGGAAGAGTAAAGCTAAAAACTCTTTCTCACTTGCACCAGGGTTTCTGGAGGTGGGATGTAGGGGGAGGGAAAAGTGCTTTTAGGGTAAATATGCTCAGATCATTCTGCTGGCTTGTGAAAAAAAATGTCTCTATAAGAAAACAGCACAAGGTAAAGAAAAAAATAAGAGAAATATGAAAACGCCCACCACTTCACTTAAGATCCAACAGAAATAAAGTGCACACAACAGCTCAGAGACAGCAGAAGGCACCAGCAATTATTCTTGGGGAAAATCTTACCAAGCTAAGGCAGCCCTCCCCTCCCTCCCTCCCTCTCTCTCGCTGTCCTCCCAGAATGATGAAATGATGAGAAAATCCATTAAAAACTTACACTTCCCAGCCCCATGGCTGGGAGGAGCGAGGAGCAGACACAGCAAGGGCAGCCTCACCCCGCGTCTTGGCTGGAGCCAAAGGAAAGGGCAGGGCTGGGGAAGTGTGTTTGTTTCCAGGCTTTGCCTATGGAGAAAACTTCACCCTGGTGAACAATGAGATGAACAAATCCTTAATGTTTCTTTAGAGAGAAAAAAAAAAAATCAAAATACACCCCAGGTCTACGTTTTTTTCTGACAGTTTTAGCATAAATAAACCAAGTCTGGTCTGAAATCACTTGGGATAAAACCAAGCAGCAGAAGGAATGAAGATTTCCTTGTGGTTTGTAGTGTGGGGCTGTGCATCCCTCCTGCCTGGTGTGGGCTGAACCATGGGGATCTCTTGATCACCTTTTTTACTGAACATGCTGGAACTTGATAGTACCTTTGAAATCTCCACTTCATCAAATCAGAGTGAAGCTCATGTTCAGAAGTTATTACAAAGAAGGCAGCCAGCCAGGCCAGACTCTGAATGACTCCATGGATCTCATTTCCTGAGGGAAGCAGGCTAAAAATAGATATGTTCTGAGGCAGGTGCTACATTTCTGAAATTCCCTGGTTTTGCATTTTAACTAATCAGCTCATTAAGGGATTTGTTTGTGAGTTCTCAGATGAGTTTAGCAGTCACTGAACATGTGCTGTGGTGGCAGGAGGAGGGATACCCTTCCTACATAGGAAAGAGATTCCTGCTTGAAATGCAGGATTCCGGCTCACGTGTGAAGCTGAACTTGGCTCATCCATAGGAAAATGCCAAGAGCACAGATTCACTTTCTTACCAACTTACAGTGCTTCTCAGTCCTGTGCTTGTCTTGGAACAAGTGCAACCAGTGCCTCAGTAAGTACATGGAAAAACCATCCCGAGTTGTCCTGAGTAAAAGTTAACCTCCCTCCCCACAGAGGAGCAAAGTGAGTTACTCCCACATGCCAACTCCATTTATAAATAAGAATTGATACAGGCCTAGTTTCTACACCCTCCACGGTTGGAAACGAGGGATCTGGGGTTGGTGGGCACTCGGCATCATCCCTTGGCTTCTTTTACCCTGTGAAGGGCTAAGGGTTGTTAATAAAGGCAGGAACTGCCCTGATACCATTCAGGATTAACCCTGGTGGTGCCAGGCCATTCTCTGAGACCTGAGAAGGGCTTTCAGTGCTCAGCAGACTCAGAGACTGCTCAAGAGGTCTCCTGTGGCCTGTTCCATATTTGTGAGCAATGCAGAGGGAGAAGCAGCATAAAAGTAGGGGCAGGAGCAGGGGCATCGGCTGGGGAGCAGAAAGAACAGTGTGAAAGAGCAGGCTGGGGGTGGAGGGAAGCACAGCTGCTCTGTGTTTGGATATTATCCTATCTGGGAGATGGGTCTGGGTGCTCTGGGGAGTAGAGGGTTGAGGAGGCAGCAGGCTCAGCCTGAAGGCTCTGGAGAGGCTCAGGGCAGGATGTGCAGGAGGATGATGCCTGTGTGGCAGGGAACACAGGGACATAAAGGAGGGAGGAAAACAGCGGTGGCCTCTGCCAGAGAGAGGTGAGATAGCGGGAAAAGGACAGTAGAGGGTAGCAAATGCCTGGATTCCTCTCCTGGGCTCTTGTGAGCTGCAGGCTCGGCAGCGTGTGCAGCCCGGTGCAGATGCACAGAGCACATTGGGCAGGTTTTGTTTAAAGATAAAAGGGGGAACAAGGCATTTTGATGAGATAGATATGCTCTCACCACAAAGGCTTGTTCTGAAAGACATTTCCTTTAAAAATTTCCTGCCAAGATATCTCCAGTGACCCCACTGCCATCAGGGAGAAGGTGAGGCAGAATGTGAGGCTTTGATTAGAATCAGAGGAGAAGGTTTTGACCAAATGAAAATAAACTTCTCTGTGCAGGGATTTCATTTCCCAGGAACCTTGGTTGCTATTTGGGCAGTTTCTTCCTAACTTTTAAGATCTGAACTTCGCCCAGCTCTGCTGGGGTGTTGTGCCTGTGGATTGCAAATATGGAGATTCTCACCCCTGGGTACCATCCACATGCCATATTGCTCTCACTTGCTCAGAGGGGAAGCAGGTTTCCTTACAGACATACTCAGGTACAAACCAAAAGCCCAGTAAGGCTTTGCACTCCTTTTTTAGGACCTGAAGCTGTGCCTGGGCCTAAATCCCTCTCACAACCCTGGGCCTACACACCAGCCCAGCTGGTCCTGCTGAGGTTTCACCCCTGGCATGTCTAAGTTCCCTGCTGCTCTTTTCATGCTGCATGTTCCCTGTTTAATGCAGGAGATGGGGCAGGGGGATGATTATAAATGCTCTAAGTGTCATTAGCAGCCCAGGGCTGATCATTAGGCAGCCTCCTTCTCTCTCTCCCTGCAGATGTAGATTATCCACGTCAGGCTCAGTGCTTGCCTTTGCCCCTAAAGCAGGTGGGAGATGGCCTCAGCTGCTGGCTCATGTCATCATATCAAATGGAATCATTCATCTTCATGAGAGAACTGGCTGAGCAGGCCTGTGTGTGCCAGGCCATTCCCTGCCTCTGGCTGGGGGGGATTTTTAAGTGGTGGGGAAGGTCACAGAGCCCTGGCAAGGAACAATTGCAGTGCTCGGTCCTGCGCTGGTGGCACCTGGGGTATCCCAGGGCAGGGTTAAGGCTGGTCCCTGCTCTTCACTGAAAATCTTTTCAATCCTCACTGAGTTATTTTTACGACTGTAGGTGTCTCTGCCAAGCATGAAGGAATGGAGCTTTCTCATTGAGGCATATTAAGTTTGATAAAATCAGTTTCCAGGTTCAAGCCATCTGCCAAGAGGCTCTTGAAGAGACACAAGAGCAGCATCTTCTGTGTTCATAGGTGGCACTTCAACTGATCCCCACTGCTCATTTCTGTGACGAGTCTCGAGTTTAGTAAGTGGGTTACAAATGGGACAGGAGCATTTGGGAGGAAGCCTCTTACAGGTCTACAAGACTCTGCCTGAATTCCCAGGGCCTGGTGCAACAGGCACATAGAACAGGAGAGAAATCACAAACCAGAGAGCAAATGGGAGATGCATTTTTGGGCTTGTAGGGTCAATATTCCCCACTTAGGCTTGAATCTTACCATCCTGTCCCCTTGGCATGGAAATCCACAGCCAAACACAATCCTCTGGACATGAGATACTGGAAAAGTGGAGGCTTGAAACATCACTTGATGCAGGGAAATACCAGTGTGCAGGTGATTTTCAGAGCTGGTTTATCTGACTGCTTACTGATCAACACACCACATTTTACACCCCTCTGTTGTGAACAACAGGACCAAGTATTAGCACTTAGAGGGACACGGTAGGGCTGAGACCAGGTACTCAGGAATATTTTCTCCGCAGTTTTTGCTCTGAATTCGACCTAATATTGCAGAGCTTTCAGTTCTACTTTAAAGACAGATACATCTCTTTTTCCCTTTAAACAAAGGAAGAGATTTTCCCCTCGGTTTTTTATTTCTGAGTCATTCCACATTATAGCAAATCTCTGGCAAAGTTGCAGTTAAGGCTAAATGGTCACTTCAAATTTAAACTGTTTTCCAGCAGATTTATACCTTCTTAATGCAAACAATTGCTCTTCTGGGATAAAAATTTCTCATCATTTGGTCTCAATCTGAATGTCAAAATACTCTGGAAGATGGGAAGAAAAATCAGCCTGAATCCCTGGCATGGCTGAAAGCACCTCTTCCTTTCCAGCTGGTTTCCCCTGTGCTGATGGCTGAAGAAGCCATAGTTCCTCTAATTTCGGCTGTAATTAGGGGTAATTTAGCCTCTCTCTGAAAGTGAGACAAAAATGCAGTGCTTGGCAAACAGGGTGGGATGTTGGGTCTGTGGAATGGGTTATTTCCACAGGGCTGGAACGTAGGATTTTCCATGTCTGAGATGATCTGAATGAATATATCTGAGTCACTTTGCTGCATCTCAGTGCCTCCTTTTATAGGAGAAAAAGATTCTGTCTTCTGCCAAAGCCAGATACCAAATCCTAGCCTCAGTGCCAGTACTCCGTGCAGCAGTGCCGGGGGAGCACCGAGACAGGAAGACCTTGGCCCCAGCAGAGCAGAGAGCTGCAGGTGTCTGTGGCATCGATGCCATCACTTCTTAGATCTTCCTCTGTCCAAAGGAGGGAGACGAGGATGGGGAAGGGTCTGGAGGGGCCACACGAGGAGCAGCTGAGGGCACTGGGCCTGTCCAGCTGGGGCAGAGGAGGTGAGGGCAGAGCTCAGCAGGGGCTGCAGCTCCTCCCCAGGGCAGCTCCGATCTCTGCTCCCTGGGACAGGGACAGGACAAGGGAGCGGCTGGAGCTGGGCCAGGGGGGTTTGGGATGGAGCTCAGGGAAAGGCTCTTCCCCCAGAGGCTGCTGGGCACTGCCCAGGCTCCCCAGGGAATGGTCCTGGCCCCGAGGCTGCCAGAGCTCCAGGAGCGTTTGGGCAGCGCTGCCAGGGATGGACAGGGTGGGGTTGTTGGGGGTCTGGGCAGGGACAGGGTGGGACTGGGGGATCCTGGGGGTTCCTTCCCACTCAGAATATTCTATAATCCCATGACCTTCCCACACCATACCCACAAAGCAGCACCCAAAATCCTGTCTCCAGCCACAGCAGTGAGGTGACACAGCTGTCCCAGATACAAGAGAACAGCTGGAAGGTGCAGAGAACATGGTACAGCCCAGGGCCATCAAGTTAGAGGTGGGAGGGAGTCACACCAAGGAGGCAGCAGGATGATATAGCACGGAAAGGCCTGACAGCCTCTGCTTTTCATAGGAGTGTGGATCTGGGAGCAGTTTGACCTCTGCCCAGGCAGTGAAGCTTTCAGTGGCAGTGAAGCTTTCTTCTCTCTGTTGCTTTTTCAGGAAAGAAACTGGCAGGCCAGCAAGGGCACCTTCTCCTTGCTGCTCAATGCAGACCCATCAGTCAGGAGCTAAGGCTTTCCTTTCCCTCCCTTTGGAAGCATTTCCTCTACAAAGATTTTTCACATCTGGCAGTGTCCTACCTTTGCCAGCCTCTCTGCTCCCCACCCCAGAATATGTTTCAGTCCTTGAGCTACTCAGGGCAAACCTTTGGGATTATTTTCTGGCTCCTGACAGGCATCTCATGAACTCATCTGGGAACCTTTGGCTCTCTCTTTCCTTTCCTGCTCTTTTTTATCCATTCCCCAATAACACAGAGGTGCCAGGGCAAGGGTGGTTACAAAGAGCTTTCTCTTGTCCCCAGGCAGTCAGTGTTGGAGCTGGCTGTGGCAGTGGCAGTGCTGTGAGGGCTATGCCCCAGGAACCTGAGAGGAGAGATGCAGAGGCTGTGCATCCAATTTCTCTCTGTACAGAGGTCACACATCCCCTGGGAAACAGCCCCACCTGCCTGGCAGGGCCTCTTGGCAGGGGCTTGTAGAACTTGCAGTTCTGATTGAGGGGAGACATTGTGGGGCTGTTGGGGACAGGGAATAATTTCCTTACTGACACCTGCATTTATATGAGCAAATGTCATGAAAAGCAGAGTGGGGGAGGCTGGAGAGCTCTGGATCAGCTGGTGCATGATTGCTCCCTGAGGGGAACTGTCATAGTTTGAAAAGACAGGTGTCTGCTAAGGAAGGCAGAAACCTCCCTTGGAATGGAAGATGCAACCCCCTCCCCTCTGAATTATTATAATTCTGAAATCAAGGGCTTTCAGGCAGAGATATGGGAAATAGGAATAACAGTTCTTTATTAATACTTATATATACACACACATATATATATAAAACAAGGCAGGAGGAATACTGGTTTAAACTAACAGTCAGATACAACCTGGCCCCTGTTAGTCAGGGCAGCAGTGGCAGTGCCATGAGATGGTGGCTGCAGTCCTCCTGAAGTGATGGATGTGGTTCTGTGGAAGTGGTGATCCTGTAGAAAAGTCTGGTCTTCCTCAGAAGGTCCAGTGGTGGCTATGTAGCTCTTGTCCTCTGGATATCCAGTGGGAAAAGCTGCTTATGGTCTTCAAAATCCCATTTTATATCCAGGATGGACTGCCTGGTTCCTCCCTCTGGGTGGAGTGTCTCACAATGGGATGGTGAGTTCTGAGATAAGGCACTGCTGGGCCATTAACAGGAGATAGTCCAGGGGCAAGTTATCTGTGAGTCATGGGCAAGGCACTGATGGGCCATTAACAGGAGATAGTCCAGGGGCAAGTTATCTGTGAGCCATGGGCAAGGCACTGATGGGCCATTAACAGAAGGTGATCCAGAGGGGGAGGCAGGGAGCACTGCCCCACCTGGTTCCAACAGCTCATGAAGATGGTGATGGAATACATACTTTTGGTCACATCTTACTTTACAACTCAGGACAGGAACTCACCCAGATGTTGTTTGCTGTAGTTCTGACCACCCTGAATGATGGAGTTTCTTCCACTTTTATAGGCTGACACTTTTTCTGACTGCTCAGCCCAGATCATCCTACCTCTGCTTTCACCCAGGCAGCTCAGCCATGCTCCCTTTGAACTCTCTTCCACTATAAAATATTTCCTTTCCTTCCCTGGCAGCAACATCCCTTGATACTTGGAGATTGCAATTACCTCCCTGAAGCTGAGTCATCACAACTCCAGCTGGATCTACCTCCCTGTGCCTTGAAGTGGCTCCAACACAGAGATTTTCCCTCCTCTCATTTTTTAAAGCTCCATCCACTGAGTCAGTAACTGACACTTAAACTCTCACAGTCCTGCAGCACCACTGCTGGTTGTCCATCCATTGTCCCTAGGATGGAAGAATTACGTCACCTACAGTCATTCTTCCTCCATGTAACAATTGAGTAAGACGCTCTAGGTGTAGTGGAACCCATAGTGCATTACAGCAGTGGGATAATTCCAAGGCTGGATGGAAAATAGCCAGTTTGGACATTTAAAACATTTTAATGCTTCAAATGGGAAGGGAAAAATTCCTCAAACATGGAAAAACCAAAAAAATCAAGCCAAACTGTTTAGTGATTCATGATGTCACGTTTGCCTTGGACCATTTGCATCTAAATATTTATTTTATCAACATTAGTAATTAGAGCCAAAATATGTTTGAACTAGAAAATTGGATTTTCGCCTCAAAGCAGCCAAAATCAAAATCTAGGATGATTTTAAAGCTTTGCAAAACTTTTCCTTGAGATGAGGAATATGTGGAGGAGCCATCAGCTGCTGAGGAAAGCTTCACTTCATAGGGAAAAACATCACTCTTGGGAAGAACAGAAAAGAGCAGACACTGGAGCCAGTGGACTGACATGGTTCACATCCATCCTGGCAGGAAGGGCTGGGGCCACAAACCACTGCTGCTGGACCACTTGGGAAGGATTTTGCTGCAGCTCTGAGATTACACCAGAGACATCCTTCAGCATCCCAGAATACTCCAGGTAAAAAGATGGAGAAGGGAGTCATGGGGATCCATCCCAGCAGGTTCTGAACCCTCTGTGGGTGCCATGGCATTTCTCTGGGATTTGCTGGCTCTGAGCTCCTGGAAGAGGTGCTGCTAATTTTCCTTGCTCTTTTATTATTGACCAAAGATATGCTTATTACGGACCCCCAGGAAGGCATAAAGTGCATGGTGAGCAAAGCTGCTATTTGGAAAAGGCAGATGGTATTGTTCAGTGGGTTGAAGCCGGAAAGATAAGAAAAACAAACCCAGATGCACCTTCTCACAAAGTGGAAGTGTCCCTGCCCGTGGCAGGGATTGGAACAAGATGACCTTACCAGGTGTCCATGCACACATGAGGGTTGCCCAGTCCCAGGTGCAGAATCCAGCACTTCCCCTTGTTGAACTTCACACGATTGGGGATTGCCCATTTCTCTGATCTATCAAGGTCTCTCTGCAGGCCCTCTCTGCCCTTGACGGAGTCAACAACTCCTTCCAATGTTGTTTCATCTGTGAACTTGATTAGTATCCTTTCCAGTCCTGCATCCCAGTCATTTATGAAGATGTTGAAGAGCACAGGGCTGAGGATGGAGCCCTACTGGACCTCACTAGTGACTGGTGCCAGTCTGATGTGACCCCAGCCACTGTCACCCCTTAGGCCTGACCCGTGAGCCCATTGCTCACCCACCACATGATGTGTATAAGAGCCCAGCCCCACACACACTCTGAGTGACAATTTTTCACTTGGCATCACCTTCACAGGTGCTTTAAAGCACTTTCCTGACACTGTGCAGCAGTTCCACAGTGCAGCACAGCAAGACACCAGAAATCTCCATCAGTTTTGTTTGTGGAGCCTTTATGTCAACCACTGCAGCTTGTGAGCACCTGTCAACCCCATTGCCAGGGGTGACAGGGAACAGCTTAATTGCACACAGGGTGTTTTTAGCTCATAAGATGCCCAAAGAATAGCAAAACTGGCAGCTGAGATGCTTCCAGTGGGATGGAGAGGCAAACTCCCTCAGGGATATTTTCTCCCTGGAGAACAGTGGCAGAAAAAAAAAATCCCCTCCTTGGAGGATTTGTTTGCTAAAAAAAAGCTTAAATAACATTCAGCTCAGGGTTTGCACTGAAAATCATATCCCAAATCTGCAGTTCCTGGTGGTGGAGCAGCAGGACACCTGAGCCCTCTGTGGGCTCCAATAACCAGCTGGTCTCCAATGTCAGGAGTCAGTGAAGAAAAGAACACTAATATCCTGCTTCTCATGTCTGTTGTCAATGGGATGAGGTGGCGGAGCAGCTCCACCCCCTCCATAAAGGCTGGTCCAAGTCACTGTTCCAGTTTAGGCCAGCAGAGCAATTGTTGCTTGCCAAGGATCCTCAGAGTAACACCTCCTGCATCCCTGGCTGTGGGTGAGAAGCTGCTGGAAAGACAAAGGGATGCTGTGTGTCTCCTTACTGAGCTTTGCCAGCCCCACACTCACACCCATCAGCCCTCTTTGCTTCTCAAGCTGTGGCTCACATCCAGCCAGGGGCTGAAGTTTTTAGAAGCTTGAGGGAAAAAACAGCTGAAAACTTTTGATGCAGTGGCCAGCGGTCAGCGCCGCGTCCCTCCCGGACAGCATTCCAGTCAGGCAGGACACCTGCGGCTACCTGCTCACAGGCACACAGACACACCTGTGCAGGTGGCAGGATGCATACACACACAGACACACACAGACACACAGGGAGACACACAGACACAGACACACAGACAGACACACAGAGACACACAGACACACAGACAGACACATAGACACAGACACACAGACACAGACACACACACAGACACACAGACACACAGACAGACACAGACAGACACACACAGACACAGACACAGACCCACAGACACACAGACACACACAGACACACACACACAGACACACAGACACAGACAGACACAGACAGACACACACACACTCACACACAGACACTGACAGACACACAGAAGCACACAGCAGGGCTTGCTGCAAGGTGTTGGTCAAAGGCAAAGAGGCAGGATGGGGTCTTTGAAGGTTTATTCCATGAGGTGTCCCAGCAAAGAACCAAGGGACAAAGAGAGGTCTGAGGGTTTTACCCGGGGAAGGGACCAGTGGGAAGAGGTGCTGCGGTGTACCTGTGGGGGGGTGCTGCAACCCCCTAGAAACACCTCCTGTCTGTGGCTGCTCTGTAGGGGCTACATGCAGATACACTCACAGCCACTCACACAGCCCCGCATTGCTGCCTAGCTTCGTCTGAGGTAATGAACACAGGAGAACCTTCATGGGTTTCCACAGCAGATGTTTATTGCAGCTCAAGTTGTGGAAGGATGGGTCCACGAAGGAAAAGGTACCAGAGAGAGCTTCTGTGTCTTAAAAATGGAGGGTCCCTGTCTCCTCTTCCCCGGGAGCTGGGACTCCTCGGGAGAGGGCGAAAGGGGAGGAGAGCAGGTACCAGGAGAAGTAGGGAAGGTGGGTTTAGGGAAGGGAGACCAGTGAAACCCTGAGGGAGGGCAGAAGTCCCAAGGGGAGTGTCCCCACAGCAGCACACTGTCCCAGGGGAAGGCCTCCTCTGTAACTTGTCAGGAGTTTTAGCCTTGACAGCTGGCGGTGGGGGACAAAACACAAAAATTGCCCCTTTCTTTTTCTAAAAACAAGGTGGATTGAAAGGTTTAAAAATTGACATTTAAAACAACTGAACGGGTACAGGACAATAGAACTGATAGAAAGAACTCATGAACTTTTAGAGCAACTAAATTTATATAAAAACAACAAGACATTTAAACATACTTATAAAACAACATTTGAGGAAAACATCAACTACTCTACAAGATTTCCAGTGTCTTTTCAAGTCCTTGCATCACTCGAAACTCTGTGTGATGGCTTGCTTGGATGCTCTCTTTTATGGTGGAACAAGTTGGAGGTGCATCTAGGTGAGGGTGAGGGGTGACGGAAAGGTGGTTGAAAGGATGGTTGAAAGGGTCCACCTTGAGGACTGTTGGTACCGGACTGGGGTTGTCAGAGTAGAAAGCTTCAATCTCAAACAAAGTAGAAATTCTTAAACTCAAAGAAAGAGGAGTTAATATCATTGATATTTCTGGAAAACTTCAGAACAGATTTCTAACAACTACTAGAAATTCATTCTCCTCTCTTTGATAACTGAGAATTTGTGGAAAATGGGGTGGTAACTGTGTTCCTAGGGCATGGGGAACTGTGGCTGCAGAACTGAGACCATGGGGGAAGAAAGGGGTTAGGGATTTGGGGAAACATAAACAGAGGGTAGTGGGATGGGGTGAAAGGGAAGGTAGGAGAGAGGTAAGGAGGTTGTAGGGACTGGGGAAAAGCACTGAAAGAGGTGTGACTTGACTTTTTGTGTGATCTGGTGATCACACGGGCAGATTTTTGACTGTGAGAAGGCTGTCTGGTGGTCAGTGCTGTCTTTGCTTCCAAGCTGTTATTGATGTTGGATGGCTGCCGGTTTTGGGATTCCTTTCTTCAGTTGTGCTGTGAAGGGTTCTTACGATGTGGATGTTGTTTGAAATGGCTGCGGTTCGGTGCGTGCTTGCTGCCTTGCACTGGAACACCATCAGGTCCTGTGGCCTTGGCTGCTTGTGGACCTTTTTATCCCTGTACTGTGTCAAACTCCACAGTCTCTCCATCTCCCACATTACGGAGGAACTTTTGGGGATTATTCTTTTTGATAGCAGTCTGATGGACAAACATATATTTTTTGGCACCATTCCTGGTGATGAAACCAGAAGAATGTAACCATTTTTTACATTGAACCACTTAACAGTCCCCAAAACTTTAGATGCAATGACTTTGTTGTCTCTTTCTCTGGGTTTATGTTTCTGTTGTTGTGTGTTGCTGTCGCACACCATAAGGCACTGCTGAGGCTTGGCTGCTGTCTACAGTCTCGGCTTCACGGCTTGGGGTGGGGACAGCCTGGCTTGGGCGAAGACAATGAGGAGTTTACCCTTGCCAGCCGGGGGTGGGGGGCAAAACACAACCAAGAGGGAGAAGGGGAGGAGAGTAGGTGGGATCAGTGTACATAGTCCTGTGGGGGAGTGAGGAAGGAGGGACTAGGGAAGGAGGACAAACAAGGAAATGGGGAAGGGGGAACTTTCCAGAACAGGGTACATTTAACGGAGACAAGGGAAAGAGAGGGTGGAGGATTGACAGACTAACCAAACAGGGGGTGTTAACATCACAATGCACTGCCTAAGGGGAAAAACCTTCTCCCCACCATGACTCAAAAGGGGGTTTGCTGTAAGCCTCAGAGCTGTCCCACCAGCATCCAGCTGGTTTGGGGACCTCGCTCCTCTTGGTTGCCTCAGCCCCTGGTTGGGCCACAGCAACAAACTTTCAGTTAAGTTTGTGCCTTTTTTTTTTTTTTTTTTTTTTGTGGAAACAGTAAAGTCAGAGAAAGAGAGTCCTGTTATTGAAGAAAGCCTCACCGAATCTCAGGTCATTTTCAGTACATTTTTGTAAGCTTTTCCAGTAAAGAATTGAATCCTCTTCAGTTGGGGAAGTAAGGAAAGGTTATTGTCAGGCAACCTGCTTGTACTGCTGAACATCTGGATACATCCAGGCGGTACTGGTGGTGGTGTGGAGGGGAGAGATGCATTCACACCACCCTGTTGCAAAAAGCACTGAATCCAGAACACAAATTTTGTAGCACTACAACAGGAGCAGAGTCTGCCTTAAAATCCCTTTTAGGGGTGGGTGAAAGATGAGGAAATGGGCAGTGACAAAGGATGGATGGCTGGAATCAGCACCATGTCATTTCCAGCTTCTGAGCCACCTCCAATAGGGACATGTGGTCTTTGGCTGCCTTACTGAGGGCAATTTCTGTCTTTAAGTCCAAGCTGAGCCACGAGGAAGAGGGTGTGAGTCCAGATTCAGCTCCATCTAGGGCAACAGGAAATTATTGCCACCTGCCAATGCCTTCTAACCTGCGCAAAATAAGTTCATTGGAGCTCAGTGTCCTTTTAAATGAGTTCCTGGTCAGCACACAAAGAGCTACTGCAGCATTTGGCCTGGGACAGCATAGGGTGACAGCTAGTGGGGGTATCAGAGTGTGCCCCATGCATCGGGTACTCTGTGCTCAGACTTGCTCTACAACAGCTGGAAATCCATAGGCAATGTCCCAGTCCCATTCCTGGCTCAAGGGCTGAGGTCTCGGCTGCTGCTTTCAGCCTCCCAGCCAGCTGCCCTCTCTCACGCTTGGTCTGTGATTCATGAGTGTCTGGGTTTGAAAGACAGGTGTCTGCTAAGGCAGGAGCCTCCCTTGGAATGGAAGATGCAGCCCCCTTCTCTCCGAATTATTATAATTTTGAAATTAAGGGCTTTCAGGCACAGATAAGAGGAGTAGGAATAACAGCTCTTTACTGATATATATCTACCAAGGCAGACCAAGAGCAGTAGCTGTGGCAGCGATCACAGACAGAGCAGAGCCCAGTGCAGCCTCTCTGGGCTCTCAGGCCCTGTCCCCTGCGCCGCAGTTCCGCTCACGGCCGGCAGGGGCGCTGGTGGCTCCCGGGGAGCAGGGCGGGTGCGATGTTCCCCCGCGGCTGCAGGGGGCGCTGGGAGCGAGCTCGGCACCAGGCGGTGATGGCGGAGGAGAAGCTGCTGCACAAACTCCCCTTGGGCAGCCGGGCCCGGGGCTCCAGAGTGATCATGGGATCATGGTGATCATGGGATCACCACATGGTGATGGCGGCCGAGAGCTGCTGCACAAACTCCCCTTGGGCAGCCGGACCCGGGGCTCCAGAGCGATCATGAGATCACTATGCCGTGATGGCAGATGAGGAGGTCGCTGCACAAACCCCTGGGACAGCTGGGCCCGGGGCCCTGGCAGGACCCTCAGGAACAGCAGGCTGGAACAGCAGGGACAGACCCAAATCCTGGGTTGTAGATGAGATGTATCAAACTCCAGAGCTGCAGTGCCAGCCCCGGGATGTCATTGCAGACAGGAGGTGTGAGGCTACAGTGTACCTAAAGCTCATAGCAGCGGCAAAGGAACGGCAGGGGCAGGGCAGCCTCAGCCTGGCTCCCAGTGGGGCAGGGGAAAGCAGGCTTGGGATCCCAGGGTCCCCTGAGGCACCCGAGCAGATGGTGAGAAAAGTCACTTTTTAGTGAGGTAGGGTGTTAAAATAGAGTCCCAGTGCAACAGCTGCTCCAGAGAGTAAGAGCCACTCACAGGAGAAGGAGGCAGCAGAAGGCAGGCGTCCACAGCGCTGACGAATTCCCTTCACCATGAGAGCAGTTCCTCTCTCCTCTGAATGCCAAGAGAACAAGAGAGCTAGGGGCTCCTTTTTGCCAGTTCAAATCTCGCGGCATCCTGCCCTAAACAAGATAACCACAGATAGAAGAGGGCAGCCTCCCCCTGTGGCCAGGTCTTTTGTCTCTCCCAAACACCCACTAATTTGTTTCCTAGCAACAGGTATGGCGAAAATTCTCCAAGAGAAAAAAGAAAACACAAGGGGAGCTCCTAAAACCCTAACAATGAGCCCCTCCTGCTCTCCTCCTGCCTGCTGCTTTGTCACCACCACCAAACTATTTCCATGCATGTTTGATTGATGTTAAAGGCAGACTCAGGATCTTTCTGTTCCTGCTTCTCACCCTTTCCAGCAACAGAAGAAAGATTGCTCCTGTCTAGCTGAGTTATTACCCTGATGACTGAAGGCCTATTTACACTGGGACAAGGATGCTGCTCTCATCCCTGAGTCTCTACATCGCTGTCAGAGATGCTCCTGCACTACCTCCCTCCAGCAAACACAGGCTGGAGACTCCTGCAGCAACACAGCTCCAGCTTGGCCCTGGGATGGAGCTGAGCCATAAACTGAGATCCCCATGTTGCAGTTGTGGTCCTGCCCAGCATAGGAGCATCCTTATGGGTTACAGTGGAGCTTCTTCTCACACAGCACATCAGTGGCCAAAAACAAGTGCTGGGGTAAGAGCAGAAGCATCCTGTGGTGTGTTCCTCACCTCCAGTATTGTGGCTTTGGGAATTGGTGAGGCTGAGGTGTTTTCTCTGTGCAGTAACTCTCTGAATTTCCCTCTCATGTGGTTATCTGGTTCCCCTTCATACTCCTGCAGATGCAGCTGGATCTCCTTGAACAACTTCCTGGGGACACCAAGTACCTTCCTGACTTCCCCCATACCAACAGACTGCACAACACAGATTTTATTAGATAAGGCTGAGCTTAACCTCTGTGTGAGCCTTGGCTTTGGCCCCAGGGGCATCAGTTTCCTATTTGGATTTTCCATCAGAGGCAACGAGCAAGACCCTGGTCCCTCCTGGCCTCTCTGCTCCTGCCCCTTGGCAGCTGAGCTGGATGGCTTTGCTGAACAGACAGCAGCAGGCTCAGGTCAGTCAGCCTGTAAGGCAATAAGGGCAGGCAGGATCGGGGTTAGGTAAGGATTTAGCCAAGATTAGCTGTGTTAACAAAGTCTTTAATTCAGCCCTGTGGCTGTGATGGCTGGAGGCAGCCAGCCTGACGTGGAGGGGGAGACTGGCTGGCTGAGCCCCATGATGTTTTTTGGACCTGCCTGGCACTTTGAGAGGCTTTTGAGCAAAGGTACCTCTCCCTTGAGTGCTGCTGCCTGCTGCTAAGGTTGTTTTAGGAAGAGGAGAGCCGAGCCACAGATTAAGTCTTAAGCAGGGTGGACCAAGTGCTCCCATGCAGGGGAGCAGGGGACTGGAAAGTCCTGGGGGCACAGGTAAGAGAGTGACTGCCAGGGCTGGGAGGTGATCCAACCTCCAAACAGCATGTTCTTACTGCAGAGGGAAAGGCAGGTTTTCGGAAGCATTTTGTTGATTTGGAGTTGAGCTCTGGGAACTGGAGGCCCTCTCAGAGGCAAGTCCCAGAGCTTTGAAATCAATTTCCACTGAAATTTGCAGAATATTGGGAAATGAGCCAAGGAAGCTGATTGGAGTCAAACACCTGCACATGTGACTCTTTTCTGTAGTAAGATATTTTGCTGCAATTATTTAAAAACAGCCTCTGCAAGCTCAGCCCTCTGTCCAGGTGTTGGGGGCCGAGGCCTCATCCCACGGACCAGGGGAAGGCTCTGTGCCAGCGCCCAAGGGTACAAACTCTGCTCTGTGGCAAAGGCATCCCTGTGTCCTTCCCACCACAGCTTCTGTATGGATTTTAAATGAATGTTTTCTGAAGTTACACTGGTCCTACTTAAGGGCACAGGTAGCATGACTGGAGCTGTCTTCGAGCAGTAGCTTCATCTGGAAAATCACCATGGAAAAATGGTGATTAAAGCAGGACAGCCCTGGATAACTTAATCTTGGAAGCATCACACCTCTTAGGCAGTGTCAGCACGGCTGTGTACCTGCTATGAGCTACTATGCTGCAGGATTCTGTGACACAGGAATTCCTTGAGGAACAGGGAAAAAAGCGAGTAATAAAAAGGGAACAGGAAGAAAAGAGGAGGAAGCTAGGGAGAAGCTGTTGGATTTGATGATCTTATGGTTATTTTCCAACCTAAATAATTCTAAGATTCTGTGATTACACTTGTGGAATCAATTCTAGTTTAATCCAGTTTGTGAGCAGCAGGTGGACTCTTAGTGAAAAATAGGTAATAGGGCAAAAATTAGGTAGGAGAAGTTATTGTAATTAAACACATGAAGTATAGCCAGGGAAGCACTCTCCTGACAGAGAAGAAGATAAAGGTAAATTAAATCTCTGCAACCTGCTGCTACTGCTCACCTGTTGAAAAAGGCACTGCATTAAACACATTTGGGGGTTGTAGCAGATGAAGGTTTTTTTGTGGGTTTATAACAGTGAAGAAAGAATCAAAGGAAAAAAAATTCTCATGGGAGCATGTGTATCCTAGGTTGCATGTATTCCATCACCATCTTCATGAGCTGTTGGAACCAGGTGGGGCAGTGCTCCCTGCCTCCCCCTCTGGATTACCTTCTGTTAATGGCCCAGCAGTGCCTTGCCCATGGCTCACAGATAACTTGCCCCTGGACTATCTCCCGGTAATGGAACCATCAGTGCCTTGCCCATGACTCACTGTGGGAGTGACTCATTGTGAGATGCTCTGCCCAGAGAGAGGAACCAACCATTCCATCCTGGATTTAATCTGAGATTTCCAACACCACAGACAGCCCTTACCTACTGGACTCCCAGAGGACAAGAGCTACCATTGGATCTTCAGGTGAAGACCAGACTCTTGTTCTAGAGGATCACCACTTCAGCAACACCACTTCATCTGGACTGCTACCACCACCCTGACTAACAGGGTGTCAGGTTGTATTCTGCTTCTGTCAGTGTCCTTGTACTATTGCATTTTTTTGTTTTGTTTTTAATTTTCCTATTAAACTGTAATTCTGACTTGAAATCTCCCACTGGTTTGTTTTCAAACTAGGACAATGTGAGTCAAAAAATGTTTGTGCTTGGGTCTAAATCCCATCCCTGTCCAAGGCCAGGTTGGACGGGGCTTGGAGCAACCTGGGATAGTGGAAGGTGTCTCCCCATGGCAGGGGGCTGGGACTGCATGGTTTTAAGGTCTCTTCCAACCTAAAGCATTCAGTGAATTGATAATTCTAAATAATTTCCATCCCAGGCTGGAGAGAGGCAGCAGCCTTGGGAAAAGCATGACTCTGCTCATGCTGGGATGGCCCAGTGTTCCTGCTTCTTTTCCTTCCTGCATTAACATCTGCATGAACAGGCTAGTTCAGCATCTTTTAGAGATAAACTTCATCTGTAAGAAATGGAGAATGGGGAATTGGAAATGAGCAGGGGTAGTAAGTTTATAAATTCAGTAATTACTAGGGGAAGCTAAAGGTAGCAGTAAAATGTCCTTAGGATCGTGCTATGCATGCGGAGTCTGGCTTTCTGCTCCAGGTCCTATTTATCACCCGACTAGGAGGTGTTTAAATGCTCTGTCACATTCACCCATATCTCTCTGCAGGCCAAGAAATCCTCCACCCATAAAACACAAATGCCCACATAGCTGTAACAGGTTCTACTGCTGAGAAATGGCATGGCTTGATTTGCAGATTCCTGCAATTTGTTGTATTTAACCTGCTGTTAAAGATCCTGCAGCATCACTGGCCTTCTCCTGCCCCAAGGAAGGGAGAAGCCAACACAAACCAGCCTGACAACAAACAATGTGATGTGCAGACAAAGTCTCTGGCTGCATCAGCAATTTCTCTCAGCTATCAGGGAATTTGTTTCATTTGAGGGAGGGGATTGTCCTGCTCTGCCCTGGGCTGAGGCAGCCTCACCTCAAATCTGGAGGCAGTTTTGGACACTATAAAATAATACACAATATAAAAACGATAAAAAGTTACTAGAGAGTATCCAAAAGAGGGACATGAAGAGGTGAAGGGTCTGGAGGGGCCACACGAGGAGCAGCTGAGGGCACTGGGCCTGTCCAGCTGGGGCAGAGGAGGTGAGGGCAGAGCTCAGCAGGGGCTGCAGCTCCTCCCCAGGGCAGCTCCGATCTCTGCTCCCTGGGACAGGGACAGGACAAGGGAGCGGCTGGAGCTGGGCCAGGGGGGTTTGGGATGGAGCTCAGGGAAAGGCTCTTCCCCCAGAGGCTGCTGGGCACTGCCCAGGCTCCCCAGGGAATGGTCCTGGCCCCGAGGCTGCCAGAGCTCCAGGAGCGTTTGGGCAGCGCTGCCAGGGATGGACAGGGTGGGGTTGTTGGGGGGTCTGGGCAGGGCCCAGGGTTGGACTCGATGATTCTTGGGGATCCCGTCCAGCTCAGGGCATTCTGTGATTCTATTCTGTGGTTGCTTTGTTGAAGCTTTTACTGGCAGAGCAATAAGGTAATGTCTCTCTACCTCTCCCTGCTCACAGCCTGTGTCCCAAGGCATGCCCAGCCCAAGGGAATGCAGGATGGGGGATAAGAAAGCTCAGTGTTGGCACAGCCGTGTTCACCAGCTGCTTGGTTTGGACAGAGGGTTGTGCACAGCGCCTGTGGCTGCTCCGGGATGGGGGTGGCACAGGGCTCTTCCCACAGCTTGCAGGGTTGTTGAGACAGCTTCAGCCTGGAAGTACCAAACCTGGAAGTACCAAACCACCTGTCCAAGCCCTGTTTTTTTTGCAGGTGGAGATGCTCTCAAATAATCTTGACTTTTCCAGGTGACACCATGCCATGTGGATGGAGTGGTAATGCTCCAGCTGCACTGCCCAGCCCAACTCTAGGGAGCAGGGTGGGCTTCCTCGGAGGCACCATCCTCAGGGAGCCACCAGTGAGAGCAAACCCAGCAGCCTGAAGTGATGCTGCTGATGTGGAGGCTCCTGAACTGCACAGGGCTGGACATGGCTGTGAGCATCCAGTGCCGTCCCCAGCAGTCAGGATGCTAAATTAATGTGCTGCCTTTAATTTCACAGGCGTGTAGGCAGGGCTCTCCCAGGAGCTTCCTGCCAAGCGGGATGACTTCATGGAGATTGTCTTTGCATCTTAATGAAGATATAAAACCTGATTGTTCCACACAGAGTTAATGAGTTACCCGGGATGCAGCAGGAACTGCGTGAAAGTGCAGCTGGTCACAATCTTAGGGGGAATTCCCATCTGATCCCACTCCAGCTCTCCACAAGTCTCCTTTCTGACTCCTTTTTAGCCCCTATGAAATTTCTGTCATCTCTAAGGTCCCCCTGGCTTTGCTGCTGCCCCTTCTAAGTTTCCATCTGTCCTAGGTTGCAAAATAAGATGTGACCGAAAGCATATAATCTATCACCATGTTCATGAGCTGTTGGAACCAGGTGGGGCAGTGCTCCCTGCCTCCCCCTCTGGATCACCTTCTGTTAATGGCCCATCAGTGCCTTGCCCATGACTCACAGATAACTTGCCCCTGGACTATCTCCTGTTAATGGCCCAGCAGTGCCTTATCTCAGAACTCACCATCCCATTGTGAGACACTCCACCCAGAGGGAGGAACCAGGCAGTCCATCCTGGATATAAAATGGGATTTTGAAAATCATAAGCAGCTTTTCCCACTGGATATCCAGAGGACAAGAGCTACATAGCCACCACTGGACCTTCTGAGGAAGACCAGACTTTTCTACAGGATCACCACTTCCACAGAACCACATCCATCACTTCAGGAGGACTGCAGCCACCATCTCATGGCACTGCCACTGCTGCCCTGACTAACAGGGGCCAGGTTGTATCTGACTGTTGGTTTAAACCAGTATTCCTCCTGCCTTGTTTTATATATATATGTGTGTGTATATATAAGTATTAGTAAAGAACTGTTATTCCTATTTCCCATATCTCTGCCTGAAAGCCCTTGATTTCAGAATTATAATAATTCAGAGGGGAGGGGGTTGCATCTTCCATTCCAAGGGAGGTTTCTGCCTTCCTTAGCAGACACCTGTCTTTTCAAACCAAGACACCATCCCATCTCAGGCCACTCTCCTTTGCTCTATGACTCACCCAGGCATTCCCAAACATAGCATTGTGAGGAAGGATGCTCCACACAGCACAGCTGGCTCAGACAGCAATAAATACTGCAGACATTCACTTCCATAAATGCTTGCTCATCCTGCCTGTGCGATGAAATTACAGTGCAGGGAAAGCCTCCAGGACTGGGATTCTCCTTTATCTGTGCCCTTCTCTGCCCAAAACAGTGAGAGGAGCTGTCTGAGCCGCCTAAGCTCACTGAGACATGTCAACGTATCCCGTGCTTCGAAAAATGAGCAGGCTTCTCCTCTGGCAGGAGCCCAGCTGTTGGTGTTTGGCTGCTATGGCTCAGCAGCCAGCCTGGTTTCTTGTTTTTTTCATTTTGAGCCAGACACCAGTTTTCTATTTCTCAGAGGCAGCTCTGGGGATTAAAGTCTCACAATGCTGTGGTTTTGCTGTGTGTCCATCTCCCTGGAGCTGTCACAGCCAGGAGAACCTGGCAACACAGTCACTTCCACCCAGGATGAGCAGCTCTGCACTGGGAAGGTGGTTTTTCCTATTTATTCCTTTATCCTTGAGCAGTTGCCTGTACTGGTGCACATCATCACTGTGTTATCCTGGCTGCTGCTCTTTCAGTGGGAGCTTTGTCTTGGAGCTCTGGCAGGGCAGGCTCAGGCTGGATCTCAGGGAAAGGCTCTTTCCCCAGAGGGTGCTGGGCACTGCCCAGGCTCCCTAGGGAATGGTCCTGGCCCCGAGGCTGCCAGAGCTCCAGGAGCACTGCCAGGGATGCCCAGGCTGGGGTTGTTGCAGTGTCTGTGCAGGGCCAGGAGCTGGACTCGATGATCCTTGTGGATTCCCTCTAACTCAGGATATTTCACAATTCTGTGACTTCTAGTGAGGCTTCAGAATCATCCAGAAGCTACAGGCTTCCCCCCACATTGCAGCAGGCACTGCTGCAGAGTGACACAGTGATACACGGAAAAGGAGTCCTACAACTTACCAAAGTTGTAAAACTAGGTGTGTTTGTTTCAATGCCAGGTGCATGCAGGATCACTCCTTCAAAAGGCATGCAGGCTGGCAGCAGTGTCAGCTTGGTATATATTGTACTACAGGTTACATGTGCAGGAGATTGCCCAGCATGCTGATACACGTTCACAGCCTGTCTCCGCTTTGAGATGGAGATAAAATGAGCTCAGAAGTCATTTCCATGTGGTCAAGTGTGCGCAGGGCCTCCTGGGGGTCTGGGCAGGGGTCTCTGGGATGAAGTTACTTCTCTTCATCAGATATGAACTCTTCACCCTGCCTTCAGCACATGCTCTCTGAGCTCTGAGCACTTGGTCTAGGTGCAAACCTCCAGGTCCAGGTCAAATCCTTATGGTTGGTTTGCCCAGTGTAATAGATGAATAGATAATGAATGTTGGCTTTTGCAAAATCTGTATTTAACATTTATCAGTAACTATATACTATGTAGAAATAGCATATGAGTTTAACAATAATTGGTAATAACCCACTAGGTAGACATAGTGTTAAAATAAAACAATGTTGGAGTGGATTGTAACCCCAAAATAGCTGTAGTGTGTGCATGATCATGAATGTCTTTAAGCTGATAGGCCCCAGAGCCTGAGTGCAACTTACCTTAAAGAAACAAAGAAGATAGACAGTGGCAACTTGGAGAGGATGATATCTCACACTCCTAAAAAGCTGTAAGCTACAAATTAGACTGAAGATAAGGAGATGGCAGGGGAGTATCCTGCTTTCACGTTCTGAAACAATCCAGAGACAGAAGGGGCTTTTGGAGATGTTGGGTTGGTGAAGAGGGGTGGCTAGGGAGGTGTTGTAACTTCTAGTGAAGTGTAAATTAACTTCTGAGCTTAATGAATATGTAATAGTTTGAAACAATACTTAAGGGTACAGTGAAATGAATGGAAGGGCGCCCCATCACTGTGTTTGCCTTTGTTTCATAATAAATGATCAATGTATAGGTAATATATATAAAAGTGATTAGTGTCAAATGGAATAAAAGAACAAAAGCAACTGTGTTGATTGCANAAGTGATTAGTGTCAAATGGAATAAAAGAACAAAAGCAACTGTGTTGATTGCAAATATT
>VZTN01022524.1:0-26827 GCA_013400515.1 Erpornis zantholeuca | reverse complement strand
ATATAAATTACGTCAAGATAGTAGCCTTTAAGGTTACAGCAGTGAAAAATATGAAAATACAGCACACCTGCTTTTGCTCAAAAATCATTCAGAAGCTATTATTGAACTGCAATGCAAATTTTATTGGGATGAAGTTTGGTCTCAGAAATACTAGGGAAAAATCCCATTCAGTTCAATAGGATGCACTGCTATTTATAATTTATGCTCTGCAGTTTGCAATTAAAGGGTAAAAAATGACTTCCTTATTTGAAAGGGAGAAATATTTGAGGGCTTTATATATATATATATATTTTTAAATANTATGCACCTGCAATTTAAAAGGTCCATTTAATTCACTGCTTGACAGACAATTTAATTTTGTAAACTTGTAGCTCTGAAGCACACAATGAAGTTATTTAAGGATGTACAAACCCTACATTTCAGCAATGGTATTTTCTGGCTGACATGAGACAGAATTTCTAGCCATGTGGTTTTATGGGCACATCAACCTTCTAACCTAGCACAAAATATTTAGCATTCCAGACAGTTCCATAAAATTAGCATGAACAGCCTCCATAATATTGTTAATGAGACACAAGCTCAGTAGTGACCTGATATCTGATTGACATTTTAACATTTAAAAAAAATTCTGTCCTTCAAACCAGGAAGACCCCAAAATGCCACCTCTTCTGCAAGACAGGACATCAGCTAAAGGTGAAGGCATGACCATTTGTAGAAAAAGTTGCTACCAAAATCTTAGCTCTATTAGCCAACACTTATTCATTGATCTGCAGTGAGCAGAAGATAGGGTTCAGGACAAAATGAGAGGAGGAAGAGGTGCAGTAATTTACTCCCTAGGTTTGTAATTCACAGAAGGAGAAGGTGCTTACATTCATATTTTCTTTTTTCTTCTCTCTTGTTTATCTTTAGTTTAAGTCTTTGGATTTATTTTAAAGCTGTCTCTCCAAATTCAAACCAGAGCTTCATCCTGACCTTAACTCCATTACTAGGCTAGTTAAAATTAATAACTGTCAGTGCCATCACTGAGGGTATATTAACAGCACTAATGCCTAAGTAACAGAAACAGGAAATGCAAAAAAAAAAAAAAAAATTCAAACAGGAAGACCAGATTTATTTCTATCAACATAAAATCTGGATTAAAACACATCCAGCTCTCAGCAGAAACAAGAAGAGAGGCACTCAACTATCACAGTGTTTAGATAATTAATGCTCCAGTTCTGGATGCTGTTGCTTTGAAACAAATTGTGTCCCACTAAACCCCATTATATTGTCCAATAAGCACTTTTAAGCACTGCTTAGAGCAATAAATCACTGCAATCTAAATATTAAAATATAGAAATTGCTCATGAAACATCTGGTTACTGAAAAACTCAAGTGCAGATAAGAAAGCAGTGTAGTACTTACCGTACTGAAAGCTCACAAAACCCTGCTCAGTACACACAAGCACCACAGGGAGATGGAACTCATCACCCAACTTCATTTCTAACAACAAAACAACTATAAACAAACTGTAAAGAAAAATAACTTATGAGTATTTTATACCAAGGATATTTCATAGAGAGGTTATGTTGCTCCTGTGTGAGACCAAGAATTTATAACTTCTAATCCAATCCAGCAGATACATTGCTCCTCTTTGCAATCCTCTAATTGGAGGCTTGGTACTTTGTGTTTGCAGATTCCCTTTTGAGCCAAAACTTGCTTAAAAATGAAAACTAGAAACCATTTAAGTTTATCTGTGACACATCATTTAGTCCAAAAGAGATTAGAAGATGAAAACACCTGCTATATTGTGGCTTTATTCTTTGCAGGTTACCTTACGTTAGTAACTCTGTTTTCAGAGGGATTTTCTGATTTTATTAAGGAAGTTCAGAAAAAAAGCAATATTGCTTTTCCTAGGAAAAAAAAAGAATTTACCAGCAGCAGGCCATCTCATTACAGTTCTGTTCAAAAAGCTGCTTGTCTAACACTTGGAAGTTCTTTTTCTAGTTGAGATTTCATTAATTGAAAAGAATAGTGTCCTGTGGCAGACCAAGAAAATTTTTCTGATATTTTTCGTGATTTTATATATTTTACGGAGCAGAAACAGGAAATATTTGTATTTATAAGTGAGAAATTTTTACCTTTTTATTATTTTCTTTTTAATATGAGGAAGATATCTTTATGTCTTGGTAACTACAAGCATTTCCTTTATTGTATTGAAAGGTCTCTCTGAATTTAAGAACAGTTTAAATTAAACACTTGCCTCAAGAGATTTCTGGTTTTTAATACAAATGCTGTATTTTTATATTGCAAAATTATTAATTGAAGAAAGGCTATTAGCAAATGACACATTAAGAATAACTTTAGATTCTTGTTATTCTTTATGGGTTATAAAACTATTAAGGAATGTTATGTTATTTTCTTTTAATTCTTACCAACTACAAATTAACCTGTGCAGTTTGTTGTTTAGCTTTGTTTCTATTTGCATAAAGCCAGTCCTCTGACCTGCAAAACCTGTTAGGAAGGGAAACAAAAAAACAACCCAAAACTCAAATCTACCATACTTACTATCAATAATTTTGTTGACACCATTCAGGAATTCCATAGACTCAAAATAAAATCACAGTCCTTTTTCTCCTTTCAGAATATAGCCTCTTAATCCAAATAATATCAGAGAAGTTAAAATTTAGTCCATTCATCTGGCAAATGTTTCCCTCTGTTTCATAAACATGCATATCACAGAGAAAAATTGTTCAATTCAAGGTTTTTTTACATAATTAGAGTGTAAAAAATCATCATAGAAATATGGTCATTCTCAGACTTAATATTGTCCTTATTGCAATGTATGACATGTCCATAATTCAAAGATTTAGCAAGACCCAATTGTGCTATAACCAGCCTGTAAATACAGTTAATTGTCTAGGAGGATTGCAAAATAGAAACTTTTGTAGTAAAAACTATTATGTTTCAACAATCTAACCACAAGTTGAAGGTAAAATGTCAGGAAAATTAGAAGGAGGACATGGGGGAAAAATGTGTGACAGCTTAGGTTCAAAAATTCTATGGCTACTGTAAATAAAATAGCCTATCTAGAATAATACAGTACTACAGGCACCATTCCTCTAGACTTGTTTACAACCTGTAGAATGTTTCCTTTTTAATGTTCTAATTAATGTTATGTCCTATGGGAAGGACAGAAAACAAGTGCTAAAGTATATGATGACTTTTTACACAATGATAATTAATCATAACATTTCATTAATAAATTATCAAGTGCTTGCAAGCTGTCCACAATCTTTGTCATTCTAGTTTGCATATTTTATAATGGTGGAATAACATTTTAAAAAGTTTGAATAGGCACTTACTGGAATTACAGTTAATCCTGATACAGTCTAGATGGGGAAGAATAGATGAAAAATGAAAATTTATCCTTCAAGGTAATAGCTGCAGACATCCAATAAAATCACAGTCCACCCTTCCGGGGACAGACACATGCAAATATGGCCACTCCATGTCATCAGTCTTTACATACTGTTATAACCCAGATATACTGCGAGAAGTCTTTACCAATAGAAACGACAAATAGGGTAAAAAAAAATGGCCAATTTCAAACAAAGCTACATGGTGACAAATCTAAGTGAAAAGTCAGGATTAAAAGTCAAAGATGCTTAACTGAGGCAGGCTGCAACTTTCTCCCCATCTGTGAAAGAACAGGTAATTCCTCTCAGTGCAATTAGAAAGTGCTCCGTCACAATGGGTCATAGAGCAGGCCAGGCCACAATCAGACACCTTGGACAGCTTGTGGATAGTATAACCTCAAAGGCTCGTCTTCAAAAGCTAAGGATTGACATACAGAGCTCATCACCCAGGCACAGAAATAAGGGTTTGTGGGTTTACATAACCTTAATGTCTAGATTTTAGAAACAAACAGTGACTACTTTAAAGTTATAATAATATAGGGGAGAAAAAAAAATTCACGTATTTGTAAATGCTCATTAGAGAATGAGGAGAATCCTTTCTATTTTAAGATTACATTTTTGCCTGACTAAAGAAAAAATAAATGAAAAAGAGAAAGAAAGAAAAAAAAAGGGGGCGTGGGAGAAAGGAATAATATTGCTAGGGCATGGATTTATTTACTTTTTATTGACTTTCATGAACTATAGAAGTAGGCAGAGGGTGGTGTTTTGTATGTAAAGTGAATAACCTGATCTGTGCACGATCCTCTGCTGGGCCACCCACATTTATTTATCACTGAAAAAGAAAACAAAACCAAAAAAACAAGCCCGAAAAACCTACACTGTGCTAAATCCCAAGCCCTACACGGTTTGCCTGGCTACCCCTGGCTTACACCTTTGAGGAACATGTATACCATCGAACCTAGATTTTGTTTCCATATAGCTGAGTTTGTCATGTGTCGTCAACCGCATCAGAAAAGTGGTTGCAAACAGCCGAGGAGCAGCACCCGCACACCCCCTTTACAGAAAGGGCTCCGAGCCTCCCCGAGGGGAGCGCCAGGGAAGGGCTACCCGCCACAGCCTGGGCTCCTCCTTCTCCCTGCTCATGGCTAAACACCAGCGCAGCCTTCCACCGAGCCACGCTTGGATGGAGTGCAGGGTTAGGGTGGTGATTTTCTTATCGCCCCCAACTCCGCGCCAGTGCTTTCTGGATATCTGTGACTAAAGCAATAAAATACTTCGTTCCCTTTAAAAATTCCCCTGAATGGGAATAGCTGCCTGGAACGTGCTTTTCCCTGAACTCCTTCCAGGTCCTTACTTGGGCTTATTCATAAGCGTGTCAGAAGAGCTTTCATTTCTTTATTTACCTTTCTTTTTAAGCTAGATAAAAACCCCATAACCTGACATTTTGTCCATCATATTTTAAACTAGGAAGCCAAATTTCTTTTTTTGTTGTTTTTTTCTGTAAAAGGGCTTGTGCCTCCTGTGTTCACAAGGCTGTTTGCTGAGGGCCGCAGTCTTTGGGCATTGAAGGGTTGTGTTATCGTTCGATACTACAAAAATACCACTACAGAATTGTTTAAAAAAGAGGAGATGGATTTAATATAGACTTGACACCTAAAAAAAGGAGACCAAGAAATCCATCAGTGGGAGTATCTAACTGCAACATTTTCAGTGTTAAAACCAGAAAGTCTTTGATATACTTGCATGCTGTACATTAATTGGTGGAGGTAAAACTGAGCTGACCTACATATGTGTTGTTTCTGCTTGCACATTGAAAGTGTGGAATTGCTATTCTGAAGGAATTGTGGAGCGAGACCAATCTTTCACACTCCAAAAAACCAATTTAGCCAAAAAAAAAATACCACTGATGAATCTGTCTTCTTTTTTTAGAATACACAACAGTACAAAAATATTGTGATGGGTAATGTTAAGACTAAATAAAGAATACAAAAAAATGCAAAAGTAAACAAAATAAATCGTAATAATGGCCATGTATTTGTGTACGTACATATGCAAATGCCGCATTGACGTGTGCTTATATATCATCTCAGTTTACTTTTAATGTTAAAACAGGCTGTTTCATAAATGTTTGCAAGCAAAAAGAAAAATGTAAAGAAAATGTTAATTTCTTGGAGGAAGAGGTTGTTACCTAGGTTGACCGTTAGCTTAACCCGTCCCGCATCCAGCTCTAACCGAAGGGTATCTGCAGATTCCCTGGAAGTTGTTGCCATTAAAATACCATAAGCTCGCTGAGACCTGAACCTTAAAGAAACATCTTCGGCCTCTGTGTGCATCACAACAGGAAGCTGTATTTTCATAAACATACTTCCATCATAGCTTAAAATTGTTGCCTCTGGAAACAGAAAGGAGAAAAAATCAGTTGTTGAAGAATTATACTCTGAAATACTGAAATTATACTGAAATTCCTTAAAGGTAAGGTGGTAAATGTGTATTCAGTCAGCATGACACAGAAAAATTACGTATTACTTTTCATTACTGGGAAACAAAAGGCAAGTCAGGCTTAGGTTTTTTGTTAGGGTTTGTTTTGATTTGTTTTTGTTTTTAAGTGGCATATCTTAGTGCTTTCTAAAGAAACTAAAAAGCTCTTTAACAACCCAGGCAGTAGTGTTCATCTTCAATGGGATCAGTAAAATCACCTGTAAGGCAATGCTTGAAGAACTGTACTACTCAAAATAGGTCAAATCAGTAAAAGATATTCAGGTAAACCTTACAGCCTAAGAAAAGCCAGTGCCTGATTGTTGTTCCCTCAGATAACCACCTTAGGATTCTTCATGTTTACACCTATTGGCATTGCTACAACCATGAGTTGCAATTGTCATCAAGTGTGCAAAAATCCTCCTGAAATGGGTGACTGTCCCCAGTTTGGATGGGGCATAGGTTGTTTCATGACTACAGAAACCATGGTATGGGCTCAAAAACGCTTATAATAAACACTATGACAGCCTCAGCAAGAGGATTGAGACTGGACTTGGCATATTGAGGGTAACATCTTAAAACCCCCAAGACGAGCAAAGAGCTGTCACTTTCAGACATTCCAGGAAACGCTCGCGGCCAGGGGTTCTGGCACAGAGCAGTCACAGTCTGTTAGACCCCAGAGCAACCAGTCACAAGCCTTCTTTTCCCAGCTTACAGGCTGGTAGCAAGAAAGGTAGCAAAGAAACCACTTCTGTTCACAGGGAGGGCACTGCAGTTCCTAGAAAGCAAAGGAAATGTATTTCTGAAACATACTAGAAAGTCCTTTTAGGCAGGACAACTGAACATTGTGGGCAAAAAGCAACTATGGGAAACTTGTTTGTGTTTCAATTTGCTTCAGTGTGATGGAGACATTTATCTAAAATGAAGTTTACTGTGGTATCAACGTGCAATAATATTTTCAAGGACTAATACTACTCATGCTATGAGTGGTAAGTCTCACAAAGACGTTTGCCAAAATTGCTATGTTCCCATAACATATCTTGTATGCTACTAAAGACACATAAGCTCTTCAAGACTTCCAGCCTACAAGATCCATGGAAGGATAAAATGTTCTATTAATTCCATGAGAGGCAAAAGTTATAGATTATACTACTTTCATTAGGACAATCACAGAATGGCTTAGGTTAGAAGGAACCCTAAAGATCACCCAATTCCAATGCCCCTGCCATGGGCAGGAACACTTTCCACTAGACCAGGTTGCTCAAAGCCCCATCCAGCCTGGCCTTGGACACTTCCAGGGGTGGAGCATCCACAACTTCTCTGGGCAAACTTCACCTGTGAAAAGAATTTTAAATTCCCCCAATACAAATTTGGAGGAAACAGTCTGATGTAGGGAAAAAGTGCTTCCTGAGACTGCTGTGAAAGCCTTAGATGTAAAAGGTTATAAGAACGCATTTACAGATTTGATGATTTCTAACTATGCAGGTAATCAGATTTTCAGCATATTCTAAACATAAAATGTTTCTGTGAAGCAGATTAAATACTTAACTTGCAACAACCTGAAAAGTAATTTCAAGTCAAAGAGTTTTCAGTAGAAGCTGATTGGCTTTCTGATTGTTTGGGGTCTGTCTTTGTTAGTTTGGGCGTTGGGTTTTATGTTGGCTTCCTTGATTGTTTATTAGCTTTTGAGGGGAAGATGTGAACAGGGGTTTACAATTCCTTCCGATATCTAGCTCTCTACTCTGTGCACAAAAATCTCCCAAGATCTTTATTAAGGTAAACATGATTTAGGTAAAGAATTCCAGCAAAAAAAGCTGAAATTACATGCTATATATAATATAGGAGAATATAAAAGGTATTTTGTATTGTCTATTAAAATCCACCATATTAATACTATTATATTTATTGTAATATTATATATTTTAATATTTAATATTATATATTTTTATTATATATTTTATTATATTTAGAAAAACCAACATTCAGTAACACTAGAGGTCTGTTGCTAACAAATTATCTTAGGATAAGGTAAAAGAGAGCTGTCAGAATCAGCACTGGTACTGTTTGCCAACTTTCCTGTAATTATTCAAGTTTTTCTGAAAATTACAGAAAAAGTAGAGAAGGAACTTAATTGGAGAGTTAATTTAATTGGAGATGGCCTGTGAGTGAAACCATGGTGAGGAGACCTGATGTGATTAGATACTTAATCCTCCTAAGCCATCCTGTGCCAGTATTTTGGGAACAGATGTTCCAAGAACAGACCAAAGATACTGAACAGAAGGTCAAGTGACTTAAAAGCTCTGGGCAATGAGGAAGCACCCTCATGTAACACAGATCCTTTTAATATGTCAATATGTCCCTTCCAAGGCACGGGCTTTCCAAGCACAAAGGTATCACGGGGGAAAGAAAAAGGAAAAAAAACCCAAAAACAACAACAAAAAATCCCCAAACTACCAACAAAACAAACCCCCAAACAAAACCAAAACAAACAAAAAATCCAAAAGCAAATGAAAAAACTACAAACAATACAAAACAAAATAAAATAAAAAAACAAACAAACAAACAAAAAACCCCAAACAAACAATTCCCCCCCACCAACAAACAAAGTAGAACCAAGCACAAAGCTGGCAGGAATGGGTTGCAAATTTACAAGGCCTGGTTAGTAAGACAGTGATCTGAATGACAAGAGGCAGCAGGCGCACAAACCTTGAAGGAAGAATTTAGCTAAACATGTAATTTTTGCCTCTTTTGTGGTTTTGTTTTGCTTTGGACCAACTAATTCCAAGGAGGTGCCTCATCTTTACATGAAATCTGCACTGCTAAATGTTCTCACATGAGTGTTGGCAGAATGCCTTTTCTCTCTTGTTCAGCTTTCTCTTAATTATTAGACCAAATGATAATAGACTGTAAGTTTAGCTCAGGATGTGATATTCATTTAAAAGAAGAAAGAAAACAGTAATAGTTTTACTACCACTTCACTGTTGGAATCACAGCGCTTAAAAGAGAAACAACAGAAAATCCTTATAAAAAAATCACTGACAAGTTTTTGTGTGCAGCAAATAAGTGCATGCATTAGAGTTACTAAGAAGAAATAAATGGTATTATATAATGCAGAGATTTGTTTAAAAATATTCTATACATTCGTTCTTTGACAGTTTTATAAACCTGGCATTTAAAACTTTTCCTGCTCCTGTGATAAAATACAGCCAACCAAAACACACAAATGAAGCAAGCTCCAAAATAACCCCACTGAAGGGTTCAGTTCCCCTGTCATTTTTTTTCTTCAATTTGTTTTTTATTAAAATCTTCACAGCTAGATAGGCATATTTTCTACATGCACACACTCACACACCACCTCAATTGTGTCTAAACCCAAGGATGCACAGACCAGAAGACATGAGAAGAGATTCAGGACCTTGATTTCCACTTGAGCTGGAATTACCTAAATTGCCCAAGAGTCTGAGGCACAAACTCTTCTGGAAACTTTCCTACATCTGTTCGTACCCTCAGAAATGGTGACTGGATATTTTTTGGAATAAAGCAGAATTTCCTGAACAGATATTATTCTTCAATTCACAGTTTATTTAAATTAAAGTGAAAGAAGTATGGACTAGGCATTTGGATTTCAGTGGTCTTTCTCATCAGTTCTGCAGTCAAGTTTGGGTTACTTTAAAAACATGATGGTTGGTGAGCCTGAATGCCCATTGTATATATTTTAATAAATAAAACAGGATCTTGTTTCCTCTGGACCTCTTGAGGAGCTTGTGAAGTCCCAAAAGCAGAATCCTTAATTTTTTCCTGCTTTTTCAGTTTCAGAGTGTCCACAATAATCTGAGGACTGTATTGCAACCCACAGAGCCATTTTCAAATAATGAAATCACCCTCTGTGTCTGCTGTGCCTAAAATCCCACCCAAACTTTGCCCAGAAATGGCAGACTATACAGTCCAGAGTCATGCCAGGATGTATATGAGCAATCTGGATCATCAGTAATCAACTATTCAGATTTGCACTCTGATCCTGTTTTATCTACCAGTACAAGTGGAGCAAGAGTATCCCACCTGTAAAATGCTCCCTGATACATATATATATGATTTTACTGCTAGAAGTTGTGGGAGTTTTCAAATATATTGGCTGCTACGGAGTCAAATTTGAACTTTTTGTTCTCTTCCAAGGCATTTTGGGTTTTCTCCACAGCACTCATGTCCACCTGGGCACAAAGCTGCAGCCTTGGAGATTTATAGGGAACATTCCCATCAGTCTGATAGAAACAATTCTCTGTATGTGATTATTTACTAGATAATATGTGAATAGAAGTTGAAATTATTCCTTCCAATTTCTACACTGGTATTATTTCAGGACTGAGGCCCTAAGCCAGACTGCAAATTTGTTACAACTTTAACACACAGGACCAAACAGTTAATTTAAGACAGTGATGGCATTAGCATAATATTTTGACCATCTAATTCTTCATGCCATCTCTCCTCAATTACACCTCTATTTTTCTTAATGTAAAATTGTAAAGCATCCAGATGTAACAAAAAGAATGAAAGTTACATTTCTTTGATGTGTATGTAGGGGTCTGTGCACACTCAATATGGACATCTACACACACTCTACTTTAAACATACCTTCTCCTCAGAAATGTCACCTTCATAAACCTTTGTTTGCATGCTTACTCTTGCTTGTCACTCTTTGATGATTTTACTATTGTTCCTGGCCACCCAGTCAGAAGAATACACCTGCAAAAGGCTTTGCCAAAAGGCAGTCACTCTCTGTGATCCACAAAGTAAGAGAGGACGCCAAATTATATTGCTGTGACATCTGTCCATCCATCTGCTAGAGTTTTCATAATCTACTAAGGCCAATCTACAGATTATGCTGATGTTTAACCTTACTGAAAATCAGGAATAAAATCAAGAATAGTTTGCAATGTGATAAAATGGATGTGGATATAAGGTGTATATATATATCTAAAATTTAAATATACACACAAATTAAAATAGACCACAGTGGTATTTCAGGGGGTTTGTGCACTAATAAACTGAACTTATTTCAGGTTCTGTATTGTAAAATAAACATCCATGTATGGATGCTAATACTCCTATTCCAGGGAAAACAATATGAAAAATAAAAAAAATTAAATAGCAATAAAAAGTATCTCCACATGTTACTTAATTAAGGTTAAATATTCTAGATGTTTAATCCCCAGTATTTAATTCTAAAGCTTTCTTTTCTTTGTGGAATTGTATTGTTTGCTGATATGAGCATGTTCCCCTTTTATTTAAATTAGTTTGAACAGCTATAAATGTGCTGCTTACATCACCAAATACAAAAGTTTATCATTTCCTGCACACGGGTAGCAGTTATAACAACTTTGTGTGGTAGGATGCCAACACAACGCTTTCAGCATCCCAAAAGCTATAATCTTATTAATGCATGACCACTTGGGATATGAATATACTGAGAAGACATCTTCTTTCAGTGCAGTTCCCTCTGGAGAGGGAAACCCAAGAGCAGGAAATGATCTCATACTGCTGAAATGCCACATGTATCTCTGTTGGACACGAACCAAATGCTGTTGTAGAGGAGCCAACGCCACCAACTCCACTACTACCATTCCCACCAGGGGGAATTCACTGGGAACACGAAGCCTTAAGCCGGACGATGCTTGAAAATAAGGCACGGGAAATAAAAAAGGCAAAGGTTTCTTTATAAAACATCATCACCTGTCCAATCTGTGTGTGGGGAATTGCCACGATGAATGTTTGCAGATCTGCATGAGTTTATGTCTCTAAGGCACGTGTTTCTGGGCTTCTCCGTGGGGAAAAAAAAAGAAAAAAGAAAAAAAAAGGAAAAAAAAAAGAAAATCTGGTTTTGCCTGAGCCCCTCTGTAATAGGAGAGTTTGGCCACAGGGTGGTACACCAGCCATGTTTAACCGAGGGCTGCGGGGATGCACCAGGCAGCTCCGCTACCCCTCTGCCAGCTCCACTCCACCAGGAACAACAGTCTGGAGAGCTCAGAACAGCTGGCCGTGAGCCAAAGGCATAAATAGTCACAAAATAAGACAGAAAACCCCCCCCCCCACAGAAGGATCTGAAAATCTAATTGCAAATGCTGATAATATGGAAGTATCCATACTACCTAAATACTCATATCTACTGATATGCAACATTCTTTGGGGGGTTTATTTCTAAAGAATACATTTTCGTTTCATCTGACTGGAAAAATTAGTCAAACTACATGAAAAGAACTTAAATTTTCAGTCAATAAACTTTAGGTTTAGTTTTCAAGTTGATGATAATCTGAAGAAAACACTGTGTTAAATGTGAGATGAAAAAATACAATTCCTGGTATCGAAACACTTCTATTCCCATAAGATTAAACATAAAAGCCTAAAATATTAACTACAGGGTTTTTTTATCATTTACCTACTTACATTAAAATCTTTTATTAGCACACTCTGCAATTTTTAATAAATTACAGGGTTTTCTATCTATTAACTAACCTCAATATCATCCTTCCTTGCCACTATCCAACTTCTCAATTAAATAAGTGGAGTTTCTCAACTTCATTGTTACCTTTTCTAGGTAAGAGGAATACTCAGAGACTTTAGATAACTACAGACAGTTTCCTTGGGTACTAGGATCTTTTCAAAACGAGCTAAGTAACCAGTATCAATTCCTACCAACTCTTCTGCTTTGACTCATGGATGAAGTTCTGCACATGGATTTAAGTGACACTGTGGAATTCAAAAATAAATTTAATAATTTACTGATACTGACATAAATAGGCAGAGAAAAAGACCTCAGTTTGGAACTGGAACATGACCATTTAGCAATGCAATAATATTCAAAATTGCTTTCACAAAGCTTTTCAGAACTCAGCAGTGTATGATGAGACACAAAAGGAGGCATTTTCTAGGAGATATTCAGCATTTCTGACTCTCTGTCATAGCCACCTAATACTTCTTCATGCACTTTAGAGTCTCCCCTAAGATCTTTCCTCTAAAGTTACTTTAAGTCTAGAGCAGGGCTCCACCTCACATCAAGTGGAACCAAGGATGCATTTTTGCCTCAGGACAGTTAATGATAGTTTACCATTATTAATCATTGTACAGGACTTTATTTGTTTTATGGTTGTGCTTTTTTTTTTTTTAATCTGAAAAAAGAAGTGCAGCCATCTCATGGAACCTACCTCTTTCGCACGATCTGCCAAGGTACCCCGTGCCAGAGCAATCACACACATATCTGTTCCACCCATCCCTGCACACACCATTGTTTTTACAGGGGTTGCTAAGGCAAGGTTTTGCAGTTTCTCTTGAGCATGAGGGTTTTACTCCAGCTGTGCTTTGAATTTCAGCCATCTGCCGAATATCTTTGCTTTGACCATCAATAAATAAATCTCTAATGCAGCCGACGTATCCATAATTGAGGAGTGCTGTCCACACCTCTGTTGGGAAGACCAGGCCTGCTTTATTTTCTGGTAAGCCTCCAAGGTACAAGTCATCATCCAAGTCAAGGATTTCACTTTCCCCTGGTGCAGTATATGGAGTACGTAATGTGTTCACAGATATCGTCCCTGCAAAGACAATAAAATGTGTGATTTTCAAGATATTTGATTTTGGTACTGCTTTTTGACTTATTCATATACACATCACATTAGCTCCTGGCAAACAGCTATAAGTGATGCAGAGGTGTTTTATTTGCACAGCTACAGAATCATAGATAAACTTCACTATTTTAATTGCAATGTAGTCAGGAAGTTAACGATGTAAAAACCTTTATGCACAACACTGCATGATCACAACGTGAAAAACCCCAGTGAAAATCACCTAACCAATCTCATAGGTGCAGAGGGAATGCAGTTCAGACCTATTTTCAGATATAGCCTCATTGTGCAACAACAAAAACAACAACAAAATCTTCACTCCCTCATACATGTTTCAAAGCATTAAGGCCAGGGTTGCATTGATAGGTTGCAACCTGGAAGGCAAATCTGACTCTTTGGTTTGGGCCCAAAGACACAGTGTTTTAAAAGACTCTCACCACTTTCAGTGGGCTTTGGATAAGATTTTTTTTTCCTTTAAGTGTAGAAGGAAAATTCTCTCATCAGGTGCCAGGCAGGAAATCATTAAGAAGGAAGTGATGCACTCCTAGAGGGAAAATCAATGCCTCTGAAACTTATCTCAAAATGTGTGCATGTTACAAGGAGAGGGAGAGAAGATGTGTATAGGCCTTCAGGAAATCAGAAATATCTTTTCCATTTAAGTCTAAAAATTAAATAAACAAAATTGAAACCAAAATAGAGCCCTCTTTTTATGAAGTATCTGAACAAAGAATCTATAATCAAGTGCAAAGATTCTTTTTGGGGGTACTTTTTTTAAAATAATTTGAATAAGTAGAAAAATAAATTTAGTACATAGAGTCACACAGCATACTTATGTAAAGAAATTTTAATTTAATTTCTAAGTAAAATCACTTGGGAAAAAATCTTCATGTAGATCTTCACAGAAGTGATTCCTTAACACTCTACATGGGTACAAAAGCAAACAAAATATAAATCAAAATATTGTATGGGTCACCAAATTATTATAATATACCAGTCATCATCACGCAGCACTGATGGACCAGTGCAACCAAATCTGCTGGACTTAACCTTGGAAGTGTATAAATGGTGACAAGACACTGAAGAATCCCATTTACCATGATGAATTTATCATACATATATATACAAAGTGAACATGATTCACCATCTCCACTGTTAGCCTGAAACAGATTCCACAAGATAACACTGATTACCAAAAAGGCTTTCACCGTTGTAGGAGTTGTGCATAAGAAGAAATTCACACTTTACAGAGCATACATACTAAAATGTGAGTTTTAAGAAAACAAATGCAGGTCAGAAAAAGATCATTCTCTTACTTGGGTACAGCCTAAAATTTAGCAATGTACCCTTGTGGAAATTATACATTTTCCATTCTGTTGTTGGTTCAATAGGTGAACTTCAACAACGTGGACAGAATGAATATCTAAAGGATTTGGATCATTAGTGAAAGCTCTTTGGGATAAAGGTCTCAGGAGGTTCAACTCCAATGTGAGATTTGAGATACGGATTTTGGAAGGGCTGGATACCACAAACTGTCTCCATACTTATTAGAAGGGAACTAACCAGATAAAACAAAGGTTTGCATAGCATTTTTGCATCTTTATAAACATGTTTAAAGAATGAGGATGTGGTCAGTTTTCCCTTTTCTGTATTATAAGCAATGTTCTCTCTCTCAGTTGAATAGTCACATAGATGTAAAAGTGAACTTCCAAGAAAGTAAGAAATAGGCATGCTAAAACAACATACTTTTCCTTCCAAACTCCCATCTGTTTAAAACTGATAAGATGATTATGTTTTGCTAACTCTAAAAATTTGTTTTTGCTTCTCGGCTTCTAGAAGCAGAACTTGGCACTCATATGGAATGCTTGCTATAGGTTTGACCTTAGGCATGCAAGCATAAACATTTTGAGGTTTGATTTGATTAATCTGCTGCATCAAACAAGGACATCTGTGAATGACCTGTCAAACCAAGAGAGACTTTGCAGAGAGCATCCTAGGGTGTCAGGAAGTATGGCTAACAGGCAGCAGATCTTTTCTCCTTTAAAAACATTAGAGATGCTGTAAATATAAATCGTACTTGTCCTGGCAGTGTTTCTTACTGCTATTGTTGCTTTTCCCCATCTGTTGATGTACAGGCTAATTTAGGACCAAACTCTCTAAACCCATGTTCAGGCAGCACCCACTTGTGCACCCACACAAGTTAACTCAGCTGCAGCCTCCAACAGCAAGCTCCAACATGTGAACAGTGCTGCTTTCTGCTGGACAAAGACATTTATATTTTCAAGACATTAATGAAGAATCCTGGAACTCCTTTTCTATCAAAAAATAAAAATCTACTATGTCTTGATTACTTTCAGCTCACAGAAAAAGACAGATAAATCTCTGCCAGTATAGCTGCAAGTCTGTGTTCCAAGTGGAAGCTTTTCAAGCACAGAAGGCTTAGGAAGGTGAATGATAAGGGGAACTGGTGACTGTGAATTATTGTGAAGTGATAGATTGAAGCAGGAAATTTTTCTTCTCTGTGTCATAAAGGATTACCCTGAAGAGACCATAAGTACTATTTGGAATTGATGTCAACAGCTTCTTAAGGAAATGAACTTTTTACCTTCCCAAGAAATGAAACTACATAAAATACTTTTGTGTGAGAAGTCCTCTGAAACCTTGATGCAATCAGAGCATCTAATTACTATGGGTAGAAAAACATGACAGGCAGCCACCTAGCCATCACTGCTGGTGATATTCAGATTACCTTTTACGTACCTCTGACAGATAATGCAAACTTTACTCACTAAATGCTTTGTAAACACAGATGAAAAAAATCCAAGTGAAACAAGGGAATATAAAAATATTCCAAAACACAGCAGAAATTACAGTCTTTTAAGTATCCTACAACAAAATGCAGAACTCAAGTTCAAAGGCTTACAGAAAATAAAACATGAGTCTATAAACAACTTTGGATTCATAGTGCATCAAGAGCTGGAACAGAGGTAGCATGTGCTGTTTCGTCTTGGTGAGGTTTGGGGGGGAATTTTTGCTCGTTTATTGCAGGGGTTTGGGTTTGTTTGTTTTCCTGTAGCTTGCTGGTGTTTGGTTTTTTGGGGATTTTTTAAAGCCTATCATCTTTCTTGAGGGAGACCTTCTGAGTTCTACCAAAAACATCTCAAGTTGAATCTCATGAAAATGGCAGATATTATCGCAGAAACTGGGGACTGTAATGCACACCTCCTTTGATAAATTGCAATTCTACTTCCTCTGGGAATTATAGGAAGATTAAAATCGCCAGTGTGCTCCAATCCATTCAGATGTTTCTGCTGATGAGTGTGAAGGGACATCACTTTCCATAGGAGAAGGAAGGGAAGATAACAGAGCATGCAAATGTCTTACGTGGCTAGCACAAAGAGGGTTAAACAATTCCCCTCTGAAGATAGCATAACATCAATCATTCTCAAGACAGATTTGTCAAATTTCACAAGAGGAAAGAATGGGACATATCTTGTTTAACAAAGTAACCTGAAGAAAACAGCTATGATGAGGAAGCAGCAGATTCCTCCAGAGAAGAGATCTTCTGAGATCCAGAAGAGCACTGGATGCTCGAGAGAGAGAAAAATATAACTTTAAATTGTAACATCTCTGGAGTAAGAGCCATCCTTAAAATTCCACCTTTGCCTTAACAGCACCCAGAACCAGATCCGTAGTGATACTATTTCTTTGAAAAGAGCAATAATGCCTGCTAGGAAACAAGCAGCTTCTGAGATTTTTAAGACTCAAAGTTCGAAATATTACCTCTATTTCTTTCAGAATAAGAAAGAAATAGAAGAATGCGGATACCATGTGATTTGTCCAGCCTGAAAGGAGAAAAAGGGAATGACTGAAAGACAAGAAGGTGTGGGGGGACTTATTTAGTTTGGGAATTCATGGTCCAGCTTCAGATTCCAAAAACAAGTACCATTTCTTATCTCCAGAAATGGGACATAAATTTAAGGCTCCTGTAATGACCTCTAGGTGCCTTGATGCCGCGGCGTTCCACCTGAGAACACAGTGCAATTTAACATTCAGAAACTCCTTTCTGTATTGGAAAAGCAGTTTGAGAAAAACTAATGAAATGATGCTTTTCAGCAAGAATTATTGACTTAAAGGATAACTGGTTAGTGAGCAGTCCTTCAAAGGACGAGTCATAAACATAAGTCAACAATAACACACATGTGAGCAAAATGGGAAATATACTGGGGATTTCAGAGAATGCCATTGCACCACTTGGCTGAGTGTTGGTTAAGTTTTATCTTGGACTCTGAGAAAGATGCAGATCAGCCAAGGAAGCTGCAGATCGTTGAAAGAATTTTCCTTAAAATGCAATATAAACTCATCCTCCCAAATATGAAAACTATTAACATTTGTTGAAATCAGAACATGAAAATCATCCTGTTCTTAAAAGGTTAAAAAGATGTGGGAAGTAATATGTAGAAGGGTACATGAGAAAAAAAAGAACCTGCAACAACAATATGTGTAATGGATATCAACAAAGCACTACTTACAGGGAGATACTGATTAAAGTTAAGCTGTAATTATATACTCTAGAAATAATTTCTGGTATTCAAGCTGAATCTCTAACTTTAGTTCAAAATTTCTGTGACTCAGCCTTTAAATGCTACCTACCCATGAATAGACTCTGATACATTCTGCCTTGCACTGCCCTACACAATTGGAGGTTGACAAGAAGAGTAAGTTTCACTATGTAATGGTAATTTCCAAAGGATGAATGGTGGTTCAGCAAAAAAACGTTTGCATGGTTATCCTTGCATATGGCAAACAGTTTAAAAAACAATTTAAATACTCAAGTCTCAGAAAACAGTTATTAAACCCATCCCTATTGTGTGACAAGAAATACTCTGTGCAAAGACCTTTACAGCTGCTTCATGGTTGTTTTTTATTTACTTTGGGTTAGTGGCTTTTTTTCTAATTCTTTTTTTCTGCAGAGTTGGCAGTACTGTTAAGAGCAGAAGAGACAAACATTTCCCTTAGGTATGACTTAATGAGCCTCTCCAATCATATTCATTATCTCAGCAATTTATTTTTTCCTAAGACTGTGTATAAGAAACTAAATCATATTTCTAAATCTCATCTCTCTCCTGATCAGTTAAATATGAAGATTTTAAGTGCAGCTACTACAATTGTTCCAATCTCTCTGCTTTCCTGACGTGGCCTATTGCATTACTTTTTGTGCCCATGAAAAACATTTGCTTATTAAAAATCATTGATTCTAAATGCATCTCGTGTGCTAAAACACAAAATAACAGCTGTGATGAGGACTGTGACCACAGCAGGCAGCCCATGGCCGAGACAGGATACCTATGAAACAGCTATGAAGGCTCTAGTCCTTCCCAGGAATTCAGGATGTATAATTCAGGAGTACTGGGAGGAAACTCAGGACACAGCAGTAGGTAGCACTGCTGCACACCTAGCAAGAAAGGTGGACCAGAGGAGAATATGAATATCCTTCTTTGCCTAACCCTTAAATGTTAACTTAAGTAAATTTGGTTGCAGGAGCTCCATCCTACCAATGATCACCTTTTTGGTAAGAAAGAACTCAGAGTAACAAGGAACAGAATGGGATTCTAGGGTGAAAACAAGAAAAATAGGTCAAAGTTCTTTTGGCAAAAAGAAATTGAAAGGCATCATCTCTTTCCTCTTCCTTGTATCTCTCAAAACAGGAGTGGATTTGCAGAATTACTAGTGAAGGAGGCCTGGATGATTACAATTTAAAAATGTGTTCTCATTCCTTACATGTCCCTCCCTCCTCCATCACAGTCCCAGACAAGCAAAGGCAAAGTCAGTAGTTTAGAGTGGATTCTCACTGTGACTGAGAGTCTGGAAGAGAGCAAAGAATGAAAAATAAATCTAGTACTTGCTGATCCAGCTAATATGAAAGTCAAGGAAATTAGCAAAGCTCCTTGAGAAATGTCACAGCATTCTACTATCAGAGGGAGCTACTCTGCATTGGATTTGAAGGCTAGGAGAAAAATGGTTGCAAGCCACCAAATTAATTTGAAGGAAAAAAAAATTCACAGTTTATTTGAGCTACTTGTTAATTTACAGAAGAATCTCTTCCTTTTTGCTTGATAGCTAGAGAAATATACTGTCAATGACAACAAGAAAGTCTCAGAAAAGCAAATTTTTTTTTCTATACAAGGTATATTCATTAAGTTATATAAAAATTCTTTAGGTAAGCTAGTGAAAAGTAGTCATATTCAGGTGATTTCCAGTGTGCTTGGTTTGGCCTAGAGAAAAGAAACCAAAAAGCAACTTGGAGTAGTAAAGTGCATTTTACTCTTCATGGGTAAAACACACCCACATGCATAACAAAACAACGAGGCAGATGGGGGCTAAGATCCTCAGGACAGCGAGGAAGGCACACAGCAAACTCACTGCCATGGACTTAGGAGAGCAGACTTTGGCCTCTTCAAGGCATCACTCTATAGAGTCCAATGGGAAAGAGCCCTGGAGGGCAGAGGGGCCCAAGGGTGCTGGCTGATGCTCAAGGATCGCTTCCTCCAAGCTCAGACGTGATGCATCCCAACAAAATCAGGCAAAAATGCCAGCAGGCCTCCATGGATGGATAAAGAGCTGCTGAGCAAACTCAGAGCATAAAAAAGAAGTTTCAGAAGGTGGAAATGGGGACAGGTGGTTTGGGAGGAATAGAGTAAAATTGTGCAGGGTGCTAGGGACAAGGCTAGGGAAGCCAGGCCTTGGTTACAACTGAGTGTGCCCCCCTCTGTTTACTATTTCTTTCTATTTCTCTCTATATCACACTTACTGTTGCATAAAATCTGTGTTTCACTTTGGCATTCAGGCTCGTTGCACCTTAACTCAGGCAGAGGTATGTCTCTAATAACTGTAGTAACCAGATCTCACCATCGTTAAGACAAACAAAAGCATTGCCAGTGTTATTGGTACTTCTACCACAAACTATTATTGTATGTATAAGAATAATAGAGAAATTTCGGTTCTGTTTAAATTGCAGCTAAAAATTCAGTTTGCCAATCCATAACCCTGCCTAATTTATTCAGTATTCCTGGTAATAGTTCAACATCTTAGAGTTAATGGGTATTCTGATTAGTTTTCAACAGTGATGTGGAGTTTCATAAATTTCACTCATCTTGGTCATAGGTAAGCCATCAGATGGATTACTTTGATTATTTATAATTCTACTTGAAAAAAAAAAGTAATCCTGATCACCAGGTGGGTTTTGCTCCATTAAATTACTCTACATTCTTGCTGGTGTCCATCAACAGTTTCAAAGGATTAAAGTATGCCCTAAAATCTCTTAATGGCACTTGTGAGTCATGTTTCTTGTGAAGCAATGAAAGGGCAGAACATATCTTCAAATGTAAACAATTGCTATGCATTTATTTTGTTCCTTTACAGATCTGTTGGCTTTGGATATAAGCATAAACTTGGCTTTCAGCAGTCCCACAGGCATGATTATTACAGGATTTACTACCTCATATGAATCACTGAAACAGCACTTAAGAAGAAAGTCTGAAATAAAAATTGTAGTATAAATAAAATAACTGCTGGATATTCGATCCCAATCGAGGATTTTGAGAAGTTGCGTTTTGCTGTTTGGTTAGGGTTTTGGTTTTTTTTCTTGTTTGGTTTTGTTTGGTTGGGTTTTGTTTGTGTGTCCTTGTCTGGTAGGTTTATTTAACCTCAAGAAACAGCCCAGGAATAAAATAATTATTTTTCATAATCATAGTGCAGATCAATTGAATTCGGTCTGATTTTCGCATGGATTTGACTGAAACCTTCAATTTAAACCTGCATCTAAGATTTGCCTGGTCTGAAATCTGATTTGTGCATAGTGAGAAGTTACATCATAAAATGATAACTTTTGGGGGGTTAAGTTTCAAGAAATTATAAATGCAAGCTATGGAAAATGAGTCACCAGAAGGAAGAAAGTGGGGGAAATCCCACAAAATCCAAAAGAAGTGAAGTTTATATTTTTTAACACCCAGTTTCAGAGTGTACATAAACTTTACATTGAATACTAATATTGATCATAAAATTCTTCCGGACTGAATTGCAGACTCAGTATATTCCCTGCCCCCTTCCTTCCCAGATCTTGGCACGAACTACAGAAAAGGCACCATAGTAGAGAGCTGTCCTTTAATTGACATGTATTGATTATTTGCTTAAGCCAAGATATATACTCAAGAGAAGATGAACTGATACATTGACAATTTCACTGGATTTTAAGCCATTGTAGATTTCATTAGCATTAGGAAGAGTTTATGAATACTTTATTTTTTACCACTTTTCAGTGAGACAATTTTTTGAGTAAACCACTCCAGAATATGAATCATACCGATAGGATGTGGCAAGTCAATTATTTCCATTTCTGCTGACACGTGTTGTTAGCTATTCATTAACATATCATTTAGGTATGCTGAGCTCTGCTGACATGATTGGAAGCTCTGTGTTGTTTCTGTGGGGCAGCTATTGTCTGTGTTGGAGATTATTTACAGTAATTCTTTTTTTGCTTTATTTTCATTCTTGAAACTTGCCACTTCAGCTATTTGGAGTAAGCAAGCACAGGGGGAGATTACTGTTGGTTTTTCAAGCACACAACACACTTATTTGCAAGATTAAGTACTTGATTATCCAATAATGTTAACATAAGATATGTTACTCAGCAAATTATTGTATTCTGGTACCTGACAGTAATGACTTCTTATATTTTCCTTATTTTTCAGATGCTGTTCGACTTCCATTGTGGCAACATAAATATGTACCCAGCATTCTCTCAGATACAGCAGAAAGAACATTCTGAATGCTAACAAAAGGAACTCACCTGACCTCCCATCCCGCTGGAAATCCACATGGTACCATTCACCATCATTCACTTTCTTCTGCAAGGCTTTTATTTTTATCGTACCTGATCCCATGTCTAACAGTAGGTAGAGGTGGCCATCAAGCATCTCAATGGCAAAAAAATCAACCTTCACCATCTGTGGATGTTTGGCATCTTTTTGGTGCCTTGGTTTCCCATGGCTGAAAAGAATGAGGCCATTTGGCTCAGTTGTACGAAAGTCAAATGATATCGAGCCTGTTTTCTTGGCATTCCACTTTGGCAGAGAGATGAAAGACTCTGGTGTTTCAAATGTGATTGGATCTAAGGTTGCAACATTCTCACATTTAAATGCTACAACCCCATGAATCTTCATTTTAGCATCCCCTTGCTTGGCAAGTCGAGACAGCTCCAACCTGACATCGTTATTTTTATATACAACCTGCAAGCAAAGCAGAGAAGTTACTCAGAGGAACCTGACCATTTTAACCAAAGAGACATAATCCTGAATAGGCACATCATTTGAAGGATAATGGTGATGAAATATGAATGTGATCATTTACATACAAACAAGATGAAACAACTATTTCCATTGACTAAAGATTTAATAATTGTTTTCATTAAACCAAACAAAGTTGCTCTAAAAATATCACTGGAGTTAATTCTAACAATCTGAAAGAATCTACACATAATTTATACCATGAGTTGCAAATTAGCCTGTGTGGCCTTGATTACTTAAAAGCCTTTCCTCCACAGCCATTCTGCTATTATAAAGAAGTACTAGATTTCTTCTTCCTCTAAATCCTTTGTCACTGCCTTAACTCTTCTGTTTATGTACAGAAAATATACCAAGGTCAGACACTTCATAATTTAACATCTTTTCAGTTTGTCCTTGGGGCTGAGGAGTAGTAGCATTCACGGAATTCATGAAACTATATAAGAGAGGCAAACTAATATTATAACAGATCAAAACAGACAAAACAAGGAAAATCTTTGAGCTCATTGAATTGTATAAAAAGCCCCCCAACTTACATATTTTCCCTGACCGAAGACTTTTCCGATAAAAATGAAAGACAATACTAGTTTTAAATCCAATTGACCTCTCCAGCAAAGATTCTTGCTTCAAATCACATTTTAACTTGGTCCAAGAAGCCTGTCATAATGCAACCATTTCCCAGGGTTCTAATCTTTATTAGATTAGTATTATTAGTATTTTCTCAAATTGCTGCCCTTTCTGAGTTATCCATAAATACAAGAGCTGCTGAAATGAGCTCCCCGATACCAAAGGCATGTACAAATGTTTTGTCAACATTTTTAATTGTTCGATAAATGATACACTCAAGCTAAAATACCACTCAAGGGCTGAATACAAAACCATAGCGACAGAAGCTAAAACTTTCATCTCTGTTTCTAAGGTTAAGCCCTACATTAAAAAGCAATTTGGAGAAAAAGCAGCAGCTCAGCAAAACCAAGCACTTTGTGCTGAGGCTTCTTCACCTACAGATCTGCACCATTCAGGGCTAGATCACGTCTGGCCCTGATCCAATGTTCCAACTATGCAGCACAGTTTGGAGCTACAGGGGTTTAGACTTTACGTCCCTATTAGGAGTTTGAAAGTGCTTACTGAATACTTAGGATAGAACTTCTATCGATTAATTTCCTCTGAGACCTAGTTTGAACACAAGTGAAACCCACTCTGACACCCAGTAAGGGGCAAACACAGCAGATGAACCACAGACCCATGCTACTGTTAGAAATCAAAGCACTAGCACTTACACAATCTAAGATGACATACCCCACTAGTGATAGTTGCTGTTGAAAAATGATGTTTAAAGATAAAAGGAAATGATTGACAGAGTGAGTTTTTTTTCAGTAAGAATTGTGTTCATTCCAATTATATCATTATTGACAATGCAAATTTCATCATAAGACTTGTCAGAATTTTTCTAGTGTATTAAAATATATCCTAAAAGTTAATAAATAAGCCTATTTCTTCATTTTATTTCAGAATTGAGTACAAGTAGTGCTGTTCCCATGAGAGCTGTGTCTCCAAAGACAACAGATAAACCTCACTGTGGATTGCTGATGACAGAAATGGTACTCTGCCATAGAGACACAGATCATGTGTTGTGTTTTTCAACTCAAGACATCAGAAGTGAATAGAATTGGACTAAACTGTAATATTAGATACTAAAGATACATATTTCCATTTATCAAATGAAGCCATTGGACCTGATATTTTACAGATTGTGCAAAGGAGTTTAGAATGGTACTGGAGAATAAGCACATGCAAGTGACCTCCCTTTGGAGTGGCTTTCTGTCTTTAGAGTGAAGAGGAATGCAGCAAGAAGCCAGGAGCCTGGGAGGTTGCTTGGAGATATCTGGCCTCATGCAGCACTGACCACTTTCTGTGCAAGAGGGATTTTGGATAGCTCCCACTTTGCTTGAAGAAGTTATAGGGGGCTCTTATTAGAACTAAGTCATGCCTGGTGACAATGAAAGTAAATACATCAACAGAGAACATGAGAACTTCTTCTTAAATTGCCTGCTGAACAAGAGCAGGTTCCAGAGCAAGGCAAATAAATGTACAAAGTGAATTTATTGTTTATGGACAAATCAAACTGTCCGACCTTAATGAAAGCTGGTTGATGGAATAGTACAACTGAGTTAATAGCTATTTAAAAAAAAAACCTGAGCAGACTAAAGGAAACCCACCTGAGAGGGGACAGCTAGGTTTTCCTTGATGTCTGAAACAGCTTTCTATGATTTGAAGTAATTTGCCAACTCAGAAATAATAATTTCTAATAAATACAGTTTAAGAACATAATGGATAAAGAGAAATGGTGTTTTCAACAACTTGCCACCAGCTCTTTAATTACCTTAATATATAATGTATGAGGGAAACGTTGCTAGAACACTTTAGTAACAGTGACAAATATTGCCAATTTTATGCCATCAATATTAAAACATTCTTGGAATCCCTAAATATTGCAAATGACAATTTCTTGCTTCCATATTCCACGACTGAGACTTCATAGCTACTGAGAAGAAAATGACTGCATCTTATTACGTACATTGTGCGGAAACTGAATAAAGCCTACATCTAAGTTTTAGAGTGTTTATGTTCTAAGTTTTAGAATGTGCTTATGTTCATTTACTCTTACTAAATGGAAAATTTGGAACTGAATTATCATGGATAATTAGTTATAAAACAGCAATATATGAACCATAACTGAAAAGAACAGTAAACTATTAACTGAACACAGCTTGCATTTGGAAGCCTGTTTCCTGGAGTTATGCTGAGATTCTTATGCCTCTCCCTATCCATGAAAAATGTACTCAGCCATCAGTGAAGCACAGCAAAAATGGAGAAACCAGTATGTTCACAGAAATTAGTTGTCATTAAATTTTGGGAAAACCACTGAACAGTAAGGAATAATTCTGAGACTAATATCTCATGAAGGTACATGCTTCAGAAACAACAGCCTCTAGGGTACAAATAACTTACTGATTTATCCATTGATTTTGCCTTTTAATTTTTTCTTTGGCTCCTGGGTACATAAGGACAAACATGCTTTTAATAGGGCTCATATCATCTGCTATTTCCATCTGAGGCACACAACATTAACTTGGTACATTCTCTCTCCATTAGAGACGTGGATCCACAATTAGTCAAGTGTAGGTAATTTCCAACAGAGAAATATTGGAGTCACATTCTCCTTTACTCCCACACAACCTACCAGCCAGTATCCTGGCATCCACTGGGTTGGCCCTGGTTTTTAGCTTGCTCTTGTACTCACTTTCATACGTGAGCAACAATCTAAGCTTCCTGCACATATAACTGCCAGCCCTCAGGGAATTGTATCATGCCATTAAGAGCACCTTGAATTTGTCTTGTATTCACTCTGTTCTTTCCTGTTAATATCAAGTAAGTTTCAAGACCTCAGTCTTTAAAGATATATATAATTACCTCATTCTTGGAAACTGCAAAAGGTCACCTAAGCTCCCAAGAAAAATGAAGCAGTTAGCAAGTTCCCACATAATTTGCAACCAAACTATCCAAAGTCAGCAATAAATTTATTTTCTAAGAAAGACAAGGCAGAATATATTGCAATCAAAAGGGATTCCTTTGCTACCATCTAGGCCAACCACATGCCAGGTAACTTCAATACCACAGTGCTGCATCTCAACAGTCCAGCTTTGAGACAGCAATTATTATCTTAAGCTCAGCACACTCTTTAATGTGGTCTATCGTCATCTTGGAGCACAACCTAAATTAATTAGTGCTTTCCAGAAATATATCATGCATAGGTTTTTCTGCAAGCTGGGACCCTACTATGCAATGAACTCCAGAACTGTAAAGAAATATGAAACTATGAATGACCCTGAGAAAAGGTGAAGGAAAAGAGAAGGAATTCATATTAGGAATGTATCCTAAATCTGTAACTGTTTAATTAAAAAATTTATAAGTCAAGAAAATTTAATTCTTTTTTAAAAAATAA
>VZTN01022521.1:33202-55886 GCA_013400515.1 Erpornis zantholeuca | reverse complement strand
AGAAAACAAGTAATTTAAAATTTACCATACAGGAACAGCCATGCTTAAAACTGATAAGAAAAACAGACTTCCTCAGTTTTCATGAGGAGAAAGAGTGGGAACAGGATAGCATGTCAGAATGGAGCACAGTCAGGTTAAAAGCAGTGTACTTAAAAGACATCCCAAGTTACTCTTTTGAATCCCTAGCAGAAAATGCATATCTAAAATTGGCAAGGGCTTATGAAGACTGCTTTATGCCTCTGATCAGTCTGCTGGGAAGTGATGAGATTTACTGAGGTGTACAAAGCAGTAGAGGATGGAGGCATCCACAGGGATTCTACAATGTGGGCAGCTTCATCAAACAGATGATTTATGGGTTTTTTTTAAGTTTAGAGAATCTTGTGCAAGTATGGGATTTACTCTGCACAAGATCCTAGTTGCTAAAAAGTCACATGTGAGAGCACAGCCCCACGGCCCCCACTGAGCAAAAAGCCTGAGGTTCATGCTGTGATTTCCAAGAGGCATTGAGAGCCAGCTGGTGAGGACCACACTGACAGACTTTTGTGGGAATCATTGTTTTTACACTTTAAATGCATTACCTCCTTTTAATCCTGATTTATTTCACAACTTCATCTATTTCTCCTAAGTTTTACTGTCTTAAATGTCCTAGAGAGGTTCTTCATTGACATATCTTCAACTCTAGAATGAGATTATTTTTTTCTGAAGTACCTTCACTGAAAAATGATCTTTTTTTCAGATGACAGTATATTAGAAGGTAAATAAATATTAACAATTTCCCTTCATTTTGAGGGTCTTATTTAATGTGACTATCATTTATTGAGGAGTTCAGAACCCTATAATATGACATATATCATCCTCATGAAATTATTCAAAACAAAGAACATGCAAAATACTGAGCTATTCTGGCAATAGCTTCCCAGATCTGTCTATCCTTTCAGTGTCGTCCTTTAACGACTGAATCCTTATTTGCAGAACAGAGATTCCAGTATGCTATGCATCCCTCTCACTACCAGGAGTACTAATGTTATCAGTTCCTACAACAGAGTTTTAACATCTTTGAATTTGTATTTTGCAGTGGAAAACTGAAAGATAGTACACCAAATTTTGCACAAGCTCCCGGTTGTTGAAACTAGGAAAGACTCACATATTCATTCTTTCCATTCTCTAAGAATTACAAAAAGACAACTGTATATTCCTCATAATATTCTGATCCCTTCTAGTTCTCTCTGCCTGAGAAAAAAAAAACAAAACAACAACAAACATTTAGTTTTATCAATACAGGAAAAAAAATTAAAATCAAGAAATAATTTATGGGATTCCAGCCAACCTAAATATTTCTCAGAAATGAGGTCTAGACACTCTTTAACTCCAGGCAGCAATCCCACCTGCTTGTTTACCAAGACTGTAGATTCCTAAATACACCAGTCATTCTTTATTTAGTATGAAATTCCTAAAACTGAGTACTTTCCTTACCCATCTGTGCTCAGAAATGTCCTCATTGGGGATATTACTAAATTATACTTCCGCAGAGCTTCACTGAGAACTGACCTTAAGCCTAACAAAGCTGAAAAATTAGAAATGGTCAAGAACACAGCAGCTGATCTTTTTAATATCAGTCATCAGGCACTTTTGTGTCAAAACCATATGCATGGAAAGATTGAATCCAATTTTCCAGCCTTCCAACCTTAGAGACATGCAGTGAAAGGTCTTCCTGCTGCCTCTTCTCCCACAGCTGAGTGACTGTGTAGTTGCCAAAAACAAGAGCCCAGCAGACCAAACAGGAAAAAAAAGAGACAGAGAATGATTCTAGGTCCACAGGTGATTCATCAAGGGGTTGGGAAGACCTAGAATTCCAGTCTGTATGACAGTAGGAGCCAAAATGGCACATACTGCACTATACATGACAACCGCAAGCTGGTTGATTTTTAAGGATCATCACCTCCAGTTTCATAAATGGCTCATCCTGATGTGCAGGATGTGGCAGGAAGCCTGCACAGATGAACAAAGATCACCTAAAAAAAAAGTCACACTTAAAAAAGGAAGCATAGAAAGGGTCGGCTGATACAGGAGGAATGAACAGACACTGTTCCAGTGTGCAGGGACGGGGTTAGGAATCTGGCAAGGAGCATGAAGGCAACAGGAAGAACTTCTTACGTGTGTATTAGCAGCAAAAAGAAGACAAGGGAAGTGTGAACCTGCTGCTGGGTGGGACAAGAGACCTTGTGGCAAAGGACAGAGAGAAGGCAGAAGTACTCAATGGCTCCTCCTCTGTGGTCTTTACTTGTAAGAGCAGTCTTCAGGGATCCCTGATCTTCAGGTCCTTGAGACCAGTAGTAAAGTCTAGAGCAAGGAAGACTTATCCTGGGTGATGAAGGATCAAGTCAGGGATTGTTTGAACAAATTGGATATACACAACTCCATGGAACATGATGGCATGCACCCACAAGTCCTGAGGAAGCTTGTTGATTTGTGGGTCACTGTTAATTATATCTGAAAGGTTTTACTTATTGGGGAAGGTTCCTGGGGTCTGGAAGAAAGAAAATGTCACTTCTGTGTTCAGACAGGGCAAGAAAGAGCCAAATAAGCCAGAAAGCCTTACCTCACGTTCTGAGAAGGTAATGAAGCAAATCCTCCTAGAAGCTATATCAAAACATATGAAGAAGAAGGTGATTGACAATAGTCAGGATGGAACTATGAAGAGGAACTTGCTCAGTGGATACAGAGACAGGCACATATTATTTATCCTAATTTTAGCTAGGCTTTTGACACTGTCTCTTACCACATTCTCATAGACTAACTGATGAAGTATGTACTAGATAAATGAACAGTGAGGTGTGTTGAAAACTGGATGAACAGTCAGTTTCAAACGGTTGGGATCAGCAGCAAAATTTCAGCTGGAAGCCAGTCACCAATGGAAAGTCCCAAAGCTCAGAAAAATAGAGAAAATATTGTTTAACCTCTTCCTTAATGACCAGGACTCTGGGACATGGAAAAACTTTAGTAAGTTTGCAGATAATATAAAATTGGGAGGATGTGTCTGATACACAAGACAGCCATTCTGCCATTTGTGTACATGCTGTCATTCAGAGGAGCTTCAACAAGCTGCAGAAATTGGCTGGCAGGAATCTCATGAAGTTAAAAAAAAAAAAAAGAAAATGCAAAATTCTTGCACCTGGCAAAGATTAACTCCCTGCACCAGTACAGGATGGGGCCAACCAGCTGGAAAGCAACTTTGAAGCAAGAACTTGGGATTTCTGATGGATGCTGAGTATGAGGCAGCAAAGAAGGCCAACAGCCTCCAGGGATGCATTTAAAAAACTACTGCCATCAGGTCAAGGGAGGAGGTCCTTTCCCTCTCATTCACAATGGGACAATGAGACATACCTGAGATGTTGTGTCCAGCTGTGAGCTCCCCAAACAAGAGAGACATAGACATACTGGAATGGGTTGAGCAAAGGGCCATGGATATGATTAAGGGGCTGGAGCATTTGGTATAGTAAGGAAAGGGTGCTGACAGTGTTCACCCTGGAGAAGAGAAGGCTCAGGCAGGGCCTTAATGTTGTCTGTAAGTATCCAGAGAGAGGAAAATAATGAAAGGGGAGTCAGAATCTTCTTGGTGATGTCCAGTGGTGGGAAAAAAGGCAATGGACACAAAATGAAATACAGAAAATTTCATGCAAAGGCAAAATCCTTGTTTTTAACTATGATGGTGATCAAACAGGCTGCTTAGAGAGATATGGATTCCTCATTCTTAGAAACACTAAGAATGAACTGGACATAGGCCTGAGCAATCAACTCTAGATGATCTTGCTTTGAGTAGAGAGATTGGAGCAGAGCTCCAGAGGTCCCTACCAATCTCAGGTATTCTGTGACTCTATATTAATATGGTATCAGTAAGAACTACAGAAAAAAACCCCCAACAAACAAACAAACCAAAGAACCCCCCAAAAACAAACAAAAAACCCCACCAAAAACCCCTCCCCCCAAAAAAACCAAACCAAAAACACACAAGAAGAAAACCCAAACCAAATAAAAACAAGAAACAAAAAAGACCCCACCAAAAATTAAAACCCAAACAAAAACAAAACCACAACTGAAGCCCCATTGCTTGATGAGCACAAGATGATTTGGACTCAAATTAGGGAACAGGAAATAAAATTACTTAAGCTATTAATTCAGAGAAGGATTTGCACTAAAAAGAAGAAACAGTGAACAAACCTAGGGGTGGAGAACAGCGAAATAGCATAAAAGGGAGTATCTAGATCTAGAATCTCTAGAAGTCATCTTTAGATTCTCACACAATATGTATACTGATCCTACAGTTCCAGGATCAAATTTAGGCTGTTTTGTTTTCACCACTTATGGACCTCAATTTGCCAGAATCAGTAGATCAACAGCAACTCTAAGTTGTAAAGTCATAGAATCACTAGGGTTGGAAAATACCTCTAAGATCATCAAGTCCACTTCAGATGGTACTGTAATTGGCATGGTCTAGGCCATGGTATAAACAGCTAGCAATAAATCAGTACTTGAAGAATACATGAGAAAAGCCTCCCCAAGAATATGCTATTTTACAGCAAGAAATGCTTATAATGCTTGTTACTTTTACAAACCCTATGCAAATGATAAAAAAAGGATTTTGCTTAATTTAGAAAAGAGTCATGATTGCATCAGGATACCCATGCTGCCTGCCAGCTCTATATGAGCTTCTATAGCATTCCTACAAGGGCCAAACCTCAATAACCAACCTAAATAACATCCTTTGGAACCTGATATGCACTTTGCCTACATCTGCACTATGTGCCTCACCACATATCCGGCTCAGCTGAGATGACTGAACTCCAACCTTCTATTAATAACACACTAAAATGATATTTCCTCTCTATGGGTTCCCGAGGAGTGGTCCCATCAAAGCATGTCATCTGAAATAGTTGAGGAGGTTGCTGGAAAAATAACTAAGCATTTCTGAGGTTGGACGTCGTTTCTGTCATAGACCATCTTAACTTGGTTCTTTCATATTCAGGATAAGGAGTGTGAGGTTTCCTCTGGGATTATTTAATATATGCTCCCATCCTTGGATTCCCAGCAAAAAAATAGGGGTAGAGAAGAGGACTAAGAGAGCAAACTGCCTGTGTCATTGCAGCGAAAGAGTCCATGGCCATCTGGCCCTAATTCTTGATGTGTCTCAAAACATTTCACTTTACAGTGGAAAAAACACATATATCACATAATTTCACCAGCAACAGAAACCTACATGCTATTCCATGGGCACTAGGGCATGTTCTCACTAGAGCTTTTGAGAACTGAACGTGTGCTCCCTTACCTTGTTGATGTACCGGGGATGGGACGTCCTGTGTCCACCAGAACGCACCAGCAGTATCCTGTGGAAGGATGGCACTGCACGGGTTTGTAGAGGCCGCCCTGAGCACACTCTGGAATGAACACGTTGTCTTTCTGGGGCTGTTTTGCTTCCTCCAGGGCTGACTGAAGCTCTTGATCACATGATGATGCTTTTGGATGGAAAAGAAAAAGTGTTGAAGAAGACAGGTGGAAAGAGCCTACTAGGTGTATCAAACAGATTTTATATCTTTCTTTCATTGCAAATAAGGATTTTCTTTGAGAAAGCTTGCTACAGCTCAAACATCAACTGCATTGGTTTAGGCTATATACTATTAGAAACTTTAGTTTCCTTTTCACACAACTGCTTCCTTTTATAGTCCTAATAGTACCTCGAATGCCACCTTTCCTATACTTGGTATAATCTATGGGTAAGCAAATACTTTGTGACCTTAAAAGAAATCTTCATCCACACCACAGTCCCTAAAGTACTGATTCTTTTCAGAGAGAACAGTAAAAATCCAACTGCTTAGGATTCCTTAAATGAATTATTCATCTTGCTATTCATTTGGGTGTTTATATTCTGCTCATTCTTCCCAGTTTTGAAGCAACCTCTTAACACAGTGATAATTCTTCCACGTCCTTTCCTGGTGATTCTGATAGTGGCAATGTATCATTTGCTCTGGAGAGCAAAGACCCATGAGAAAAAGTAATACATTTTTATGTCTTGTAATCAGTATTTTCAAAAACTTTCTGAATGTGTGAAAAACGTGCATATCTATACATTCTCAGCCTTTACATGAAACTATGAGGCAAGGGGGAAAGAGCAGAAACCACAGGGCCTGAGAAGCCTTTAAGTTTATAGCAATCAGTGAAATAACATCTCTGGAGAGGATTTTTTGTCACTACTAAACTGTGTGACCAAAAAATCTATGTGGCACTTCAGAGACAGTAAATGAGAAAGACTCTTTACTCAAGCCATTTTTTTTCCAGGGACTTTAAAATCACTCTCCTGTCATGTGAAATTTAGACTGGTAAATAATACAGCTTCTGTATAATTTCCAAACTGTCCCGTAGGGAAAAAAATATTAAATATTGGAAATGCAAGAATATTAAGCACTCTAGGCGATTCTCTTCAGTTAAAGAAGAACCATTTTAATGTTACAATTGAAAAAAATGGGTAATATATGCTCTTCTTTTAAATCAGTTAAACCATTTGCTTTTTGACTTTTAATAATTCAGTCCACAAAGAACAAGTTGAATCCTGACTGAATTTTCTAGTGCATTTTAACAAATTACTGCTTTAGGGTAATCTTGTTTTCTTTTATCCACAGAGTTCAGAAAATGCTTTGCAAATTATAAGCACCAACTGACAGAAATTCACTGATCATGTCCAGAATACTACTGCTCCTTGACAGATTTTGCCAAATGAAAATGTCCAAAATCAGTAAGACTTCTTTTGGAGGGGAAAAGGTGGTAGGAGGCTAAACACTTTCACACTTTAAATGGCACACAATTCCATCTATACAATAGCCTGGTTTACAAAACAATGTGTTTTTTCCAATCCATGTAAGAAGTTTAAAAAATGAGGATATCACTCACTAGTTTGATTACACAAGGCACAGATGGAGGTCTTTAGCTGACTTTTTTCCTCTTTTTTTCATATAGTATTTGAAGAGGGAATCTAAATAAAGTGATGATTTTGCATGTTTTTGTCTTTGTCTGCCCACTGACATAAACAGAGATTGAATACCTCTCAAATAGCTAGTGCTTAGATAATAAAGTGTACTTAGAGAATCAGTGTAATAGCGACAGAAACACTCTTTAAAAAAAGGGAAATATGAATTATTTGCATGGTGAAACCTTCACAGAAATAACTATAGTTTGACAAAGTAGAAATCTGTCACCAACATCCTCCTAGAGTAGCCAAAATAAATCTTCCCATCAGCGAATCTGGATTATGATGATTATCAAGAAACAAGGTGTGACAACCCTAGAAACACATCACTTATCTTAGTTGTTCACTTTTTATGTTTTGTATATAATCAAGCAAGAAAGAGCAAATGGGGTGAAAGCAGATGCCATGAGAGGGAAAAAAACATTACTCCTCTTTAAACTCTATTAGAATAATATCTCTTTCCTACTGATAAACCTTGGGACCATGCCATTAGCTACTGTGACCTTCTCTTGGTTTAAATCCTTGTAACTATCAACAGAAGATGGGGTAGGTATTCTTATCTCCCCGAAACCCAGAGGAGCGATACATTTTTATGCTCCCAGCTTTGTTTAGAAAATGCACTGGTGTCTAAAGACCACAGAGTTAAGTCATCCAGATAGACAAAATGTATCTGAACCGAGAGGGTGTGATGGAAAATTCCCAGCGCAGAAGCAGATACGTTTCAGCTGTGGGCATAAGCTACACTCCTTAATTTCTGTGAAGCTCTAATTTCTCCTGATTGAAACAACCCGTGAAGGACTGCATTGCTGACTCATGGGCCAGTGAAATCACCTGTGTTGAGGTGATTTAGGAGACAGCGTTAGACTTAGATAACTGGTTGACTTGCTGAGGCAAGATTTTCTACAAGCTGTTGCTCAAGCTATGAATTAGTATCTTTTGCACTAGGTCATGTTTCTTCTGGTCCTTTTTCTCCTGTATATCTGGTTTTAAATCTCAGAGGTACAGAAAAGTAGAGTTATGTGGAAGATGTCACAGGATGACTGAAAATGTGACTTATAGCTTTTGGAGGGACAGTCAGAAGACTGCTTAAAATTAACATCACAAGTGAGACTGGAAACAGAGCAGGCAGTAATCAAAGGAAGGTTTAAAGATAAAGAGAAAGGACTTTCCCCTTCTTGAAACCTTTAATTTCTTATCCTTCCCTTACAGATGGGAAATTTTAACAAGCAGAGGAATTTATCATTGGGCTTAAATTAGTTATCAGATAAATTCTAGATTATTTCTAACAAATTAGGAAAAAACTAAAACAATGATTCACACTATGTCAGTTCTCTATGAGCCAAATGACTGAGTCTTATTATAAATCTGCTGAACAGAGTTCATTAATTTTATTCAACAAAGTGCAGAATAGCTTATCATTTTTCTCCTTTAAACAATGGCTAATGATCTTAAGGTCAGCTATCAGGCAATCTGCCCAAGAGAGTAATTTCTGAAGTTTAATGGTTTTGTACATTTAGGATACAACCATTTGTGTCACCATTACTACTTCCTTATTTGTTTTCCCCACTAGAATATTCTTCCTACCTAGAGGAAAACTGGTCTAAAGTGCTTATCTATAATCCTGCCTGCCAGAACCAGAACATTAATCCTCTCTGTGATTTCCTCTCTGAGGGAGCCATTCATCCCCTTTCAAACTTTTCTTGCAATTATTTACAACAGAAGTACTGGAAAGATGCAACTGTAGCCCTGTAATGATAAGAGCTCTTATCACAAGAGCTACTATACTGCTGAAAAAAATTGCCTTTGTAATGTCAGAAGAGTCATGGTCAACAAACGTTCATTTCCCAGGAGAACCAGTGATAAATGTCATTAGCTTAGAAAATCTCTGACAGTTTGTCCAAACAATCTGACAACAACTATGAACTGGAACCATAACAGATGGATGCCAGAAGTTCATAAAGTTCATATGGAAAAGGATCTATGCCACAATAAAAGTAGGATAAATACCTTACACATTAAAATGCATCAAATTTTCTATGGAATGTGTTACTACAATAACATTCTCTCTGGGAACAGAAAGGCACTGATACTCCAGTTTCTTCTTTTCAAGGAATGTGCTTACACTGTGCTTACACTGTTAGTTCCTTCACTTTTGTCTTGCTAGAAAAAAAGAAATACTTTCCAAGCATCTCAGTAAAAAAAATAGTTAAACATGGCTAAAAAAAATAATTTTTCTATAGTGTACCATGTTAGTCATGTTGCTATTCCATTTCTTCCCTTTTCATTTTAAAGATTAGTTGCTAAGTACGTTTTTCATGTTCTGGTATAAGATGCCTTTACAGTCCATTACAAACAACCAGCTGAAATGCTGCATCTTCTGTCAATAAGAAACACTTCAGATTATGCCCAACTCAGAGGATAAGTTTCATGTTTTGTATGAAATCTTTGATCAATTTTTTTGCCAGTCATCTCTAAGAAAAGAGTCTGGATTTCAATGAATCAAGGTAATTTACAATAATTAAAAAAAAAATTAAGTTAATTAGGAAATTTAAATTAATTAAGTTAATTTTTAAGAAAAAACACCTCAATAGTAATAGGATGTGACTCTGTAAATCCTTATTTATTAAAGACTCCATTTATTAATCTCTGATGAGCTACATAAATTGTTAATTAATGTTTACTAGGGAATATAATAGAGGAGAATAGCAGTGACTTTTCTGGAAAAGTCATCCTGAATCATCTATTTAACTGTGCATTTTTCTGTTGCACATCTAGAACTCTGAGTGCTGTATTATGTATGTTATGATAATCATCGTGTTAGTTTTGTAACAGGCCTCTTATTTCAGAAATTCAAGCAGTTTTTCCACTGTGTCTTATCACAACTTCTCCCAACATGTGGAATTTCATGATTACAAATAATTTGAGTTGGGGGTTTTTTGCATAAATGTGAATAACTCTATTTATGTCGAAATTTCAGTGTGTTCCATAGAAACAAGTTGTCAAATCTGCAGAAATTTACAAAGGCATCTGTATGGTACTTTAACATTTCCTGCCACTATACAAATGTTTCCTTCCAATTTCCTTAACCCCACAATGTGTGTATATCAAACAGATTCCACTCCAAGAAATTCTGTTTTCAGCTGGTTCTTTTTCCCTCCTTTTCTCATTACCATGATGGGCCATGAAAGGACAATTTAGTTTCCAGGGTAAATGGATCTTTTATTAGGGCTTGAAGCTCAGTGTCCTCTATAGAAAGCAGCTAACAAGAAACCCACGAACAAAAGTCCTTCAGAAAGTGATAAGCATGTTCTAGAGGACTGCAGTGTAACATTACAGGTAGTTAATATTGCAGTTCTACCCTGTTTCTGGGACGATACACACATATTGGACAGAATATAATCATGTCCAATTTTTAGTATACTTAAATTGTATGACAATTTCTGCTAATCAGAGTGTTATTCAAATCATCTGTCTGTCCTAGTTAATTAAGCCTAATTTAAGCACACTTCAAATGCTGATTTACAGAAGATTTGAGCTAGTTTATTTCGATAAGTCATCATTAGGATGGATAAATAGTCATCCTATTTATACCCATGCAACCCTCCAAGAAATTAGGCATGAGAATAAGAATTTGATCCAGTTGTTTAGGATGAACCCTCTTTGAACCGGTGAAGTTAATACACCCCAAGGAAACTGATCACAATATGTTTTTGTATTTTTAACAAGTTTTCATAGTCTTCAAGTTTCATTGAATGGAATTCCACTTACATTATACCAAATTGTATTTCCACATATGACCAAAATGTTCACTTTAGAAAGTCAAGTGGGAAGTGGGATAATTTCTATTCAAGTTATGCACTTCCTGCAGAGGAGTTTAAGTTGACTGAGTGGCAAAATGGTCCACTACAGCAGTGGCCCCATTATTCCAGCTGCAGCAAACATGCCCCTTTCAAGGTAAACTAACAGGTTCTTTACCTTTACCTGACCAATTTCATTACCCAGAACCTATCAAGTCTGTTCCTCATATAAGGACAGCTAATACATATGACAAAAATTCCCTGAATTATTTCATTCTAGTAAAGGAATGATGTAACTCCATGGCTTTCTATTTTTTCAGGGTTTCCAGCTTTGTCTAGACATTCTCTAGTATGACAGATTACTAGAGGTAAGAGGTAGATGAAGTGGTATAAAGCACTTTGAGATACCAGCTTCCTACCCTTTGTCTACACTAAGTGATTTTCTTGTCCATCATGGCCCAAGCATGGGCATCTCATACCAATCTTTTTTAAGACGACTTGTTCTTACACAAATTTTTCTGCCTGCCACCTCTGGACACTTTCAAGTAACCTTGATTCAAACTGGAACCAAGTGCAGCTCAATGCTACAAAAAAATGCAAGAATTAATCTGCTCATGCTCCTTATAGGGACTGTTCATTAACCTGGATCAAACAAAGAGTATTTATGTGGGCCTGGGCTCCCCCAGTAAAAATCCATGGAAAAATACCTACTAAATTCAGTGAACAGTACATCAGGTCTCAGCTGAATATACTCATATGCACGTATGTTTCCAGTTAAGCCTAATATTTGTTCATGGACCAAGTACTGATTGTAAGGAATAGGTAACATTAATAAACACTCAACCTTAGACCCAACATCTAGATGGCAACCAAAACCTAGGACTAAATTACAGCATTAATACTCATCTGGCACCACATGTTTTGATTTACTTTAGGTTCAGATTTACTTTAGGCATCAGCATGAGGGTTCTCAAAGCCTGGAGGAAGCTGGCAACTTTCCTACCCATATTTTTCCTCATATGTGAAAAAAATTGTGGGAACGAAATATTGCAAGCCCCTTGTGTGCATTTTCAGAGAGCTCTCGATGTACAGCTGATCACTGTTTTGCACTTTTGGAGCTTGGGCCGACAATTGTGGCTCAAAAAGCAAAAAGCTCATGGCTTCAACACAGCCCTAATGATTAATTTATGTACTTTACTCCACTGAACAAAGAAGGATAAATCACAGACAGATGCTCTCATTTATCTATGTGGTTTCATATGCAAAGACACTGCAATACACAAGGAAAAACATCTGAAAATGCACTGAGCCCATTGAAAAAAAGATTCAAAATACAGAGACCACCAGCCCCCATTTAGCTTTACCTGAGAAAAACATAATCATAATCAATAAAATCTACTGGTATACACCAAGACTTTCTTAACTTTTACCCTGGGTTTGAGCAGCCAAGTAGCCCTATATCAAATCAAAATTTCTGTAACACACAAATTCTGGTTCTACCAACCAGAAAACGTTTGGGGGGGGCATAGGACAAAGGTCTGAAATGTAAATAAATTACTTGCTCTCTCTTTAATCAAAATCCAAACCCACTTGTCTGCTGGAATTTTTTTTAAAGTTTCTGGTGTAGAGAAGTTTTTGCACATACCTTTACAATTCCTTATTTTCTTAAGATTTGAAATCCTATAACTACTGTTACTGAGAAAGACTGTAACCACAGTCACTGTAAAAGAAAAAGAACTATTTTGCTTCAAAAAGCCTGCTATTTTAGGATTCTATTTGGTTGTTTCTTTGCTCACTTGTTTGTTCATTTTAGCCCCACTTCGTGGTTAAAAAGATGATAAATGTTTTGCAAGTATTCAAATTTCCCCTCTCACAGAATTATAATTAATCAGCTATTCATTTGTGATCCTTTTTCTCTTCACTTCCATTGAACAAGTTAAGGGATCAAACTTAGCCACCTCTTTTAACCCAAATGTAATACTCTATTTTGCCACTGTTACTCAGATTGGATAAAATGGTAGTGTGAGGTCTGTCCCAACTTGAAAACTCACACAGAAATTAGTCTTCATTTAGAAACAATCTGATTCTAAATGAGACAATCTGATTCTAAATGTTTAAATATTAGCATTTAACCCTACAGTAGATAAATAAGAGAGAAATGTGAAGTGAGTATACATTAGATTATAGATCTGAGTTATTTCAAAGATGCATTTTGCATTAGAGCCAAAATTTTTGTATTGAACTTCCCAGGTCAAACATTTTACTGTACCAGCTATGAAAGGTGAGGGAGCAGTGAACCAAAAGCTGCATATTTTTGTTAAATCTTTAACTCCAGTGTGTGAAAGTGATAGCAAGCCTTTGCAAAGTGCCAGGTGTGATCCGAGGACTATTTACACCCTACCTTATTCAATGGATCTTTAAAGAGAACCTTTACACAAATCAAAAATTATTTAAAGTCAACTGGTCAGTGACATGTCACCAGGCTTCACAAGAAGAGTGAAAAATCTGGTCTTCTGAGGAAATGAGATCTCCCATCCTGCTTTTGCTCAATTAATGGAAAGAGGAAGGATTATCATCTCCAGGTGTCCTTGCTAGCCTTTGTTAAATTGACTTCCCTAACACGAGAGAGGATTATGTGCAAATGACTCCCCCCTCTTGCAAGGATACATCTGAAAGCAGATATTTGCCAAACAGGGTGAAACATGATTTTCCTACATAAGAGGAAATACTGGTACCTGTATTACTACATATGGCTGCCTCCTCCTATCAGAGCAGAGCATCCCCACTGCGTTCAAACTGCAAAACCAACCAAACACAAAAGCCACCACCCAAAATTACAGCAAATGAAAATCACTGACTTTTCCCAAACACAGTGGCTGGCTGGCCAGCTTGCTATAGCAATCTGAAGGCTCATTCATTGAACAAAAATTCATTGCGCAAAGCTATCATTCTTGCTTTATGACTATATTGACCAGCAAATGTTAGTCTCCTGCCAGTGGAAAAATCTCTCATTTTTCAAGAGAGATTTGAAGTGAAAATAAAGCTGGTTCACTTTTTCCATAGAGCTGTGAAAATGAAACTCTTTGCCAGGTAAGCTGAGGGTACATATTTGTTTGAATAGCTCTACTAAAAATTAAAAAACAAAACAAGCAAACAGGGGTGCCTAAAATCATACTTTGGCACTTAAATAACCCATCCAGCTCACACAAATGTTTATCCATCTAGCATTTTCCCTCCGTGAAACAGAAGTTTTTTCTCATTGCCATTTGGGAAACTGAGATACTTACATCAGTGTGTGGATACAACTCTGGATACTTGACCTTAGGAAATCAAGTAATTTTCCTTTCAGAGGTGTACAGTGGCATCCCTGGCTGCAGCCTGTGTCATGTTCCTGCCATCCATTCACACTGCTAATACTGTTGGCACGATGCAGTGTTTTCCAGCCTTATTGCTTAACTCCTGCCTGAGGTGACTGCACTCCACCTACATTTAATTTTCTAAGTATCAACTCATTTCCAACCACCTTACAGACAGAACCCTGACTACTGTTGCAGGAGTCAGGAGGATTTCTCTCTGTTTTATGGGAATGTGATCTGAGATGTGTAGTTTAAAAACATGCAGATTTGTTAAAAAAAATAATTTGCATGTCGCAGAGTATCTTACAAAATGGTCAATACTGTCTGCATCTGTGTCTAATTCATAGCAGACTGGATGGGCATTACAGAATGGTAAGAATTTGGCCCTCTGGCACCGAGCAGGAATACAGAGATTAAACAGGCTGCTGAAACAGAAATCCTCCATTTTTTCTCAGTTTCAGGCAGTTACTTTGACAGCCATAATGCAAAAGTTTATTGCCAATGCCGTTGCCTCTCACATAAGTACCCTTAAAACCTACTTGGTTTAAAAAATCGCAAAATTAAAAAATTGTGTTAATACTGAGAACGTGGTTACACCCTTAAAAGCTAACTTATGACAGATTAACAAAAAATTGGCTACTTTTCTACCGTTTTTTCGTTCTTCAGCTTGTCAAAGAGAAGGCGAGAAGCAGGTGAAAAATGAGCGTGCATTTTATTGCTTCTGTCTCTAAATACAAGGACTGTGTTGTGCAATATCTTTTAACAGAGAAAACTGCTCTGCTCCCAGAACTCTTGTCCTCAGTGTGAGATTCGAAAACATGAACACGTAGCCTGGTCAAAAGGTAACAGCACTGCTTTAACCCTGCATAAAGCCAGAGGCTCATCTTAGATTAAAGGCTGTACAGGTCCTTGCCCCCCAGCACATTTTATCCAAAGCACACTCTACATACAGCATGTAGGATGCCAGTATTCATAACAGGAGAGCTCCAGGATTCAGATAGAAGACTGTTTACTGATTTTGGCAAAGTTTTGTGTGCAATAAAGAGGATGAGCCAAAGAAGAGTAAAAGCCAATAAGAATATTCTAATACTAATTCTTTCGGCTCCAATGACTTTTAATATAGTTTTATGTTGCTCTTTCTTTTCTTTTTTTCTTTTGTCATATGGCCATGGTTAAACAGCTCAGCCTGTGCTTTGGTTTCAAGAGCAAAGACAAATCTTTGGTTTGGCTTTACCTTCAAACTCTGGAAAAAAACAAGGGCAATCTGATTTAAAAATAAAAATTCTAATTCCACCCCACTTTCATCTCTGTTTTCAGAGAGAAAGAGTTCTCTAAAGAGTAGATAATACTAAATATGGTGTGAGAGTGAAACATTGCTATGCTTTTGAAGAATGGAACATCTACAATCATATTGAAAATTCCAGGCCAGAATTTCTGCTCCTGTAAACTGGAACCATTCCATTGCACACAGTAGGGATCAGCAGTAGAAAAGTCAGTCCCAAGAATATTCAGAACAATTTTAAAGATTCTTCTTAGATAATGCATGGTAACAAAGTCTTTTGAACTAGTAAAATGAGAGCTTTAAAATGTATCTAAGGATCCTGAATCCTTTACAACCTATGATTACTTTATATGCTCAGAAAATCATTATTTTAACATGCCACAAAACAACCTGTGTAAATGGTACAGGCCTTGCATAAATACTTCCCAACAATCTATTGTGCGTGAGAGTAAAGAGCAGGTTTCCCAAAGTGTTATTTTTCAAGGTGTTTGCTTGGTATTTCCAGCCCTTTCAGACCTGCTCCGATCTTGTCTCCCCACACAGACATGCACAGCTACCCCAAGCTGTATTTATTTTGAAGCTCTCTACAACAAAGAAAGAAAATCCAAAAGACTGGTTTTGGCAGTACTGCTCAAGTAAAACACACTGTAAATATTTAACTTTTACAGACAATGAGCATCACAGGAAAGAGCAATGTTGGCACTCAGTCACCTAATAAGGAAACGTTTTTATTACTGCTTATGTGAAGACAGTTCTGTTATTGTTTCTACATATAATGCATTGTATGCTTTGTGTTTTTTTAATTTGGGAAAATTAAACGTTGTTTAATGGCTTGACAATAATGCAGAAGGAAGCTCAGTGCATGATGCTCCCAGGAGGCTGTGAAGCCATTGCAATCAGAGCTGTTGCTAATTAAATCTGCTTATTGTTACAAAGCATTTGGGGCCAAACCAATCAACCGCTGGCATAATTAATGTAGTCCACAAGGGCCTTTAGTGGTACTTGTTTTCATCAATCATGGGGAACAAACACAGGCTAAAGGGAAAAACCTGTGTATTTACAAATCTGCTTGCCCTGGGTCTCATTTGGGATTAACTACAGTACAGTCCCATGGCAAGTACCCTTGAATACTAGTAATTTTGCCTCATACATGTATGCACATTTTCATAAGGATAATATGCAGGAGAAGACACAGGCTCTCCCTTGCACCAAAGTCATGGGTATCCTCTTCTGCTTACGTTCTACATACATATTTTATAATGACTCAATGGCAGGTACAGTTTGCAGAATGAAGGGGTGGAATCTTTGAAGCAGTTGCAAGGAAAAAGAGTGTAAATCCAATGTCGTGATTTACATGCCTGAAACACTGAGACCAACAAACAAAACAAAAGGCATGAAGTCTACATGCAAAATTGAAAAAGAGGGTGCCTCTTCATTTAGAGTAATACCACCATTTCAAGTGATCAGTACAACTTCTTCACTTCCACCTGCTATACTGCAAGTCTGTAAAGCTTCGTATTGTATTCCATAGTCCTGTACTAGACACTTTCTCAGCCACCTCTCTGATTAAACTTTTTTTTCTGCTTGCATCTGTCCAGACTGTGCCAGCCCTCCCTGAAGCAGAGCCAGGTTTAGAGCCCTGGAGTTCCTGGCTAGCTGCCCTGAATGTGAGCAGCAAAACCACACTGTCTCCCTCCACCAACTGGCGTCAGATGTTTTCCCATACAATACTTTTTAGGCTGCTTAAGTCTCCACAATGACATCCTGAGGAAGTGATATTGGCACAAAACATAGTCCAAGCCTCTGAGCACTCTTCAGTCAGACCAAGAGCATTGACATTATGACACTTGTATAGAGTTTTATTTGAAAAGCTCAAAAGAACATCCACAAAACAGCTCACAGCCTTGCCTAAGGAAGCATTCTTACTGAGGAAGTGTTCTTACTTAGGGTGAATTCTTTCTAAAGAAGCATTCTTACTTAGAAAAGCACTGAATAAGGCTGAAATTGTAATTCACTAGCTTTAGGACCAAACATCTATTTGCTCCTACATTGGTATCCTTCAGTATCCTGCAATATGGATACCACAGCTGGACAAGATATCTCTGAAATGGTCTCTGACATCCTAAAAGATAGGTAAAGACATGTTTCCAAGTTTACTCAGTCTAGGAATCAAGTTCTCTTTCCTATTCTTTGCAGTCACTGCTCAACTGGATGCTCCTAAGAACTCTCAGCTTGGTTTTGGAGTCACTGTATTTTCAGAACACAGCCTGAAAACTCATAGCAGGATCTACAGCTTTTATCCTTGGTTATTCTTCTCATGAAGTCTCCTATTTAACCCTCTGGCTGTATCAGTTAAAGAGAAGATGGAAGAAAATAGAGATGTGAAATCGGTGTTACAAGAAATGTTCTGCAGCATTTGAGATTGAACAATGATATCCAGGCAAAAATTGAGAAAAATCTTCAGTCAGTGAAGATCAGCTATTTACAGAAGAGAAAGAAGACTGCAAAGGAAGGACTGGAAACAGAACAGAACAGGGAATTCTCTGTGTGCAACCAACATTGAGGATGAATAACAGAGACTATAATAACATTGCAGAAGGATCCAATGAAAGCAGGTATGAAATAAAAGATAAATTAAGCTTTAGTATTAAATCAGTAATCTAATTCACAAACTTTCTAAAGCATATGGGGGATAAAAAAGACCAGAAACAAGGCATTTCTCATCTAGCCTTGCTGTGGACAGGTGTGCTCTATACAGAAGCCACACAGGCTCACTTTGACAAGAATATTGAAAAGGTAAGTGCACCATGACACCCTTAGTGCCATGGTTAGTTATGTGACATATTCTCTGACGTGAAAAGGTATTCACGAATATTCAATATTTCTGAATACATATATGCTTCAGTGTGCAAAACACATCATCTGGAGACAATTAAGTTGTACATAAAGGTAATAAAGAGAAAACACTTTATTCAGTCTTTCAGCTGACAATATCAGTGGCATAGAGGAGCCCTTGTGGTGACAGCCCATTCATTAAAGCCAAGAGGAATTCCAGCTGTGCGACAGCAGCAGGACTGGGGTGGCCTGTTCTATTGTTGCTGATTCAGCAGTCTGATATGCTACATACTAGCTACTTTAAGAAATGAGTGTGCACTGTGTTTCCAAGAGAAGCGATAATACCATCACCCATCCTGTGCCATAATGTCCCCATAAAGAGAAAAATCAAAATAAAATTGAAAGAAACCCTCCAGTCCTGACTTACATCTCTCCTCATAAGTGGTATTATCCTTGTAGTGGCAGCAGAGTCACTCCTATTTATGCTGCTCTGAGTAAAATAAGGCTTTGTGCCCACTGAAACTAAACCATCTCCTCCTACAGTCATTTGCTATTATTATATTGGACTGTTTAGCTAAAGGGATGAACTACAGGATGTGTGACTACATTGCAAGTCACTGTTTTATACCAAAGATGTTGGTAGGGAAATGGGGAGAAGTGACCTTTCAAACCACTGACATTTATACTGATATTTTTGGTTTTGCTGCCTTTCTGTTGTGTCAGTTCATACAGACTTAAAATCACAGCCTAAATATGATCTTAGATTGCTTTTAAAATCTGATTAGAAACTGCAAGAACAATAAAACTGTAAGTCCCTTAAGGTAAGGGACTTAAACAGCCAAACAGGAGAACAATGAGATTAACCATTTTCTTATTACCTTCTGGTGGTTTGAGATTATGGATTTAGCTACATAATGAGAGTTTTAGGAAAGTCAGAGAGGAAACAAGATCAGAAGTTACTTAAATTTTTGCTCCCCAGTCCAGTTAGGCAAGTAAACAAACAGAAAGCGTCCTCGCCTCCTTGCCAGCACAGGGATGTTCTGAAAGAGTAAACTGCACCATGGCAGTGTGGCTGTGAGCCTTTGGAACTAACCACACCTCTGACTCTGTTAAGAGTCTCCATCGTATCTGAGTATGTGGATGAATTCACTAAACAAGAGGTAAATATGACCATCAGGATCAGTCTTTGTCAGTCCTTTCATCTTTTGGAATTTGCTTTAATACAGATATGAAAATCTGGCCTAATGATGTGGGAGACACTCAGCCCTTCCTATGATTTGAACCTGAACTGACCTTGCAATTCTGAACTATGTGCACTCTTGCCAAAATGGTATCTCAGATTTTGGGGGCACTGGAAGAGTTAATTTGACTTCATACTCCTCTGCTTCCAGACCAAATATCAACAAGTTTGTTGTCCTGATCTAACTGGGTGCCCTGGAAAATAATTCAAGGGCATAAAAAGTCACCCATGTTTGAGGAATTTATGTATTAATAATGCATTCTAGTCCCACAAAAACTTCATCTAATCATTCCTTAAAGTAGAGGCCAAAAGAAGTTTTTTCATTTTGAGAAGTAGTTTTTACTCACTGACGAACAAAATTGGTAAGTTAAAATATCACTAAGTAACAGGAAAACAACAGTACAAGGTAATTCACTGTTTAAATGGCAAAACCACAATTTTTTTCATAGCTTGTTATGACTCTAATACGGTTGGTTGAAAAATTTTATTTTGACTGTCTGCTGGAAAACCAAGTATTTGAATGAAAAGATGTTTTTCATTCAAAGTGTTTCTTTTTGATAAAAAAAGAGATGAGAACAAAACAAAACCCCTCAACAAGTTGTTGCTTTGTGTTGAACTTCACACAGAAACACAGAATCCAAGATGCCTACAGGTTTCCTGAGGTGTCTGAGTTTATAAAACAGGGAAATCATTATGTCCTACATATACTGTCAGCCTAAGGACCTAGACCTCAAAAAAGGAAGAATTAATGAAGTTTTAAAATTACAGCTCCAAAAAGACATTACAATGAAACATCAAGATTTTGAATTTTGAGCCAAAACCATTTGTTTATTTGAATAAATTTTTTGTTCTTTGGATTTTTGTATTGAAGATACATTTTTTTAGATGAAAATCCATATATTAAAAAAAAAAGTTCCTTAGTAAGTCATATGTTTTCCACAGAAGGCTGAATTTTCAACCGGTTTGGCATATTAAGCTTTGCCCTCTTTTTTCTCCTGTGTTTTGACCAAGAGAATTTAAGATCTGAAATTTAATTTACAGCCTTAATTGTATTTAAACACAGTTTTATTTGTGGATGAATGCAGATACTTGGCCTGCTGTTTTTAAACTAAAACAGGTATTAAAAATAGCTTAATGAAAAACAGTGGTCTATCTTTTCAACCACTGCTTCTTCTCCAGTAACACAGAAATCTAGTGCATTGTGGAAACAATACTTAATGTTATTCCTAGGCAGTTATTTGTAGGCACTGCAGAGAGCAGAGAAAACACAGTGTCTACCATTTACCTGGAGCAGTCTGGTTTGGGAGATGACAGAACATGATGTAGAGAGTGCAGAGAAATGTAACGCAAGCCAGCAACAATAAAATAGTTGGGGTATAGATGAGAAGATCTCAAAGTGAGTTTAGCAACACCATTTCACTACAAGTTCCCTTGCTCTGATGACCCTTGGTGTGGCTATGCATGGAAAGGAGACTCTATACTGGAAATTGACAAAAGAATCCGTTACATTGCATTAAGGACAGGGTAGGGTAAAGGATCCATGGATGACAGCGTTAACCTGGGACCTTTACAGTCCTTAAAAGCAGACCCTGCTGTAAAGAGTCAGACTAATGGAATAGCTTCATGCAGTCAATGTACAGACTTGAGGGTGAATTCCACTCATCACACAGAAGTCACTCTAGGCATTGAATTTCTCTTGCTTTTTTTACCAAATGGAAAACACTAAAATTACCAATGAAACCTCAAAGCGTTCCTGCATCATGTGGCATTTTTTTTCAGAATTACGAGAAAAGCCAATAATTTTTCAGAAAATAATTAAGCAATGCATGAACTGTAACACAAGCTGTCAGGCTCTTCAAGAATTTTGTTCAGAGATACATGGCTTGGCAAATAAGGAAGTTGGAAGTCATAGGTGATAAATCATCCAATTAAAAATCACTGCAAATTTAAGCAACCATGACTAGCCATAACCTGATCTACCAGGGAACACTACATGGTCATCCCATGGTCTGTATTTCCATTAACAGTCAGAATTTTTTGTGCAGATCAAGCAGTAGAATTCAACAGTTCACATAACTGATTTTGGCTTCTTTTTCAAACAAAAGTTACTCGATTATTGGAAGGGTAGATAGTTGCTTATTTGACTTATACTGACAGAAGAAAAAACTGCATCTCTGCATGGAACATGGACATTTGCTCCTATCAGGTCACTGGGCAATGATGGAAGGTCTGGCAGCTCTTACTATTTACCCTGGTAGAAGACCTGTCTTCTGTATACCACCCAACAATCAGAGTACAGCCATAGCCAGATCCAGACAGTACTGACTGAAAGTTTTACCTATTTCCTGGAAAGATTATGTCATTAGATATGATCCAGTCCAATGTGTTTCTGTGCATTAACGTGATTTACATGATTTTTTGCATCTGTCATTAAAATATAGACCATTAACCTGACATCCCTCTTAGGATTTATGGACATTATTGATGTTTTTATGATTATGCAATCTGATGTCTGGTAAACCCTAGAAAGCTCTGGGTAGGTGGGGGAGTGCATGTCTGAAAACTAAAGGAGAACTTCAAGAAGGACTGTTGTGTCATTTACTTGCTGTAGAAAGTAATGTGATATAATTAAAAACGGTCAGGAAAGATTATTATCTTTTGGCATCAAATTTTAACACATGCAGTAAAATAGAAATTATCAGCCTTGCATAAAACAGATTTTTTCTTTCCTCCCCACAGTGGGGGTCCAGTAAAGCCCTGGAACATCCTGAGCATAAAGAACACCAACTGGATGTAAAACAGAGCTCTTTTTTTAATGGTTTAGGATGGGAGGATCTTCCCCTGTAGTGGGAGGAAAAAGCTGGAAATGTCAATGCTTGATCTTTTTTAAGGTTTTGAACTAATACGTAAAATTAAAATGAAGATAAATGAAAATCCTTGTGAAAAGGATTATTAAAGATAGGGCAGTTCTATAATAAGCATGAACCAGCAGCCTATGAATTAAGAATGAATCATAATATACAAGCAGTGTGGGGAGGTCTGGAAAGTTTAATCTTCTTGGACGAGTCTGAAAGAACTGAAAGAAAACAGTAATTTTCCTTTACCAATTTAGGTCAAGCAAGGCAAAGCAAGGCAAGGAGAAGAAAGAGGACCAGAATA
>VZTN01022521.1:329-30540 GCA_013400515.1 Erpornis zantholeuca | reverse complement strand
TCTGTGTGATTCAGATTAAATATGAACTATTGGGTCAACAAAGGCAACAATTTTTCCTCTTGTCTATTTTGCTGGTCATACTGGATTATCAACACAACAAACACCGATTTTACAACCACTTTACAATGCTCACTATGTACACCATCAATAACTATATGATCAATGAACACATAAATCATTTACACTAAGAATGGCGTACTATTACTTAAGGAAAGAGTATAATAATACAATTATAATTATACAAGAGTATAATAATAAGATAATAGAACTGAATAGTAAATAGGTGAAACACTACTGTATTTTAGCCACGGTATTCAAGCATTTTTTTAATCTTGAATTACATTATCAGCAGAACCTCCAAAGTCCTTAAGTACCTTTGTAAGTATATTACAGGTTGCAGATGACTTTTTCTTTCCTGTATTTGCAAAATAAATGAAATTTTACACTAAGTATGGTTTATTTTGTGGTGTACAAATTCTACTGAGAAATTACTGAGTACTTCAAGAACCTTTTTTGAAAATTAAAAATATTATCAGTTAAACTCACCCTATTTATTTTTCAGGAAAGTGCTCCCACAACCGACAACTAGAAAATAATGGCTCTTAAATTCAAGCTATCAAAATGAATTTGAAGCTTCACTGGGCATCGTGAAAAGGATTAAACTACACTTTCTTTGACTATTTTAAACTCAAAAATGGCATACAACCTCTGAAAAATGTCACACTTTGTTCCCAAGAATCCCACAGGGATATAAACTGCTGATAGAGCAGACGTAGCAAGGAGAAGCTAAGAGATTTGCAGCCCAACCTGATCTCTCCCCAGGGGGCTGCATTTTCCCTGTTAGGTGATGGGAAAGTATCTGCACTGTCTTCTCCACTCACATTAAAGTTGCACGGAGCCCCGAAGTTACAGCAACTGGCAATTGCCAAGAACATAGTCCAAAACATCCAGTTTCTTCAAGGCAAAAAACCCTCTGTCCTCTGGTCTTTACAAAATACCAAAGCTCTAAAAGAGTAGTACCTGGATTTCCAGCTGATACTGGTGTAGGATTAAATTCACCCAAAGCACAGACAGCTTGGTATCAGCTACAGATCTAAACTAATCACCATGACTAGTGACCCCCAGTTACCTAGCCAGCTTCACAGTGCTGGGGGCTGTACAGTGAGCTGGGTGGCTCTCCAGGCTCCACTGACTGCTCTGATTACAGCTCCACAAACTACATCAGGAATCTAGACACTAAGTTCACAGACACTGCTACATTTTGATGTCTAAATTGGAGCCTACATTGGAGCCTTGTTCAATGTTTTCTATTTGTTTTCTGCAGCTGTCAGTAAAATCCTTATTTGTGTCCATCTGATACGGCAAATACACAATATTTTCTGTGAAATAGAGAAAAAAATGAGGAGTGGGGGGAGTATTCACAAAATATTTGCAAACACGCTATGACATATGTATAAAGCATCTCAGCAAAAACTATTTTAGCAATGAGATGAATACTCTATTCTAAGTATGGAAAGAAAAAGTATTTTGAAAATCGTCTTCCATGTACAGAAAGAGCTAAATTGGAGATGTTTTTACTCAAATCAGCCACTCTAAATAGAACTATTGTAACATGATCCAATGTTGATGGTATTTTTGCTGTGAGTAAAATTTTGTCCTCAAAAACTTATAGGGGAAATACCACTCCACAAATGCCTTAAGTGAACAGCAAAGACCTATTTCTCTGAGCCAACAAAAAGAATCTACACTAGAAGGCATTATAAAACATGGATATATAATCCACTAATTTCATGCCTTGCATCTGTGAGTCTTGCAAATGACATTACTCTGTGCTAAATCCATTTAGGCTCATTCAGTCAAATGAATGCACTGGAGAACTAATATAAACTAGAATTTCCTGAGCCATTATTTTCTATCTTCCAAAACTTAAAAGTTTATGCTGATTTTACTGGCTAATTGTAACTGGCAGGTCATTTGCAGAATAAAAGCAAACCGCTTCACAATGGGTACAACAAATTTAATGTTTTCATTTGTGGACTTAACTCAGAAAAACTTTCTCCTAAGGAGATTAATAGCTCAAGATGAGTTTCTAGATAACATGTTGATCTTGATATATTAGAACATATATTCCTTGGGATGGGGGACTCATTCAAGTCTCTCATTGGGGAATCTTTGATAGATATGCTAACTTGCAAGGCTTATAAATTGTGTATGCAATGTATTGAGTTTGTGCATTTTGGTGGCATTTTGGCACGTTCCACCTGGACAAAGTGCTGCACCTAAGGATCCTCAAATAAATACTGAAGTAAAAACCCCTTTTCCCCTTAACTGTGTTTGGCTTTTAATTATAAGACCAGGGAAAGGCAACAATATCACCCACAACAATACAGATAACAAAGAGGAAGAGAATTAAAAAGCATGTAAAAAATAAATGTCTGACCCACTAACAGATGCAAATTGATGTGAGCCAGAGACTTTAGTGGACTAATATAATTTTAGCCGTGTAAAGCCTGGCCAAAAATACTTCTCTATGAAAGGAATGTATCACGCATGAGCTTAGTAAATCATCACCACGCAAATCATTAGGCACTATCATACAATGAGAGTGGAAGCACAATGGTTATTAAAATGGTTCATGCATATCTTCACAGGAGCTTTCCAAAGTAAGGACAACCTAAGTTTCTTACCTGAGCTTTTATTGGTTTTGTTCTGTCTACTCTTTACTTGTTCAGTCCATAAGGTAGGATAACGAGAAGCTATATCTAGAGAAAAGAAAAAAAAAGCAACAGAAAATACTTTATAAATGTTGACATTTTTAAAAATTCTTAGCAACTGAATAGCAAATATCTAGTTTTAAAGAAATATGGATCTAAAAAAAAAAAGGCATGCTGGTTTTATTAGGGCAGTTTTATTATATTAGGGCAGTTAAAACCATTATTCATGCAAAGGTATGAATAGTCCTTTCCTTATCCTATTTGTACAGAAGGTTGAGAGAAATACTTTTAGACTAAAATTATGCTTAGTTAGAATAAAAATCTCCTAGTTTGGACACAAAATATGTAATGGCTGCAGATCAGATTCTGCAAGATGAGCAGTGAGTGATCAGGCAGCCACAACATAGGACTATTGTTGCTTATTTAATGAGCAATTAATCTCTCCAGAGGCAAATAAGCCTCACAAAACATCAGCCTTAATGGTGATATTACTGGTCATTATGCTGAGGATAGAATTTAGCCTTTGACTTCTTTATTTGAACACAGAATTTTAATCTGCATTTTGGCTCAAGTTTAAAACCTGTGTCTGCCCTCAATAGTGACAATTAAAATTGTTCATGCTGGTCTCCACAGGTACAGTGTCATCTCAAGATTATCACACAAAATTATTGTGTTCATTGTCTTTGTTGTTCCTGAAAAAAGTAGAGATGCTTGCGATTTCTTGCAACCACCCCAGCAGTTGTAGATACTCTTAAGATAGCATTTGATGCTGTGGAATACAGTTCATAACTCCATAGTTTAATACCACACTTGTTAAAATTGCTCACCTTCTTCATCACCTTGAGGCTGAGTCTCCAGCGCGGGAGCTGAGGCATCATCTGAATTCAGAATGGAAAAGATTTGCAAGGAGACTACAATTATGAGAGTAAGCTAAATAAGTGTACATACATGATTGAAAATAATGATTTGCACATAGCCCCGGCCAGAAAACAACAATTTAGACATTCTTTGTAGGCACTACACAGCACAGATGTATTACATATACAGACAATATTTTATAAATGGATGAGGTTTGAGGTTATGGATGATGAATTTATTGCACGGTCTTTGGTGATGCATGACGTGATCAAGTTGCTCTCTGGAGTGTAATTCTTCATTTTTAATGCTGCACATTGATACCTAGATATTATAACTGAAAAATCAGCATTTCTAAAGAAATAATTAAATAAATATTTGGAAGAAGTGAGACCTGTGAAAGCAAAAACAATCTGGAGAGAATGAGTGGCTACAGAAACCTTAAAATCAAAGGTTTTTTTCAGTATGGCAGGATCTATTTAAAAATCAAGGTGATTTTATAAGTAAGATTCACAGTTTATATAAACAGAATATCATTTGCACAACTGTTATTCTCTGGTCAGCATTCTCCATCCACCCACTACCAACCATTACTGTAAGAAAAGAGGGAGGAAAAATTACAGAAATGACAAGAAGTCATTTTAGGTTCAGTAAAACACAGTGCTGGAAAAGAAAAATTGAACATAAAAAACTACTTAAATCATCTTTTGCTAAAAAGAGTGGTACCAAAGACCCATCTTTACTTTATTATGGTTTTTATTTAAAACTATTGCAGATGTGGCGTAAATATGACTCAGGAGGCCATGCTAGTACATATTTTCCAGTCATTGCTGTTTCCTGTGGCATGGAGCTAACTCCAAGACCAAGGTGTACTGCAGTAAACAGCATCTTCCATGCAAAGGTTTTTGTACTATTTCCTGCGGTTTCACAATTGCTTCTCGGACCAAAATAGTTTGCAGATTGTTTTTCTGGCATCTTCATGGAAGACAGAATCAAAGGTAACTGAGAAGCTGCTTCTGGCATGTAGCCTTACCTGGGTAACAGTGAGCAGCAGCTTTTAGGCTAAGTCTCTTTCCTTTTCTTCTTGCTATTGCAATTCAGAAGAGCCTCCTTTTCTAGCTGTCACCATCACTGTTCGGGTTTTTTTTAAGTCTGAGTTGTCTTTAAATCATGCAGAGGATTTGGGATCACTCTGACCTTTGCCTCTAAATGTCACAGTCTAGGTCACAGCAGATACCAATCAAATATTGATAGCAGGTAAATCCAAATTTCTAGCCATAGAATAGTGACTTCTATGCTTTTCACAAAACCAAGGCAGCAGCAATGGGAGCGTATTTTCAATGCAAAATTATCTAACCAAGGCATAAAGAGATTTCTTTTAAGAGTGCTCAGTCTTCATGTCCACACAATGGCAGGATTCTTTGTTCCAATGCTATGAAAAACTGTCACTCCTCATTAGTTTTGCTGGCATTTCTGTGGTGTCCTCTGGGTGGTGGAATAAGATCATTGATTAATTTCAGAGAAGCCTAGTGTACTGAAAATCAAGCCATATATTTAAATCCTTGATCAGTATGAGATCCATAAAACCCAGAATTTTAGAAGGTAACTTATGGTAGGCTTATATTACCAAGAGCCAAGCCAGAAACTTGGGTTTGTATTTAAATGACACTTTTCTAATCATCTTTTGATACACAATTTCGGTTTGTGACACAGTTAATCTTCCTTATGCTGAAATTCAGCATAATCTTGCAACTTAAGTGATAATCACCCCAATCAAAATTAGCCTTCTAAATGTTGTTGTTGTTGTAATATGAGATATTTTTAATGATTGATATGAATTAGGTATCTCACAGACAAATTGCACAATTCTTCCTGGCTGGCACATGCATACCAATCCATATATGTATATATTTAAACACAAAGCTGTTTAAATTCTGTTTGCTGTCAGAGTTCAGTTACCAGAACACAGTCCTGCAGTCAGCTAAGAATCAGAAAAAAGGGATGTGATCCCAGCTCTGACACCTGTGCTTTTCGGAGTCTAAATATTTTCCTTGGATAGAAGAGAGAACTGTGACGCCAGAGAACATACTTAAGGGAATATCTTTTAAGCTTCATTTCAGCTCAGTTTAATTTTTAAATTTACAAGCATGCAAACAAAACTCCTGATCTCCAGTATGTGCAGCTGCAAATTTTCTTTCAGTATTGGAATGCCCAGAGAAAGCAAGGTGCATAACTACAACAGATACGGCTCACCAGATCCATATCTATGAGACATCTTGGAAGGGGAGACTGTCTCAATGCTATGCTGTCTCTTGAGTAGAGTCCTCAAGTTCACACCTTTAAGGTCTGAAGCACATCCTCTGGAGCACTGAGAACACTGTGAACCAGCCTAAGATTGCTGGGCTACAGTATGGGCAGACACTCCTTGTTAGTACACAGGAACATGCAGAGGAAAGAGGAGCAGAGAATGTTATGGTTGTTTCAGAAAATACTGCTCTACCTTGCAAGCTGAGCTACAAAATACGTTTTTCTACACTGGCTGTGAAGCTGAAGCACAGCTCCTTAACTCAGATAGATGCAGGGTCCTGGTCCCTACTGCGTGACAGTCTCTCAAGAATTTGGGATGTCTCTGACAACATTACTTTATTTAAAGCATAAGGCAGTGACCATCTGGAAGAAGGGTGAGGAGAGGAAGACAGCAGCATTTGAGAAGAAGAAGGGACCACCTGGGAACCAGGTCAGAAGCCATTCATGCTGCAGGCTGGTGCTGGAGAATAAAAACAGAGGATGAGTAAAACACAATCATGTCACTTAAGACACAAATATATGTGGTAAGAAGGGGGATTTGATAAACTGTGTTCATTTCCTTGTTCTATGACTGCTCATTCATGGTTCAGCAGCTCAGCCACCACAGCCATAAACAAAAATAAAGGATTCCAGACAAGTCTTATATATGGGATAGTTCGTTCAGTTCAAAGCTGAAAATGAAAGTCCACACCTGAGGAAAATGGGCGACCTAAGATTAGTGGAATCCACAATTTGTCTGGAAACACATGAAGGAACAATTTTTCAGTACTTTGTAATTATTAGCCTTAAAGAAATACTGATTATTTTAGTCTAACAGAACTATAGTTTATTTAAATGTTAGTTTATTGCAATACTGAAAAAGCTCCTGTAAAAAAAAATTCAATTATATTTACAGTGCTCCAAATAGACAGGCATTAGCATTAGAGCAAAAATGAATAACTTCTTTAAAATTAATTTATGCAGTGTAACTGAGAAATATTCAGTATGTTTTTATCAGCTGAATTTAAAATGCTTCTAAGTGTTTGGAGAGTGTAAGCTTTAGTTTTGTTTAGAGCATAGACATCTCACTCATTTAAATCTACCAGCTATGTTGTATTCACATCAGATTTTGTCCTGCCAAAAAGATATACTTCATGATGTATATCAAACAACAACAATCTTCTGGCCATAAATATAAGCCATTAGATAAATAATTCACAATATAAAGCAAAGTGCTGGGTCCACGATTATTCAAGCACTGATTGCTATGGAACTAAAATGAGAACTCCATTTCCCAAGATTTTGAGACTGCAGAATGCTGTCTTTATCAAATAGACAGAATAATCTGTCCTCCAGAAAAAACAAAAATTATGGGAAAATATTTCAGCATATAGATTCAGGAAGGAAAATTCTCTTCCAAACAGCATTAAATTGCAAAGTCTATAGGACTGAGATTAGAAAAATATAATGTCTATGCATATATACATATATATAAATACATGCATACATATATATGTTTATATTTTAAGTTTACTAAATGTCTATGAAACAAACAAAAAATTAATAACATATATGCATGCATATATTACATATGCAGCTATAAAACAATGCAAATTTATATTGAGAATTTAAACATATGGAAAACCACAGTAGTGTTTCCCGCAGCTATTTTAGCTTCTATTGAAAGGCCAGATAAGATATTTACCTGTTTTGCCTGCACCTTCTCGTTGTGGCAGCTTCTCACTCACTGAACCTGCAATTGGAAAAAGGAATTAACCAGAAAAATACTATTTTCACTATTTTCACTATTAATATGCTATCTAAGAAACACAGTTCAGCTTTAATGATTCATTTTTGTATATTACAGCAACAAATATCAGCAAATTCTTCCTTTGCAAACCAAAGGTTTTAGCTTTGCCTGACTTCTGCAATCCATACCCTGTCAGACTCCACTGACAGTGGATCCCAGACCTGAGGAAATGCTAGCATTAAACACTACACAGACCCAAGTGCAAGAACACACCCATGTGCTGCAGGATCACCCTTTCCCTTCCCCACTGCCCCAGCAAGGGCAGGTTCTGCAGGAGGGAGCATCACTCCCTTGTGGCCCCTCGTGCAGGGCAGTTCCCTCCCTCTGCTCAGTCTTGTCCTCACCCCCCAGCTCCTCTGAGAGGCTTTTTCAGCCCCCAGCCCAGGCCTGGCCCAGAATAAAAAGTGTCCCTTTTCTGCTTTAGAGGCTTCTCACAGAGCCTTGTGGAAGCCCTGTGCTGGTGTGGGATAGTGGTTGTGTGCTGGGGGTGGCAGGAACACAGAGCCTTATCCTGAGCCTGAGCCTGAGCTGGGCTCAGGACACATCCCCGGAGCTGTGGCCCTTGGGAGAAGAGACAGCAGAGCTGAGAAGGGAGTCAAGAAGGTTACAAGAGATGGGTTTTAACAGTTTATTCTTCCAGCCTGGATTCCAACCCAACCCAGAATCCAGCTTTGCTTTCAAGCCATCAAGAAATGGAGTTTCTTAGCAGTTCTTCAAGGGGGCCTATGTCCTTAGAGTTTAAAATATAAATCCTTCCTTGTTTCTTCCTTGTGTGTCATTACATCCATTTTTATGATTCTAATTACTAGCCACTTTTTAATAATTTATCTGTTTCTGCTGCATTAAAAATCACCCTTAAAATGTTATTTTTCTCTCTGAAGAGCCACGTGGAATGATCAAAATTTAAAAACATGAAGTCTCAATTCTTACCACATAGTCTCTTCTTATATACACCCACTATAATGAAAAAAACTCCAAAAAACACACATCTGACAGAGGCTTGTATGTGTGTGAAACAATTTAGCTGCCTTAATTTTCTTAATTTATTCCCCTGCAACAACTACTTTCACTGTGTTTAAAACTCACTAAAGAAATCCCAAACCTTGCAGCACAATAACTGTGCTCTAAAAGGACAATTTAAATAAGAGAACCCACAAAATCACAGGCCTTGCTTACCATGCTGAACTGATGGTTACTTCTGCAGGAAGTTTAGACAAGGAGTCTGCCAGTGGGAAGATGCCTAACATTACAAATCAGCCCTGCTGATTTTAAAGCCTCCATAAAAGAATACATGGCACTGCAGCCAAGCTGGTAACCTACTGATGGATTCAGTTCTTAATGCAGTTTTATATATCCATATTGCAGCTTTATTTATCCATATTAAAAATATTCTTGTTCAGACTTGTTTACTTTTATGGCAATAGTGTATTTTGGTGTATTTTTATTGTATTATGTTTGAGGCACCAGAAATTTAATAAACTTAGTGGTGCATCAGTATTAATTCAGGCAGGAAGAATAAAGTTGCTATCATTGTAGGAATTATATCCAAGGGTGTTTGGGATAGTTTGCTCTGAATAGACTCCAATGCAAATCCATGTTGTTCAGTCTGAAGAGGAGGGAGAGTTTGTATTTACGCTGAAGCCAGAAGATCTGAGTTTTGGGTGCTTGGCTTGCACTTGATAAAAAGCTCAGTTTGAACTCAAATAAGATGTTCCAGTGTTTAGAAGTACTACATACAAAATTACAGGTTTTTCTAATGGCACTAAATACCAGTGATCCAATCTTTCCTCAAATTTCATCCAGTTACTATTAACTCTGTAGTTTCTCAATCTCATTTTTATGCACAGGCTTATAATTATAATTTTTTTGCAAATCCAGATATTTTAGGCCTGACTCTCAGTGACACAAGCATTTTAAATAGATTTTGCATTTGTGAGTAGAAATGATGTCTCAGCAGGGGGAATGTGTGTGATGAACTGGCACTGATACCCACTCTGATCCAGTCTGGCACCAGCATTGTCCCTCTATGTACATTCAAACTATTACTATAAATTTAACTCAGTAACATACATAAGTAATGTTAACACATTTTTGAAATTTATATAGTATTCCCCATCTTAAACTAAAAGCAGAAAAATCTTTTCAGATGCAATCACATTACTTAACCTATATGAGAAATGGTGAGAATTACTTAAGTCAGGGAGAATTGAATTTGATTTCTTTTTTACCCTAAATTTTCATGGAAAATTAATGGATGGAGGAAGAGAGTGACATTTGCTAGTGCTAAAAACTAGCTTTATCATACCAAATCTAATTTCAGTACAAAATTAGATTAATTCTATGAAAATTAGGTTTACTAGGCTAACATTAATTTTTCTAATAGTCTTAGGAAGTCAACAAAAATATTCACAGAATTTCCTATGAAGGAAAACCTGTGCCCTTCATATAGTTCCACCTGAAATTTTCAATTTATGCAGCAGAAACATTTCTTGTTGTGCCCAAAATTCGAGGTAAGGAGTTATTGACTTTGCATCTTTTTTCTACCATTTTTTGAGTATATTTAAGGCAGAAGCATTTCTAGCTTAAATGGTGATAGGAAGTTGAATTTGTACGTTTTTAGGAAATTGTGTCTTCAATATCAAGAAGAATCCCTACATTCTCAGCTAGGCAAGAAACAAAACCAGCAACTTGTAACTTATTTAAAAGTTAGGCAATGTAATTGTCTTCGGAGTTTTCAGTACTTGTAAGCAACCAAATAACCACATCAATAAATATCTTTATGGAATGCTGGAGGACAAGGAGGGATATTAGATTCAGCAGCACCACTTTAACAGGAAGAATTTAGTACCATTCAAGCTTGTACACCTGCTTAGCCATCCATCTATTTACAATTTAATGATTTTAATTTTTTTTTAAGGCAGACATATTCATGCCTTAGTTTATTGCAAACCCCACAACTCCATCCAATTTCACTCTAACAGCATCTGAGGCACAATAAATCTTCCAAGAGAATGGGATGTGAGTTTTGTGGTTTGTGATTTTAGCATATCCATTTCCTATAGTTACAATTATATGGAACCAGGCTTTAAAAGAGAAGGTGAAAGTCTATTATTATCTAGTTTAGATAATGATTTCTGATCTCCTGCTAAAAAATATTGGATATATGAACACTGAATGCAGATATCAAGAAAGGTAAAGTCCTCCTGCTATTTCTGGCTCACCTATGGTTGCTTCTGACTTGTGTGTGTATAGGGAAAGTACTATGTATGTGGACAAAATATCCCAATGATTCAAGGATGGGTATTTTTCTCCAGCTAACAAAAGCAATTTAATGTAAATTTTAAAATGTTATTGCCTTCCCAAATAATTTTTTTTCCATCATATTATCTGATCATAATAATATACTGGAAGGGTTCCGAATTTCTAAAGGTACTTTTATTTTGCCGTAAAAGATGATCATGCCATCTTAATCAAAAGGTAACAAAACTAATTCACAGCAGAATGAAACATGTCTCCACACCTCTGCAATCTCACTGGCAGGAGCCCAGTATATTTAATAGGGCATAAACCCCCTACAATAGTCAAACACTATTTTCCAATGATAATTTAACACCTGCTTCTCAACTTCTGCCCCATTTCTCAGGACTCCCTGCCTAAGGAATTTCTGTAGTGTTGATAACAGAGATGGAGAGTTGTAAAAATGTCTTTTTTTAATGTCTGGTGTTCTTTAGGGAAAGTACTGGGAGACATTCATCATTTTTAAGGAGCTTTCTTTTTAATGCCGTCATGGGAATGTGTTTGATTTACTGTCCCTCTCACCATTGCTCCTGAAATAGTGAAGACTATTTTCATGGAGGGGAACAGCATTTTGAGATTTATCATGTGTGTCTTAGCAGACAAATGTTGATGTGGGAAAAACTGAAAAGGATGGAAGAAGAGCCCCTTTCAGGTAAAGATAGAGCAATTAAAGCAGAGGTTTATATAAAACAGTTGGAAAGCCCTGCATTTTTTAATGCTGCTCATGACCTTCATCCTTCCACATCTGATGTCTCTAGCACAAAAGGCAACTTAAACAAGAGCAACAAGAACAAATCAATGACCAAAAAATAGCTCAGGCCATTGTTGATGCATAAGAAGGCTCAGCTATTGCTGATGCACAAAAAATACACATGGGACACTTTTACACTTATGCATGGGACCTGAGGTAACTTTAGAAAACACCATATTATTCAGCTAACCAACTTTAACAGTTAGGGAAATGCAGAGGTTGTCTCGCATATCCAGTATCACACAGTAAATGGGAAGCATGGATAAGGGCTGGAATTGGTAAACCAAACTACTAACTGCCCATCCTAAATTCTACTCCATATTTCCTCTGTTAAAATTCAAGTTCTTCCAGACTGCCATGTTCCTCTTCCTTATTTCTGGGCATTCACCTAAGGTAGTGCCACTGGGAGAAAATGAAAGGCAAGAAATTATCCCAGAATTTCAAATTAGCACAGTTGATTAAACATGATTTGAACCCTATCTGAAGTTGCTGAAGGACTAACCTAGAACTGCAAATTAACTGAACGTTTTCAGTAAAACAAGAAATTTTCATAGATTCCATGGTAGCACATTACCTATGAGAAAATCCTTACAAAAGCATCTTGATCGTATGTACACATTTTCCTCTAAAGGAAAAATGTGGCAAAAGTGATCTTGGGAGAAAAAGGTATGGTACAGGCAAACTGAGAAATTTGCATAAATAGCTTTGAAATACCTATAGCATCCAGCCTGGAGAACACACAAAAGCAAGTGATAATAAAGAAACATGCTGGTGTCAGGATGCTCCTGCTACCACTGCAGGAGATCTGCCTGCATATCAAAAACAACAAGGCAATTCCTGCATCAAGGCTAGGAAGACACAGTGTATTGGACTGACAAGGGACAACAATATTGGCAGCAACGGCATCTCTGTAATACTACTTGAAACAGGAGAACATCTATGCAACTTTGGTTGACCCAATAAAGTTTTTGATTACAATTCCTGTGCATAGTCATACCAAATAAAAAAGTACAAAAGGGAATCAAGAGTGACCTGGAAAACATCAACAGTCTTGTGAGGATAAAATAAAAAACAACTCCATTATCCTAAACAGATGGCAATTTTGAACATATACTGGGAAATGGAAGGAGAGTTCAGTTGTGCATCACACTTTCATTTTGCAAAATACAAACTAAGTTTTTTGCCTTATTATACCCCATAACTTTCTGAGAAAATCTGTAGCTGTCTTCTCTGTTGAATGAGAAGGTTTCTCCAGATCTCTCAAAACTGAGTCCTTAGCCAATACCACTGCAAAGTCCCCTAGCATTTCAAGTCTTACTTCCAAAGTCTGCTGTAGCTGGACTTCTTTCCTGAGGGACAAAGGAGAAGTGGTGAACAGTAAAACACGAGAACACTGGTACAAGCAGGGGACGAAATGTGCAGAGATAATCCCACGGGGTCTCATAACAACTGAAAAATTACCCACAATATTTCCATGGATCTAAATCAGACTCTGCATACTCACCTATGCCCTGGAGCAGTTTATTTATCTCTGAGCTACTAAATTCAATTTGAGTGCTACCATGACCTTCACCTTAGCATTTCTGTGAAAATAACTTCCCTTCCCACCCCTCCAAAAATGAGCTGAAGCAGTCTGGCAGTTTATCTACTAGGCACATAAATATACCTTTGGGAGGAACTAGGATTAGGTTCCTGTAGAGATATAGAATAATTCTCATATTAACTGATTAATTATCTGGGAACTACGCTGCAGCTGCTCCTCTATAATACCAGTACAAATACAAAAAGTGAAAATATAGCAAGTAATTCAACAACATTTTAAGCCAAAATAGTGCCATGTGTTATGAGACATCTGACAATATATTCAGTTATTTATTGCACTTTCAGCATCAGCATAAAACTTTTTTCGCTGATGTCACTGAAAGGCAGGGATGAAGCTAAAAATGGATTTTGCAGAGAAAGAAACAAAGGTGCACTCCCAGAGAAGCCCTGGCTACAGATGTAAAAACATCTCTACTCAAAATTACACTGAAGCATAAAAGTGCTGTCCTAGCCATAGCATCGTAGAACCACAGAATGGTTTGCAAGGGACTTTAAAGTTCATCTCATTCCAAACCCTCTGCTGTGGGCAGGGATGTCTCCCACTGGAGCGGGTTGCTTGAACCCCATCCAACCTGGCCTTCAACACTTCCAGGGGCAGCGCATCCACAATTAAAGAAGAAACATCCATGTGTCTTATGAAGATGCAAATCAGTCATAAATGATAATTACACTAAAACAAAAATGCACATTTTCCTCTATTTTAAGGTTTTAAAATATTTTATACTATTTTTCACAACTGAGTCTTGTTTCACAGTGACTTTTCCAACTGGATTAAAAGGAATATTCTAAACAGTATCATTTCTGTATAAAGTTCACCTACAAGAAAGATGATTAAAAGATTCTGCAAGTCATTCTAACTAGAAAGACCTTAAAATTAAAAATAACTTTCTATAAACTTTCCTGAAACCTTCTCAGTGGTCTCTTCCTTCCCCCATCTATTTATTAAAAACCTCAATGTTGTGCTTGAATGATTGAAGGAGATCAGGACAGGTAAATTCCCTGACCCACTTTCTTTTTCAGCTTCATTCACATTACAGGGTTGGCTTTTTAAAGCTATTTCTTCCACTTTCTGACAGAGAATGGTGCTGCAGCACAAATAGTTATGCAACAGATAGAGTGTGCAAATATTTGTAGAGCTATTTCTGTGCAATTCTGTCAGCCTCAAGGGGCATAAAGATCAATTCTGACAACTGTTCATACACTGGGGATTTATACTTATCATCAGTGTTAATGAAATAGGGTCAGAAGCAAATGCCTAAAAATCAGAACCTGTTAATTGTCCTGATGAAAGACAAAAGGCAGCATGCAAGGCAGGGAGTTTGATTTGCCAGTTAATTTCTTGCCAGTTAATTTCTGCAGACAATTTTTTCATTTTGATCTTAATGCTTTCTTTATTTTTATTTCTCCTTTGGATTTGATAATTTGTGGAATGTGTTGTGGGATTTCTTTCATTGGGCTATGTTACAAATGGGCATTACCACTACGTTTTTTCCTTAGCTCTAGATATTTGAATTAGCAAAAAAAGGCAAATCCTTTGAAATTTTTTGCAATGAGTTTATGTGAAAGAGAGCTTACAACATAAAGTGCTATATCAGCAATTCAGTCACCTGGTTTCATATATGGACATATAAATATAGTATAAATAACCACTGAAGAAAACCTTCAATAGCAAGATTAATGTACAAATAGAGTGGGTGGATCCTAGAATCGCAGGAAGGCTAAAGGTGGCAGTGACCTCAGACTCCATGCACAGCTACATAAAAAGCTACACCAACTTTCTCAGAGCCTCATCCAACTGAATTTTACCAAACCCCAAGGATGGGACATTCACAGCTCCCACCACCTATTTCTGGGCTGAACCACTCTTCCAGTGAAAACTTTTTTTGCTTAAGTCTAATCAGACACCACAAATAAACTGCTGTTTGTGACATACTGCCATACAACCTGGCCAGCCAAAGAGGATTTACCTGGGCAGCGGGGAGTTTTGTGGGCCACAGCAGTACCACTGATAGGACGACCATTGGGAGTGACACACCAGCAGTATCCTGTGTAACTGTGGCACTGAACCTGTCAGAAACAACAAGAGCCATGCACAGCTTGTCAGAGGTATGCCTGTATCCCACAGCAGTCATGACACGAGCACAAAATAACTTATCCAGCCAACTATATTGATGACACCTAAACAATAAACCACAATGGGCCCATCTCAGTCCTACATATGATTTTTTAGCATAAAGCATATTTCAAGTGAAGTGTGGTAGGTCCCTCATAATCAAATGGAAGAGAAAACCATTGAAATATGTGGTTGTTTACACTCTGTCTCTTAGATGAGTGAGGTGCAGGTGTTATAAAAACCTCACAAGGAAGTTCCTCAAGGGACACATAAACTGTTCCTGAAACAAGCAATCCAGAGTTATTTTCCACATAGAGAACATATTGTTCCACCCTCTGAAGGAGCAGGACAGAATGCTTCTGCCAGCATTATTCATATTCCAAGCTGTCAGAAAGGAAACTCTTGGAATTCTACTTAGAAATCAATTTCATTATATTTTCTAAGGGCTAATATCACTCCCCTCATCATGCTTAAAAAGAGAAAGATTGTCTTCTGCACAACGCCACAACTGGAATGCAGTACGGAGGTGGCAGAAGGTGATCATGACTGGAATATCTACCTCAGGATAAGCTTCTAACTGTGCTCCTTCTGAATTCTGTGATCTAAGTAAATTAATCTCAGACCATATGCTTGTGAAGAAATTCAGCAGAGAATACAGAAGGATTCTGTATGATTCATGCTTCAGCACTTAAGATATGGACTCCAGTCGCAAGATTTCTGGTTCAAATCAGGAACAGATCACAAATTCCAAGCATTTTACCATCTGATGAGTATTCAGGGGGCAACAAGAATGACTCAGCTGCCTCATCCTAGAAGAACAGGGAGTGTAATTCACCAACAGTGGTAATGTTTGGCTCCTTTGCTGACCAACTGTGAAAAAGAGAACAAGGACTCCATACATAACACAGATTTTCCTTCCATTTTTTTTGACATGTTGGCACAAATTACATTTAATTTTGAAGTTACATTTCCCTTCATTACATTTGTCTCTTCTTCACCCTTTTCAAACACACATACTCTGACTTTCCAGTCATGCAAGACACTGAATGGAAAATTTTCAACCTGGCTGTATGTGCCGTCATCATTGCATTCTGGGATAAACACTTGTTGAAATTCTTTGCGAGCTTGTTCTTGGGTGTACTTCCTCTCAGCCACACATCTGGAAACATCTAGAGAAAGGGAAAAGATAAGTCAGTTATGATGATGATGCAGTTATGATCAGGATGATGCGATACAAAGGAAAGATATGTGATCATCCATATTATGAAAAAGACAGTTATGAGACTCATGGAAAGAGAATCAGAATTTTAATAAGTGAAAATGTAGTGAAATGATCAACTTGCATTAATTTTAGGGAAGAAAACCAATGCAGGACAATAATTTCTGGACAATAATTCATAACTGGGAAATGAAATGGAGAGATGCCTGAAGATATAACCTTTGTGTTCCAAATGCCACAAAAGAGCAGAAGCCCAAACAGGGCTTTTCCACTCAATTTAACACAGCAATAGCTGCCACACTGCACCCCACAATACTTTCAGAGGTGGTGGCAGCAGCAGCTTTCTAATGCTCCAGGAAAGGCAAATGAGGTAGCAGGAGCACATCTGCCTTGTACTTCCTACTTACTGCAGTTAGGCTGCAACTTCAGCTGTGACTACAGATGTCCCCACCAGGGTAATAAAAAAAAAAAAATTAAGTAACTGTAGAGCGCTGGGACTTATTGGGAAGGTGATTCAATAATAATTTTGGACATGAATTATTCTTATTATGCTAAAATTCAATATGACAGTTTATGATTTAAGCATGGCACATCAAGTCTCCCAAAAAGTCCTTTTTTGTCCACTGTGAGGTTTCTTGCACCACCTGCTTTGTTACTTGGCACTGGTCTCCACCCAAGACGAGTTAGCAAACCAGCCAGCTTTAATTCAGTGGAGTTTCTATTGTCTAATAAACTATATTGTCTGCTTCATATGCTTCATTTCAGTTAGGCAGAAAAAAGCTGAAAAAAGACACATAACATAATCTGCTTTACCTTTTACACTACAAATTTTAGCATGTTGCTGATGCAGAATCAGAACTTCAGAATCTGCTTGAGCTAAGCAATTTCAGGAAAAATGAGAATACCAGGCAAGATTAAGTTAGTATTAATGACTTCAAGATGTGGCTATAACATCTGAATTAGAATGATTTCAAACATACAAGCAGAGAAATTTGCTGCTTCTGATCTCTGTTTGGTTTAAAGACTGTTTGACAGAAACTGGCTAATCCCATTTTAAGGCTAAAACTGTCCAGTGATTACCTGTGAGACAGGGGAATTGTGGTGATTCAGTAATGCCTGCACAGCTCTGTGAGAGCGTGGGGACAGCCCTTCTGGTCATGCACATTGAACAGAATCTGAACAGTGAGGCAGCAGCACTTGACAGAGTTTTGCATTCCTAGGAGAACACAGGTGAGCCAGCGAAATTCCCAGTCCCCCAGGCATCCTCTCTGTGCCAGTATGATCCAGACCCACATTCACAGAACCATCCTGGAAATGTGGTGGAATGGCAGAAGTTCCTTTTGACAGGGTGAATCCTTCACTTGTCACCTCCACTGAGCCTTGAACAACTCACCCAGCAACATTAGCATTAAAAAATCCCTTCAAGTCCTAGGCAATCTGGCGAGGAAGTGTAGCATAATGAGGACAGAAACTGGTCCTCAGCATCTGCATTCTGAAAACAAAATTGGGGCCCCTTTACTCTAATCTTCCTATTTCCCTCCTGGTCTTGGATTCATGTGCACTGTTCTGTGCATTACTTTACTTTTCTCACAGGAGCACTATGAGAGTTCATGCTGCTAGTATGCCCCAAGTACAAATCGCTTCATTTTTCAAAACTATGTTTCAGTCTTAGCATCATTAATTGTATTATGTTTCAGGAGCAATACTCACAGATATGCAATCACACCTGAAAGGGACAGAAAAGTTCAAGCATCCAGAAATGTGAGAAATAAAAATAATAAGGAACTGAATAAATTTGTACTATGGCACTTGAATAATTTGTTTCTCCAAGGGAGAAGTATAGCCAACGTGCTGTGCACTTCAGGTAAAATCTGTTAATGTGTGCACTGCCAAAGTTTTTTTTTGGGGGAAAAAAAAGAAAGAAAAGAAAGCTTTTAAGCAAGCTCTGGTGTCGTAAGCATTCTTCTGAGCATGGTTTGGTTATACAGTACTTAATAACATGTGGTTTTAATGTAGCTAGTATTTTAACTGAAAATAAATCACTCCTTTGTTGGAGCTCTGTCCTCGTTTTTCTAGAATGACATGTGGTTTAAATGTCTAAAAGGAAAAGTGATATAAATTCCATCACATAAGGTCTCTGGTATAGTACCAGCAGGGTTGTAAATTATCTTCAATAGTTGAACTATCATGAAAATATGCCAAGAAGAAAGAGAAGTTCTCCAAAACTGTCCACCACTTGTTCCTAAACAGCCTGATGCTCTAAAGGCCTCGTATTTGTGGATGATCTAATATGCTTTAAAATCAACAGTCACTAAATTTATTGGAATATAAAATTCACATTTGAAGTCTTATTTTGTATTATATAACCATGGAAACATTTTAAATCTGTTGGGCATTACTGTACTTCAGTATATGCAAAATAAAACCATGAGGAAGATCTCTTATCAAGTTAAGCATCTGAAACTGTGTATAGACAAAATATTATTTCCAGTTCTGGTTTTTTTATGTTACCAAGTTATTACTGCAGAAGAATAATTATGACACAGGGATGAGCTCCAAACCTGATAGAAGAAATGCAATTCCTATTCTATTCTTAAATGTCTTCAAGATAAAAAGAAGACATATAAAAACATACATACTCAGATTATTAATGCCCATTAAATTATTAATTCAGAGGACCTAAACTCCTTCCAAATAAAAAAGAAATCACTGAAGAGAAATTATAATATTTTCAATAAATTTGTAAGATTACGCCATCTGATCATCTGCCTTTGTGCTCTGGTTGCAATGACTTCAGAATCTGTTGCATAACTTCCAACAATTTTTCCTAAGAAAAAGAATTCAAGACATTTAAGACTATACATTTATACAAAATAACAGCTGAGAAAGGATGAAAAAGTTAATTCTTGACATGACTGGGAGAAAGGCTGAAACATGAGCTCACCATGTCGAAATACCTGACAAGGCATAGTTGTAAGAAAATCTTGCAGCTCCTAACATGCATAAATAAATGATGGGTGACATCCTAATCCATAGGGAAAAAACCTTCCACCTGGCCATTGCTCATGACCATTCAGCAAAGGCAAAACTGGGATTCACTGTACAAATCCTCCTTTGACTGCACCCAGAAAATTCTTTTCTACAGGACCCTCTGTGCACCTTGTAGTAATGTAAGTAATGAAAATTACTCACATAAAACTCAAATTAGTAGGATGAATCTAGACTTCTGTGGCTTGCCAGAACTCCATTTACATCAATTAATCAATCAATAAATAAATACATCTAAAGGGATACCAGTAAAGTCTCACACACAAATTCAGCTTTGCTCTTTATCTAGAACAGGAATCACTCAGATCAGGATGGACCCTGATTATNTTTTGTTTAAACTTTTGGAACTTTCTAGTGGAAAAATAAGGAGCTTGAAACTGCTATTGGTTTGTTACTAGAATTCCCACTATATTTCTCTTCCTAACTGAAGTATTAGTAAGGATGCCTGCTCCAGCAGGCTCAAGCTGGAATCTGGTATGTGACATGGTAAAAAGACCATTAAGTTCTAAGATCTGTTAAAATCTGGCTGAAATGTGGCTTAATTTGCCTATAGCCATACAATGAGAAGAACTAATTTTGCAGATATGAATGTCCAGCTGTAACTCAATTATGTCAATAACTAACTCAGTGAGATTTTATCCTCTCAACTCCAGGTAAATGGGCTTTAACATCCCACAATCTTATGGGGAATTGGAAAAAAGAATCTGCTGGCATAGAAACTGACCATGAAGATGCATGAGTTTACCTTAAGTCAGCTCACTGGGACTCTGTTAGCAGTCAAACTGGATTGGTACAAGGCTTATTGCATTTTAGCACAGCATGTTGGCCAATGTGTTGATCACACCTCCGTGACTCAGCACTAGGACTGCAAAAGCAACCAGAGGTTCAATAAGACAAATATATCTTGGGGCATACAACTGGAGGCAAAAATGGGTGTGTGGGAGTGGACAGAAATATACAGATTGGGCAGGTTTTTCTGAATTGCCCTGGTGACAATTCTGGCTTCCAGAGGAGATAACTAACCAGAAAGCACAAGCAAAATATAAAGTCATCTTAATTCTGATCTAAATTTCTATGTGCAATAGGAAAAATGTTCACCTATGAAGTGAACTAGTGCCACTACATTGCTGCAGGATCTTCCTGAGATAGCACTGAAGTCAACAGGAAATTCTGGAACTAACAGCACCAGCCTGACTTGGAACTGATCTCATTTTATGCTTTATTTCCAACAGTACAGCTCTGAAAAAACTGAGTTTCAGGGAAAAAAACATGCACCAACTTCAAGTCTGCTGGCTAATCCTTGAAAAATATATCAAACAGAGAGAAGTTTATTACTGCAAAGTAGAAGTTTGTCATTATAACAATGACACAAACTTGTCAAGGGTGTAAACACCATCTCTAAGGTGACATTCAGTACACTTGATTTAAAGGAATTTTGGGGCTCTACAGGGAGTTCTAACCCAGATTCTCTCATGGAAAAGTAAACAGCTTGCCAAAAGTATAGATAAATACCTTGCAAAGGTTTCGATTTAGTTCATGTGGTATTTCTCGGTTTGCTATGTATCTCAGTAAGAATAAAAATACCTTTCTCAGTCCCAATACATGAAGCAAACTTTGCTTGCTTCCCAAGAGATTAGTGTGTTTGATACAACCTTGTTACATATTTATGCAAAAAATACACTTCATCCTTTACTTAGTTATTTTATTATAGACAGAATATTCTGTTGAACATATCAGAAATATTTACTACTTTGTAAAAACTATATATAAAGTGGTTAACCTAATCATTTGAAGAAGATTCCTTGAGAGTTTCCCACAGATAGTCAGCCCTTCTTACACTAAAGAGAAAGCTTTTCTAAGGTCACATAGATGTGAACAAGCAGACCTAACACAGACACACATAACCCAAAGACCTTTCACTGTTTCCCTTTGCACCTAGATTTTGCCAGAATATCTGTATGCACTTGTCCTTAAACTTAAAAACATGCAGTGCAATGAAGTGTTTAAAGTTAGCTATTCACCTGAGCATTTTACTGAATTTTCCTAACAACAAACCATAATTTATTTCTGCTCCTGTGCTTCTTTCCCACTGCTATACCCTTTTGGTAAGTGGTAGTGTGTTGCATGAAGGCCTTGTTGCCTTTGTAAAACCATGGCTCAGGCCTGTCACTTTGGCTAAGCAGAAAAGGACAGTGGGAAAGAGACACAGCAGAACCAGGGTAGGAAAACATGCTGCGTGACCATCGCCTGCTCACATCGTGGTGTACCGTGGTTGGTTGAATTATGTTTGTTGTGCTTTAAAACTATGTAAACTGATAACCAGCTAACTGCTTAAAAAGGCCTGGGTTTGGCAATAAAGGGCTCTCCTTTGCACCTGCCTGGGGAATCAGAGTCGCTTCATATCACAACAGTAGTGACATGATAAAAGTCAAACGGTCTTAATTTGTAGGTAATTTAGCGCAAAACTTTTATTCAGAGCACAATACACCACTTGGTTTCTACGGAATAAACCACTTAGGAAAATTTCCCCTTATATTTGACCTAGGTCAATATATATTCTAAAGGACTGATCATGTCTAACAGCAAAGCAGATAAAAAAGCTGTAGCCTCTAGTGATAGGAAACACGTAGCAATGCTGAAAGTATCAGTTTTAAAAGTGCAAAGGTATTAGCCTCTTGGGTTGGAAAGGATGTAGGCACAGACATTTACCCTGACAGAGCTGTAAAATAATGACTTGCTGCTTCGTGACAAGAGCTGGCCAACTCTTTCACTATTTATTTTTGTAGCTGCTTTCTGGATTCAAACAAAACAGAAGAGCAATCTTAGCCTAAATTCTCCTCTGTTGGCATCTAACAGGCAGAGCCAGGCAGTGTGGGGTTTCTTGGTTGTTTTCTTTTTGCTTTTGCTTTTTCTTTTTTTCCCCCCACATTTTGCAACCACACAGCAATTTAGATATCTAAGCCCTAAGATAAAATAAGGAATGCTGTGCTGGATTCCATCTTGGCACACTTTTTCAGTTTGCTAACTGTTGCATTTCGAGAGATACAGTCTGATTAGAACGGAATCAAATACTTCAAGAAAAATTAAAGCAACAGTTTCCTGATTTTTTAGATGCCAAAGGCTACACCAGCTTTCTTAGCAGAGCAGAGATTTGATAGTTTGGAGAAGTCTAGTTTACTAACTCTGGCACTGAAAGTCTGAGAAGGTTTGCAACTGTTTGTGGTTCCTAGTCTTCAGTGCAGTATTATTGTTTCAGCACTCTCCACTTCTTTTAGGATGTTCATTTTTATATGAAGTCTGAAACTTAAACTGAAAATACATGAGCAGAAATGAAAACTCCACAAAAAAACCCCAAAAAGATTACCTTCACATTAAATTGCTGTTGTGCATATTTGATTTTATGAAGAACCATTTTTTATACATAAGAATGCTCCTAAATGCCTTATTTCTGTGCAGTCTGGCTTCAGCAAATCTTGTGAGGAGAAATATTATCAATAAAAATTGAGAATTTTAAAAAGAGATAAATTCAATCTCCAGAAAACTGTGGATACCATTCCAGTGTTACTTGTCCTGTGTTCTAAGTACCACTAGACACATTTAAATGAGCAAAGGATATTCCACAAAAAGTATTCCAAACTTACTTTATTCATTGCCATTAAATACTTACTAGAAAGTATAATCAGAAGCCAACTCCACTTGCTTTCCGAGATGGCACAAATTGTAACTTCTATATGTAGATACCTTTTTCACCAAGATGTTGATTGTTTTGTTTTTCAACACTTTTACTACAGTGGCTCGATGTGTAACCTCTTGAAACTTAATATAAATGAAGACTCAAAACTAAAACGAAGTTGGGGCTGACAAGTGTTTGTATCAGGATTGCCAGCATCACAGTCTGGAAACTTGCAGTCATCCTACAGATTAAACACAGTGTCTACAGTGAGAAAATATGTCTGAAAAATGAGGAGACAGCTTCTAGCTAAAAGTATTTTAAGACAAAAATCTGCCCTATAATCAATTTTTGCCCTGTAAGGTTTATTTTCAAAAATCCCAAAGCTAGAACCACTTCTCAATATATTCTTTTTTTAATATATTTTTCAAAATAATGAAAAAACCTTCATCACCCTTTTTTTTTTTTTTCCTCATAAAAGATGAGAATAAAAAAGAAAAGGGAGAGGAGAGAATGGAGAGGTGAGGATGTGTGAAAACTGTCCTGTTTTCGATGTACAGACAGCGCAAGGTCTCTCTCTGTTCAGGTTTATTCTCAACACTGACACCTCGGTCCAGTCCCACTTTCACTCATTCCAGTTATAAAAAGAACCATACCTATTAATACTTCTTTCTCTCTCCAAATGAAACACCTTGGGAGCGTGTTCCACCTCCCAAACACATCCCACAGGGCTGCCTTCCAGGCAGCAGGTGCACTGGCCAAGAGCAGGTCCGTGCCCACGCCCTGAGCCGAGGGACGTGCTGGGGCACCGTGAGCGCACGTCGAGCTCACGCCCGTCTGGCTCACAGGCAAACCTGAGCTGCATGGCAGCCTCCATGGGAATTCTGGAAACGCTGTGCACTCAGAAACCACGTCCAGCAATTTACAGCCCAGTTCTTTAGCCAACAGGCAACAGAAATTCATTAATTATGGGACCAAGATTAACCTGTGGTCTCAAAACAACTGCCCAGCAATGCCTCCATTCTCTTCACAAAGGGAAAATCCTATTAGCGTGCTTATCCAAAGGCAGAAATTTCAATTTATCTAAGCATGCTTTTAATCCATTCATTAACTCATTGTACTAATAGTTTAAATGAGTGAAAATTTTCACTATTCCTGTAAGCCCTAATTTAAAGAAACAAATGCTGAGCATTTTTTTTAAGGAAAGCAAATAGTAAAATACCTATTTTATGAGAAATTTCACTCATATTATGATGTGCTTTGGTTCTTTATGTGACTTGTGAGAATGAAAATATTAGCTTTTGTCATATCTATGATACCTCATAAAAGAACAGCATTTTTAAACAGTGAGGCTCTTTAAGATACCACAAATGAATTAAGCTAAACATGATCTACCTAGAGTTTCCAGTGGAGAAAGGGGATCTACATAGCTACAGAATAACAATGACACTACTTTGTGTGATGGCTCCCCTTGGTGTACTCACAAAGCAGTAAGTCACTGCTGGGGCCAGCCTTGCAAATACTGAATACATACTCAGTGTTAGCCAGATTGAATTCCAAACCCCTAAGAAATTAAATATCATTGTGTAAAGCTCCTACATTGCCATTTTCAGTAAGGGCCACTCAGAGATTTGTGCAAATCCAGTTTAGCAGTTGCTTGTAAACACAGGCTGTTGTTACATGATTATAGTGAAGTAAGGAAATGTGATGTGAGCTGGCAGTGGCGATTTTGCAGTGGATGACAATTTGTATCAAAACTCCAGCCATTAGAAAAGGCTTATTTTAGTGAAGTACTGGTAGAGAAGCCACAAAATCCAAGTACCTCAGCTGGGATATTCTAAGAATTCTGTGTTAGGGCAGAAGTATGCGGGAAGATGGTGCATATGAATTTGTTTTTTCATTGATCACAATGTCAGAATACCTGGTCCATCTTTCCCTGAGCCACATAGATACAGTCCTCAGGAATGCCCAAGGTGCAGCAGGGAGCACTTACCACCTTACCTGTGTGGTGCTCAGGCTGTCTCCTGGCAGCAGTTAATTAATTTGTGCAGACATAGTGTCTGTGTTTTCTGAGCAGTTTAAAAGCAATTATATTGCTTTTCCACTTCTTGTCTGTTTTGTTCCTTTGGCTGTGCTGGGCCAGATTCACTGTGAAGCACATGTGTGTGCATGTGGCTGATCCCCATCACAGGTGATATTTTAGCAGTCCTCCTAGCACAAGTAGTATTTCTCAGCTGTCAACACACATTTATTTATTAGATCCATAATCTCGTTGCACAGTAAACGTCTGTGTCAAGCAGGTGGCAAATCTCCCGAACTTCAGGGTTAAGATTTTGTTTGGAAAAGTATCCAAAAATGTGGATGTTTATCTATAGTGTATACAGATTATTTGAGATCTTAGAATCTCCAAAGGTAGGATGGAAATTTTATGCTATTTTAACTACTTACAGCATTTCCAAGCTTAGCAATGGATTCCAGCAATGGCTGAAAGTGGACTTAAAATTTAAAAAGTTATAAAATTAATGTCTTCAGAAAAAAAAAGCTATCAGAACAGTCTATTTTGATGCTGATTTTATTAAAGGTGGGCTGTCTTTCAGAAATGAGGAGAAGGTTCAGGGTTCATTCATTTCCAGGTTTGTTTAAACTGTTTTGTTCTCTGCTGCACTCAGTACAAGGGAAAAAAAATTTAAATTCTGCCATTTGACTGAGATTTTTTAACATCTAGGATCTAAAAATGGTTTCTTTGCAATGCTAAAGAATTGTCCAGGCTGAGCACTCTTGCTGTGAATGAAACTTGAATTAGAAAGGAAAGCAAGCACACATGGAGTAAACTCTCCCTTTGTAATTTTAAAATTTAAGTGTTCAAAACCAAATAGATGAGAAAAATGTTGAGAGCAGGTGAGAAAGAAAAGAAAGAGTCAATCTAAATTTGGCTTTCTCAAGAAAAAAGGAACAGAAAAAGCACACATCAGTCTGGTAGTTGTTCAAAAATTCGTTATGGATATAAAAAAAAAATCACAGTTCTGCATATATAAACAAAAAATGATGGACTCAAAATTATTCCAAAAGGCTGTCAACATAAACTCTCAAGGTCTTTAGATTTCTACTGAATAGACTGAACCAAACAAAGAGCTAGTCATCATTAAATTAATTAAAATGCTACCTGGGAATATTTAGTTTTCAGGGAAGATTTTTGTAAGGCAAATAAGGAATTTTTTTGGAAGACAGGAAGAGATGGACTTAAGACAATCTTTTTTGATCCATGGTGGATGATTATCACAGCACAGATTTAAAGCTGTGAAGTCTATATCAGGAATGATCTCTTTTCTCCTCTCAGAACAGCGACATGAAAACATGCATATTTCTTTCCCTTTTAACTGCAAGCTCAAAACTTTCTTTAAAACCAATGCTTTTGATGGGGAGTTAGGGTGGGTGTCTGTTTTTTCAGGGGTACAGACAAACACTTCCAAAAGGACCTGTTTTCATTCCTGCATAGAATGAAAATAAATTCTGAAACCTCCTAAGTTGCTCTCTAATGAAACCATCACTTTTTGGTTAGCCCTACTAAAACAACCCTCTGCTTTTTGATCAAGCATCACCTGCAACAACAAATTTCACCACTCAAAAGCAACTGGCTCAAAAGTCCTCTTAATGAGAGGACTTCCTTAGCTCTTTCAGAATGTTTGCTATGACTATCAGAACTAGCCCTGGCAATGCTAAAACTGAAACTGCAGCTAGGACAAGGAATCATCTTTTTCTTCTTTAAAACTTGTTTTTACTGCTTGAAATATTTCTGATGATTGCAGCCATAAGTAGGAATAAAGACATTGGTCACTTCAAAATTTAAGACTGCTTTACTGAGTAAGAAATATTATATAAATATAAAATTACAAGAGCACTGGTCTGTTGCTGATATTGACCAAGTAAATTATTGGCAAATATCTGCCTATGACCAATCAAAGGAAAAAAACATTTGATAGATGATGTGTACATGCTATCAGCAAGACTTAAAATGCCTATGGTGTCTAATTCCATTTCTACAATTGTACTGACACTCTATCCATTAATAAATAAACAGCAAATGAGCACTTCTCCAAATTCCAGCTGTTGACTGCAGAACAATTTAACAGCATCAATGAGGAAACCTTCAGTAGAACAATTCTCATCTTAATGAAAACAATTTCTTGCAGATGGCCTCTTCAATATGGCATAAAAAACAATAAAGAAAAACACTCAAAACTAATTTCCATAAAGCTCTAATGTACAAAATGAACAAATACCAAGTGCACAATAATTGTCTCTGTCGTTCATGAGTGTAACAAAAGCTTTGGCTCAGGTAGCTTCATTATGTTATCCTTGTTCACCACAGTAAATAGATCCACCACACAATACAATGGTTTACTATGAAAGGGCTGAAGGATGAGGATACTGTTTCATCCAGGCAGAAGATGAGACAGAATGTCTCTTTGAAGCAGTCTTGATGCTTCAGAGGTTTGCAGGAGCTAATGGAGAGAGATGATGTGGAAAATTGCCTCCTAGAGGTTGAATTGGTGTGGTCCCTAGGGTTTTCTTTCCCCCACCCCCTACCTCCACCCCCTGCCACTCTCTTTAGGACAGAGAGAAAGGGAAAGTAAATCTTTATGACCACTGCTATTCTTTCATTTTCGACAGATCTTTGTGTTGGCAATCACCCTACACTTCAATAAGGAACTGCATTGTCAAGTACCACGCTACTCTAAAAGTTAAACAATTTAACTGTGTCTATTTTGTAGGGTTGCATGTCACCCAGTTTCCCTAAACAGAGATCAGAAATAAAAGAGTGGGTGATATAGGCAGGAATGGCCTGTGAGGGCTCTGTGCGCTGCAAAGCTTTTTTTGTTTCTTGCTTTTCTTCACTCAACCTACAATACCACCACCACCCCCACCACACTACGTGATTGCAGTTAGGAAATATAAGGCTTAATTTGACCATCTCAAACTCAAAATATCAAATTGTAGTAGACAAGAAACCTTGCAAGATAACAATCATAAGAACTTCTCTGAACTTGCCAGTGATATGGTCCTTCAGAACAAGAACCTAGCCATGCAATTTCCTTAATAATGACTTACTGTAAAATAAGTGGGTGTGGAGCCATACTTTCGATGAAGGCTCAAGATTAATTTATCTTTAGATAGCATAATGTTATAGAAATAACAGGATTGATTTCAACCCACTTGCTTTTAGAAAAGTCTTCAAATTCAACACTCCTGGTTTTCAATTCACAGACATTTCAAACCCTATTTTAGGTTCTATTATTTTTCATTATGCTCAAGGGAAACTTTTATTTTCTCACCTTTGCAGTTGCCTCGGTAGGCTATCTCCAGCTGAGGGTCTTTGCATTTTGCTCGTTGAAATTCACACCGGGACAGAAAGGTTCTTCCGTCAGATGCGCAGAGTGATTTCTGAGGGGAACCTGCACAGTCCAGGCTGCATTCTCTGTCTTTGTCTTGGTCCACTCTCAAAAACTAGAAAAAAAAAATTAATCCTGTAGGAATGTTTCCCATGTGAAAATGCTCTGTGGTTCCCTTCCCCAGCAAACACATACAAATATTACCCAAAACTGAAAATAATGTTCTGCCTTTTTAGTCTATTCAAATCCCAGCTGATTCGTTATATCTAGGATTTTTCCATGGCTGCTGTGAAGTGGCAGTGACTGCAATAACATACACTAAATCCAGTATCACAATTAGGATGTCTCTGAATCTCTTTCAATCATTATGAATCTCAAACAACAACTTGGACTTTTTGGAGCAAAAATGGTGATGGCAGAAACATTCTTTACAACAAAAATGAGACAGCAATGGATGCTTGTCTATTTTATTACATATGTACTAATTATTCTACAATGACAAGCTGAAAAGTCTGTTCTAAGTCCCAAGTAGGATTTTTAACATAAATATTCTCATTGTGGATTTCAATGTGCCTCTTTCTAGTTTTGACTGAAACCCACAATGAACCAAACCTAATTGTTCATCCCTTCACTGCCAAGACTGCAAGGCTCGTGAGTATGGCATCATCCTTGGCACTGTGAAAAGAAGGAGCTTCTTACCCTGAAACATGCTGCCAAAAAAACCCTAATTGGATCTGATGCCACTACATGCCAGCCAAAAACAAAGAAAGATGGAAAAGATATTACATTATCTTCTGAGCTCTTGAAAAGCTGAGACTAGGAGGAGGTGAACTCAGTAAGGGCTCAGATGAATTCCTCTATCCTTCTGCTTCTTCTGAACAAGCACAGAATTAAGCAAGGCAAGCAGCTACCAGGAGGTAATCATTCTACTAAGCGTCAGGAGGTGCCCAAGAAAAGATCTTCATCCAGCTAAAGCCCTGTTTTCATTGGTGCTACTTCATCATTACAAACCTCAGGTAGAGGAAATTTTGAACTTTGGATGAAAAACTGAAATTAGGAGGAGGAAAATTTCGAGGAGAAAAAAAAAAAGAGGATAAAGAGTAGTATTTTTTTTTTTAATTGCTATGTATAGTTCCCCTGCATTTTATTACACATAAGAAACATATAAAGAGAGTTATAAATCTCCATAATCTTCATACTTAAACTGTGGTCTATTTGCATTTCCTATCACTTAACATGAGGAAATACAGATGTCTTTGTGGAGAGTCTGTATGAAAATGAAGAGATTATCTCAAAGGTATTACTTTAAAATGGTAGTCATATGGTTGGACTTTTACCAGAATTTTTATATTTTAGTGGCACACTAAAATAAAAAGGAAAGCTACCTTTTACCAATGGGGTTTTTTTTGGAGCAATTTTTCACATTTAGGAATAATTAACTTCAGAAGCAAATTAC
>VZTN01022487.1:209-23030 GCA_013400515.1 Erpornis zantholeuca | reverse complement strand
GTTAGTGAAACCACCAACTTTACTTAAATATGCTAATAATATAATCTTTTATATTTGATTCCCTTGCATTAGGGTAGGACTATGTCTACTTTGTCACCTAAAATATGTGATCTTTCTGGCATGTACCACAATACTATTTAGGTAGCATTGCAAGGATTTTGTGGCATAGAAAAAATGTGAGAATCCTGTGACACTCTACTAAGTAAAATACCTGGAACTGCTGGAACCTGCTGGGAAATTCACATGCAAAATGTAAATGATGCTGGAGAAGTGAAGTTGTATTAGCAGACTTAAGGGGATTTATCATGAAATAAAGGGAAAGCTAACACCTTAGGGACTTTTTTTCCCCCTAAAAATCATTGCAGCCATGCTTTCTTTTTGCTGATACCACTCATTTGAACATTTCAGTGTTTTGTAAGATATTTTTAATAATATTGAAAAGTAGACTTTTTTTCAGAAGATGTATCCAAATAAAATTAATGATATGGTTATAGTAATGTTTCTTTGAAATGATTATTTGATCTATATCATAATTAGAGGTGTTAATCTCCACAAGGTCTTGGCCAAAATCCACTCATGTTAATTACAGTTAGCAGATCAAATTTCACCTGGCAGTTTCCAATAAAGAGAATTGTTTCATTTCTTTCCTGCAGCATTACTAGATTCTAACAGCTGTCATGTCCCTGGGGATTTATTAATCAGAAAGAATATTAGTAATATACTGAAGTGGAAGGTGTAATTCAAGGATTTAAATTTTAATTTTCAGATTATTTTATAGATAATGTTATTAATAGGAAAAAATAAACCTTTCAGTAATAACTTATTATGGTTTTCAGTCTGTAAAGCAAAGAATTTCTGTTTTCTTTTTTTAACTAACATGTTCTAGGCAGTGGGGTTAGATTAAACTACTTTTGCAATCTAGTATATGGCTTACTTCAGTGAGACTACTTATGAAATTATTTTTCTGGCCTTGTGTCTGGGGCTGTGTAACCGTGCAGTCCAATGCAATTTCAGAACCTGTATCACTAGAACAAGAACTTAACTTCTGAGATAAGGTCTGAGTTAAATATTGTGGTACAAATATTTTTCTTATGCCTTCTACTGTTTGACTCCCCGATAGTATTTTTTCTACTATTTTATTTGTTTTTAAATATCGATGATAAACTGATGTGTAAGACACAGGCAATTTATTCTGTGTCTTTCCATAAGTATGATTTATAGGATAGGAAAGAAAATTAATACTGTTTCATAGGAAAAGTCATACAGTTGTTTCCAGGAATGCAAAAGATCTCCATCTTTAACCTCAAATCCATGTTAATCACATGACAGTGCAGCTACTGAATAGATGGCCAGAACCTGTGTTTTTAAGAAACATTTTTGTTTGCTTTTAGTGAATCACAGTGACTTTTTGAAGATGTTAGAAGACTGAGGTTACCTTACTGCTTTGTTTTAACTTAATGGTAATACACTTTGTGTCACTGAGACTATTTAAGGGAAAATCACTTCATTGCAGCATCCATGGTAGAGCCAGTGCACAGTGACAAGGAAGTTGGTTTCCTACCTTGCAGGAAATGCAACTTGGCAGCATTAAAAAAGCCAAAACCAACAAAACTTTGAGGTTCGTTGGTCCGTTTGGGTTATTGGTTTGTTTTTTGTTTTTTTTTTTTTTTGTTGGAGGTTTTTGTTTCGTTTTTTTCATAATGAAAAAATTATAAATATGATGGAAGCATGACTTGGTAAACACAAGATCTGAGTTACTAGATTTGGAGGAACAAGTGAGCCAGTTCCTCCTTCTGAACAGGTCTTAACTGCTACACAGTGAAGGAGGCAGTACTACTAGCTTTCAAAATCTTTTTTTTGTGACTCATGGTAATTAGGTTTCTTCAGATGCCAAGTTCTAAATTTCTACAGTTGCATGAGAATCACAGAAGGAAGGTGAAATAGAAGCAAGTTTCTAATTCTCTTGATGGCAGATGTGAACTTGATAGCTGAAACGAAGTAAGCCCAATTTTAGCCATTAAAAAAAAATCTCCTAATTATTTAAACAACTCATGATTATTTTAGAATTTGACTGATAAACTCTGAACTTCTTGATGTGGCAATAGAGGGCAGGTGCTTTTTTTCCTGTCTTAGGTGAGTGATGATTTCTGCCTAAAGCCACTATTGACCAAGTTACTGTTTATATACATCTTTGGTCTAACTCAGCACTTAGAAAACTCAGCATTGCCAGATGTATTGAAAGTATCTTTTTCTCTTTAAATAAGTAAACAACCCCAAGTATAATACAGTCCCTCTCTTTTACCCCTCTCTGCTCCAGCAGCATTGTGACCTTCTTAGTGCTTCCAATGCAGCAAGTTTACAAGAGCTTATTATTTCATAACCTTCTGAGTACTGAGTTTTGGATTGTTTTTTAATTAACATTTTAATTGCTCATCAAAGTAATTGAAAACTGTGTTGGAAAAATGGTTCATTTACTAATCTCTTTGGTACCAGTTAACAATAAGCTTTTCTCAAGGTCAAATGCATGCTTGTGGTGGTGGTAACTTTCTTTGCTGACGTGATGCCAAAGGCTTGGTGGGTAGAGATGTTTTTACCATGCCTTGCAATCTGTCTCTGCCTGTGGTAGGGGAAGAAAGAGGTATTATTCTGTGCATAGCTGCTTAGGCAACATTTGCTCTGAGAAGATGTATTGCCTTATTGCTTCTCAAAGCCAGCCTTCACTGGCTGAAAGAGTACAGGATGAGCCTTAAGTGATTAATGCTGGTAGGGAAAGTTTCATTTATGACAGTACTCTTGGACAGTGTGTGCACTCAGGGATGCTCATCCCATCGCTGAAATATGATCACTGGAATTTAAGCTAAGGCTCAGTTCCTGGAACTGTCTAGGGAAGACACTGAACAGGCAAGGATTCAAGTAGGCTGGGTCATATTAAGCTGGAAGCTATATTAAAAGGCTATGAAATTATTGTTTAGGTATTGTTTAAACAAGCTCTATGAGTCTTCACTAATTCTTACAGGAAACAGTGAAATTACCTCTTTGATCAGTTTGTCTTACCTCACTTTGAATGTGCTTTGGAAAATTCTATTTCTTGTCTTCAGGCCTCAAGTTTTATGTTTTATTTTGCAATGAACTTAGCCTTCTTTAGCTAGAGATCCCTGCTGGGAGGACTCAGCAGACTGTCAACAGGGAGCTCAGACAGAATATTGAAATGTGAGAGTTATCTATTTTCACTTTAAATCTACAGTTTCAAATAATTGATGTGATGTACTGGGAATTATTTTGCCTTCCCACTTCTCTAAAAGCAACAGTGATTTTTGTTGTATGGTTTAAAATTTGGTGTGTGAAAAATGAAAATTCTGTTAATGTGTTAATTCCACATAATTTCCTCAAATTTCCCTTTTGCTCATTCTTTTTGAAGAGGATTGGGTATCAGAGTCTTCGTAAACTGTATATGTCTTTATGCAATACCAGGCAATGGAGTTCACAAATCTTCTCAATGGTTTTTAGTTTTCTACTAAAAGTGTTTTGTTTTGAAATGTCAGGACCCTCCTTCTATGAGGAATTAAAATGTAATGAATTGTAGCAAAAGCTTTTTGTTTCAGAAATAGATTTCTGTCCTAATTTATGTTTTTATTTTTACAATATTTGTAGTTTGTTTTGTAGGAGAGTTGCATAATTATATCAGAAATCACATATATCAGAAAGGTCTTGACAAACTCAAGTTGCTTTTCGCGTATTCAGACCCTCTGTGAACTTAAGAGGGGCTATTTTTTCCTTAACCTGTAGAGCTTTTACTGTATGAAAAATTGCTTAGATAAATTCTGTACTTGAAAGTATTTTCCATTCAGTGCCAAGTTATTCTGATTTTTCAGAGCAAGTAACTGGTCACAGTGCTTGGTAAAGTTATTGTATGTTATTTTAATAAGCCCATGTCAAGGATTTACTTTTGTATCCATGTTAAGAGATAGGCCTAAATATTTTCAGTCAACCAATTTCTGAAGCAAAGGTATATTGGAAATTGAGCAGGAGGGGAAAAAAGATCGTTAAAGTAACCTTGATAAACCTTCAAAGTGTTTCTGGCTATAATGGTCACAGAACATTTGAAGTCTTAGAAAAAGCCCATTTTACTTTGTGCTCATTGGCAAATTAGGATGAATTGCTAGCTGAGCTTGCAGTTGATGTGTAATTGGCTCATCATCACTGGAAGGGCTTAAGATGAGAAAGTACACTGGTTATTGCCTTGGAAATTATAAATAGGAAGTCTCTGCTATGTTTAAAATGAAAATAAAACAGCTAGAGACTCACCCATTGAAACACTTCATACTTTTCATTGCTAGCAGGAGATCCTCAGTGAGGCAGATCAAATGTAATTATTGAGAGAACATAAAGAAAACATCTTTGTTCGCTCTGTTGTAATGAGGACAGCTCAGCAGGATTGGTCCTGAGTGTGCTGGCGTCTGACTGGGGTACAGGCTTGTACACTGCCGAGTTAGCAGGGGTCTTGTTTGTTTAATTACATGGAGTCATTTTTGCTTTTGCAAGCACTGGTAACTTTCTTTTGAAAAGAAGTTGGAGCTTGCAATACTTAATACACACTTCATATCCTGAAGGTGCTTTTCCATTATTAAGCAATTAGTGTGAATGCCACTTGGGTGTACTTCTATACCTTCATATATATGTTGTAGTGACAGATATAACCTAAACTCAAAGATGTCCATCTACAGATGGAGAAACAAACCAAAATGAGTTCTTTTGGTATGTCTGAAATTATGTTCCAACAATTCAAAGGAGTTGTTTTCCATGTGATAGCTAATCAATAACCAATTTAGAAATCTGACTTGGTAGTGAACTCCTGATACTTTTGTACTAGATGAGGGTTTCTTAACTCTAATTTTGATATCTGAGTCTTAGCTTCCAATTCTTGTACTAATCTTTTTCTTTTACAAGTACAAATTTAAACATTGTTTAAACTGGGAGGAAGTACTTCTTTATTTTATGTGAGAATGTTCATTTCTTAAAGGTATGTTAGTTTAACCTCTAAGAAGTCTTCTGTATCTAAAGAGGACAAAGAGGATCTTTTATCAGGTGACTGAGCAGAAGTCTGATGGAAGAGGTCTGAGTTGTTCTCTGAAGAATTTTCTTGCTCACTGTGGATTATATAGGGCCCAAGAAAGACATTATCTAATATTAGGCAATGTTAATGTGCTCTTCTGTCCTCCTGAAAATCCAGTTATGAGTTTCTTATAAGAAAGAGCTTTGGCATTGAACACCTATATGCATAAAAGACTAGGACTTTGAAATAGGAAAACAGTGAGCTATCCATGCCAAGAATATATAAATAACATATCTAAAAAAATAAGTCATCTTGCACTACAGTTGATAACATTTCTTAGTGATCAGATAGTGATCTTATTCTTTGGATACTGGCCACCACAGAAACTGCAAAGGTTTTATTGACCAGAAACTTAGTGAGACACCCATGTTTTGTGTTCATATATGCTCAATATAGTAATTTTCTCGGGTGTCTCAGTGTGGAATATATTTAGCCATAAACAACCCTTTGAAGTTACAAACAACTTTGAATTATCTTTTTAGTGGGAAATCCCAAAAAATTGGTGTTTCTGTGTTTCATTTTCAAATTGAAATGAAAAACTGAATTTCTTGTTTCTTAAAGAATTTTTTTTGATAATTTTGGAAGTTGTTAGTGTTTACTGTTCAAATAATATTGATTATGTTATAGTTCAAAACAAAGGATACATTAGGGAATAATATTTGCATCATCAAAGCAATATTTTAACATTATTGAAATTAAATGGACATATATACTGATTAATTTTGACATTGACAATTATGAGATTCTGTCTACAACATTCCTGCAAAATGATACATTTTCTGAATGGAAAACTGTTTTCTTAGTTTTCAGCAATTCTTATAGGGAAGTATTATTCCCATACTCATCCATAATTTGGACTACATAACTTTTTCATGAATATATGGAGCATTGCATATTACAATTTGTAATTGGTTTCATTCTTAATTTTTTCCCCCTGCATAAAAAACATACTCGGTCAAATGTGGCTGAGGTTAGGAAAAAAAAGTAGGGAAAATTGGATGACTTCTCTTTTCTTCAGATTACTCTGAAATATTAAAATAGTGCTCCACTCATTAAGTAAAATTACTTTTCTCTGTGATAATATTGATTGTAAGTGGGTCATTTATTGAACTGCAACACACTTTTAAGCACTGTGTCTTGTGTCTGAGCCTGGCCTGTGTGTGCTGCAGATTCACTGTGGTCTCTTTCCAGTCCTTTTAAATTCTCTCTAAACAAACAGCAGATGACTGAGTCCTTGTGTCCCAGACAGTCAGTACCAGGTTTACTCAACCTTCCTAATTTGTTTTCCCTCTTCTAGGTCTGCTCCTTGTGACTACAGGTACCAGTCAGAATCCTTAATCCCTCCAGAATGGTTGTGACTGCACTTTCAGTTTTACTGAGCATGGGCTCATGTCCTTGTGATAAAAAAATATTTTTGCAGACCTTTCTTTCTGCATGTAAATCTTGCTGTTTCTTCCTTTGGTTTATGCTCTTCAGAGATGTAGTTTTGTCACTTGATTGATTCTGTGTGTACAAAAATACCAAATCTATGGGAATCTGTTTTTTTATCCAATTGTGTTACTATTGTCTTCCTCTATCCTCTAATCTGGAATAGGAAGGAAAATCTCTTATAAGGTCTTAGCAGTAGTGAACATTGTATTAAGAAATGAAAATATCAATGTTAAGGTAAAATACTAAAATTATTTTTTTTTCTGTAAGGAAAGGATAAAGAAGATTAATAGTTCTATGTTACAATATATGAAATCGTTATGTGTTGATTTACCATGGGTGCAAGCTTCTGCTTGTGAGAAAGGGTATGATCATGAGCTTTCAAAAAATATCCCTTAACATAAAATTCCAAAGCACGCAGAAACAGGTTTTTTTTCCCTAAAGTTTAATTTTATCTGAGTTCAGTTTGAGAGTTTGGGCATATGTTGACCGATCCAGAAACTTGATTTTTTCAGTCTGATGGAATATTGTCTCCTCATTTGCATAGTCAATATACATGTGCCTTAAGCAATAGAGACTAACATCTGACACATGCCTGGCACACACTTCTTCAGGCAGAGAAAGATGAAAAACCTTTTTTGTGGGTTGTTGCTTCACTATCTGGTTTTGCATATAAGCAGAATGCAGGACACACCTAGGATGTTTCATAGCTTGTGAACTTTGGACTTTTTGTGGCTGTAGGGTGCTTGAGACTTCATGGTTTACTTTGGGGATTTTTAAATTTTTTTTAAGATTTATAACATATATAATGAGTAATGGGGCTTTCCATGGAGAAAGCCTAAGAGAAGCCTACCAATGATGTACTCATATTTTTATTAGTATCCTAATCACTGGATTATTACCTATTCTCCCTTCCTTTATATATGGGAGGGATAGGGAAGGGCTGGGTGCAGGTACCCTCCTGACAGGTAGTAGAAATTAGCATTTGACTGTTAGAGTTGTGGCTGCTTAATGCATTGGATCAAAAATGTTTATATTTATGAGATCTTTGAGTTATTTGATGTACCTTAAAACCAAGGATGACACCTAAAAGAAAGCATGTGGGATGCTATACATGGTATATGTAAAATATGGCAATAGAATGAAATAGATAACAAAACTGTCGAGTGAGGAATATTTTTAAAATTGAATTTCATAGAAGCACTAGGTTTGAAAAATACCTCTAAGACAATCCATCAACTATTAACTGCATCATCCAACCTCTAACCTGACGCTGCCAGCTCTACTGCTAAACCATGCTCCTAAGCATCACTTTTACACATTTTTCCCACTCTTCCAATGTCAGTGGTCCCACCACTTCCCTGGGACGCCTGAACTAATGCTTAATAACCCTTTCAGTGAAAATTTTTTTTCCTAGTATCCATTCTAAGCCTCTTTTAGCACAACTTGAGGTCATTTCCTCTGCTGCTTGTTACCTGGGATAAGAGACCAAGCCCCATCTCGCAACAACCTCATTGCAGGCAGTTGTGGGGAGTGGTACGGTCTCTGTTAAGGAAACTCCTCTGCCCACTCATCCAGGAGTCAGTCTGGCAGTCACACTTGTCCCACCTGAGCTGGGGCCAAGGCTCTTTCACAGCCACACACCCCACACTCACAGTCACACCGGGTTTCCTTATGATTCAAGCACTGCCCTGGTCCTGCTGGCCACACTCCTCCTGATACAGGCCAGGATGCCATTGGCCTGCTTGGTCACTTGGGCCCACTGCTAGCTCATGTTCAGTCGGCTGTCAATTCATTATTTCTTTATATATTATTATTATTATTATAGTACTTTATATAATTATATATTGGTTTATATACCTTGTTAGAGTGGATCAGTTATGTGATCATTTGATCTGGCCTGTTAATACTTATAGCAGTGGGTGTATTTTTGAGTAATTGGAGTTGGTGCCTGTGAGGAAGGCACCTACTGTGAGCAGCAATATTAGAGAAAGTATGAGCTGCTACTGTCCATGTTGTAGTTGTATTGCACAGAAAGTTTTTTTTTTCAACTATTTTACATTACCTCATTACCATCAAAATGGTTAATTTGCTGATTCTGTGTTTTTTTCTGGCTTTTGATTTATACTATATATTAAATGCTCATAGTTATTAACTACTGGATGCTTTGCTTTTCCTTTATTGCTTGACAGTTCTTTGACTGAAGCAGAGATGAAGTGATAAAGTGAGGATAAAATTATTGCATTGATATTTCTCAGTTTCATTTTATCATCTGATGACTACAGAACATTGTTTCAGCAATGGGGAGGTGACTGAATTTGCCTCCATCTGGATTGTGAAAGGAGACTAGCGTGTTGATTTTCCATCAGAAGGAGGTAGTAGTGTGTAGGCAGAAAAAGAGCAGCAGAATTCTTCACTGGTATTCAAAACAGCTAGGGGAGCAAAATTTCACGATATTAGAGCACTTCTAGCAGGCAGTGTAGGCAAAGCCTTTATTTGCCTCACCCTCTAGACATAGTAAAGGATGACTAAACCCAGTAAATATATTAAACAGTATTTTTAAAATACTCTCTCATCCTTAATATCTTTGGTGGAAGTAAACCATGGTAATCCTAGAAAAAAAAATAAAGGCATAGAAGGAAAACTGAGAGGACATATTCTAGAAAATAGTAATTTTGTCTGTATGCCTGTCCTTCTCTTGAGCAACTAATAGGGAGTAATGGAAGCTAAAAAAATATTTTACTTTTCAACAATAATCAGGAAATAAGAAATTCTGTATTGTTCATTTTTATTGAGTGGGTTTTCTGCAAAATTTCCAGAGACTGGGAGAAACAAACACTTCACTCGTTTTAAACAATTTTGCATTTCCTCCTGGCTGATCTTTTATGGTTTTTCTTCTCTGACTCATGCCAAGAGCTATTTCAGCTTGACGTGCTGCAAGTGCATTTTCTGTCTATAATGAAATGGAGAAATGTGAATGATGGATGTGCAGTAGGCTTGCTCACTCCTCTGTGCCTTGCTATTGATAAGTAAGCTGGGGTAGCCAGAAATGAACTTGTATTTACTTCAAAGCCATCTGGGCTCCCTTCATTCAAGTTGTCTGTAGCACTGTGGGTGTCCTCTTGTCCTTGCAGTGATTCATACCTCTCGCTACAGAAGATTTCTGCTTTCCTCTTTACCTCAGACCTTGTAAATAAGTCAAATGAAACAGGCCACTTTTTGCATGGCATCTTTTAAATGTATGATCTTTCCTCTTCTGCACACAGACAGAACTCTCCTTGGTAGCTCTACTAACATTAAGAGCATGTATTAATTTTTCACTTGATTTCTGTAGTACATACATACCGATTTTGCTATAGCCAGATTCTAATCTGTTGTTGCTCAGTTTTGCAAGTGTAAAGTAAGAATGGTGTTACCTTACACTATAAAGACTGTTTTGTAGCCTTGCTAGTGAACATCAGTAACATTTCACACAGCAAGGGTCAGTTGCTGACAGCAAGAGTTACAGGTCAAGCTTGTCGGCTTCTCCATGAATAATATATTTTTGATTTTACTTTGTGCTTTTCACATGCCCACACTGATTCACTGGATTTTGCATCCACAGTTAAGTGTTCTCCGCCACTGTTATATGGCATTCTAACTTTGAGCTCATTATCTGGCTCCTGTTAGAGGAGGCTGATAAGGTTATGAGCACTATCATCCCACTTCTGACTAATGGGCAGTAGCTGTATTGGTAGGAAATGACAAATCTTTCAGATATGTGTGGAATTCTTTTTTCACAGAATGAAGGTGAAGCTGACCAAAGAGTTCCTATACCTTACCTCTCCTTTTGCTTCAGCAAATTAATTTCAAGTCATTTTAAGGTCTCACTTAAATTCTAAATGCTTGAATTAGACAAATTTTTAATATTTTTTCTTCTATTTGAGATAAATTAAGCATTTGTGAAAGCAGTCAGGACATGTAAATCTCAGTCACATTAAGGAAATAGAAATATTCTTATGGATAGGGAAAACAGGTCTAAATTCTGACCTAGTTTTTATGAGTGTAGGAGGATAAAAGCTATGCTGGTGCATCAAATGGGGCATTGAGAAGTCAGAAAAACAACTTGTGAAATCCATGGATTCTGTAGCATGCAATTGGAAATCCCCACTCATGTCTCCATACATTCAGAAGAAATCTTGAAAAACAACTCCTCCCCCCTCCCCCCCCCAGTTATTGTTTTGGCCACCTAAAGATGTTGCTACTTGAACTTTGGTTCATGAATTAATTTTTGTTCATGTGTTAATTTTACCTTTCGATCTGAAAAAACATTAGATCTGAAACATTAGATCTGAAAAAATGTCTTGAGCAAGCTAACCAGAAGTTCTCCACATCTCCAATCACACACAGTCTTCAAACTGAGAATGCTATGTCCTAGTTATTTTATATAGCTTTTATTTTATATATGGATTTTTTTTTTATATATGGATTTTTAAGATAAATTAATGATCTGCAGTTCCCAGTAGGAGTAATGAAGATGTTTGGTTTATAGTCTTTTCTTATATTCCTATACTGATTCTGCAGTATCTTCTATAATTTGAGATGTTTTAAAAGATCTAATTGCTGTGTGCTTTTACTTTCTATAACAAATAATTAAAAAAAAAAAAAGGCTAGAAAATTAACTTTCAGAAGCTGAATAGTGCAAGTTGAATGTTAGTTATAACATTCAACTAATGATAGTTATAGGCTACCCAGTATCCAGTAAATTCTCAATTCTAATTTTTACTCTTGATGGTGTTTTCAGCTGGCAGCTATGGTAAGAACATAGTAAATCTAAAGCCGTATAATCCATTCTTTTTGTTACAGTATTTATTATTTTTTAAACCTACAAGCAGCTTGAATCTTGATCACCAAGATTATCTTTTCTCTCTACAGTAATTAGCAGTATCTTCTCAATTCAGCTGTGAGTTTCTAACTGCTTAGGATGATCTTATCCCATTGAAATTTTCAAATATTTAGAATCATATGTGAGAATGTCCATAATGTGATTCTAGAAGGGGAAACAATTTTGAAATAAGTCTGATTTTAAACAGAAGATGGTGGTTATTCATAGGTGTAAAACAGACTAAAGTTATCAATGTTACACTTCAGGTCATTAGATGTTTCTTTTCCCTCACTCTTCTCTGATCTTTGAAGCGGATTGTTGCCTTTCTTCTTTCTTGCTGAGAATTTTAGAATTCGACACATAATATGATATTAAGACACTCTAAGTATTAGAAATCTGACTATGCTTATGTTGGGTTTTTTTTGGTGGTATTCTCTAATATAATTCACACATAATTATTACTGAGGGGAGACCTCATTGGGGTATACAGCATCCTCATGAGGGGAAGTGTAGGGGCAGACACTGATCTGTTCTCCCTGATAACCAGTGACAGGACCTGAGGCAGTGGCACCAAGCTCTATCAGGGGAGGTTTAGGTTGGATGTCAGGAAGAGGTTCTTCACCTAGAACGTGGTTGGGCACTGGAACAGCTCCCCAGGGAAGTGGTCACAGCACCAAACCTCAAAAAGTGCTTGGTCAATGCTCTCGGGCACAAGGTGTGATTTTTGGGGCTGTCCTCTGCAGGGCCAGGAGCTGGACTTGATGATCTTTGTGGGTTCCTTCCAACTCAGAATATTCTGTGATTACATGTTATTAGATGATAGAGATGTCTTTATTCACGTGAAGATTGAAGACCTCCTTGTTGTCCTATCAACTGAACTTTAAGGTTATAAAAATTCAATAGCTTGCAAAGATCTTCCGGTAAACATCTGAAGTTGAATATTAGACAATAGCATCTTGATGGAGAAGAGCTGAGATGAATAATTTATTTAGTGTTTTCCAAAGGCCTGCAGTTCAGTCCTGAAATTCTTACTTTTCAACACTGCTGATAATTATTGAAAAAATACTACTTTGCGTTGAAACCACCTTATTTTTTTGTTACTGATTTGATTTTGGTTACAGTAGAGAATCTTAGGGTGGTTTTTACTGTCTGGGAAAAAGGGAAATGAATTCCAGCTCCAGGCCGCATTTATTTTGACATACTCTTTTCTTATCGTGGCCAGTGTCATTGAAAATTAGCATAGTTGTTCTGCCACTTTAGTGTAGACTTTGTTATCATTGCATGTTGCAATGTATAACTTAGAAAAAATTATGGGTTAGAATTACAAAATAAATCACTTTTATTTTTATGAGAGCATGTATGCTTCATCTAGACTCCTCAGTGAAACCCTAATGTTGTTGTATGCAATGTGTCTGCAAGTCCTTTCTGTGGGAGAACAGAATGAATGGCCTGATGAACAGACAGTTTGCTTGAGTCTTTTTCCTTGTTTTTATGAATGGGTTGGTACTTGGCTGCCCCACTTTCAGAAAATGTCCAGCTTGGGTTTTTTTTGTTGTGTTGTTTTGTTTTGGTTGTTGTGTTTTGTTGGGTTTCTTTTTTGGTGTGATGGGGGTTTTTTTTGTTTGTTTGTTTTTTTTGTTTTTTTTTGTTGTTTGGGGTTTTTTTGGTGGTTTTTTTTTGTGTTTGGTTGGGTTTTTTTTTGTTTTTTTTTAGTTTATTGAATTGCCATTTACAGCAGCTTATAGAGCAGCCCAAAAATAGGTGGTTCTTGATGGCTGAATGTAATGACAAACCTTATAAAAGAAATGGGAACAGTTCTTTTTTCTGCTTGATTAAATACATATTATTAAATGTCTTTTAAGCTAAAATTTTCTGAAGAGCCATTAAACGGTCTAGCTGAATGATGAATTTTCAAAGCACAAGCCTCTCTTCAGCTTAATCACAGGATCTCTGATATTTTAATTATGTTTTAAGGCCTCTTGAAGTGACAAGGTTGATATGAAAAAATAACATGCAATCACAAAATAACTGCATGTTATGTTTTTCAAAACACTGAGGTAGCTACGTAATAATTAGTTTTGGAGCTATGAAATGAAAACGCACAGCAGTATTCAGGAATACGTGATTACTCAGAGGATTTCTTTATTAAATCTCTAATTTGTATTAAACAATAGGTGTCCCCCTTCCTCCCTTTATGCAACATCTTGTTTTAGATGATGTTGAAGCGTTTTCCAAATTTGAGTAAATTAATCCCTGGGGAAAATCTGCTGAAAGCAAAGGTGTGATATCAGTGACTAAGCATGGATAATAGTTAAGACTGAATGATGCTGTACAATAGGAGGGTGGACAAAAGAAGAATACTTATTTTTGGGGAGATTTTCAGTGCACAGAGAGATGCACTTCAACAGCAGCATTGTCAGGTCTGAATCCCACATTTGAATCTTGTGGTCTTAAATCAAGCGGGAAGATTTTATCTCTTTTGCAAATATTAAGTGATTTCTTAGAGGTTATTAATGAATTGGGAAAAAAAAAATACAATGTTTTCCTGAATAGACTTTGAACGGTTTAACATTTTCTTCTAATTTATAATCCCAATTAGGTTCCTTATTTACCTTTGTGTAATACACCAGTATGTTAAGAATTACTATTCAGATCTTCCATTTTCTACTCTCTTCTTCAGAAAGAGTAATCAGAACTCAAAGCAGAACACTTACTTGTTGAAGGACAAATGCATTGGGGGAAATTTCAGCTGCCAAGCAGCAGGTCTGCAAGAAGTATGTTTGATTCCAGACGGGTTCAACATCTGTGTAGCAAATGGTTTGCAGTAAAGTCTACAAGAAACCAGGGAAGAGATATGTTTGCATCTAAAACCTCAGCTTTTACATCAATGCTTCCTTCCCTTTATGGTTACTATAATAATAATAACAGCAGCAACAATAACAATAATAATAGTTATGATTATGTGATTCTTGCATCTGTTTTACAAAACATTGAATCACCTGTGGGAACTGCAAGGACAATAATGGATTGAATGGATCTGGATGTGCATAGTAATATGTATTAGATATGGAGTGCATGCAAAATAGGCACAGAAAGACAGAAAGCTAAGGCAATTGTGCTTTACTAGTGAGCCAGAAGAGATGTTTAATAATGAATAATATCAGAAAGAGGAACATTCACAACACAGTTAATTTTAAAAAGGCAAACTGTAAAACAATTTGTCTGGTTAGGGTTACTGAGAAGACAGTTTGTAGCTAGTGTGCTTCAAGTTTATAAAGAGAGCTAAATCGATGTACCTACTGTAAGTAATAGTTGATGGCAAACATGCCACAAGATTGCATTTTCTCTGCGTGATGCTTTGGGGACTGCAAAGTATTCCAGCAACCATAGTTAAATGGTCATGCTCAGTATTGAAAGAAATACACTGAACCTTTTTTATAAGCATCTTTTGAACACAGAGCTCTGAGAAATTCTTTCTGTGGCTGAATTGTCCATTGTTATAAAGTCTTCCAGGTGTAGAAGACATTGTTTTTTTTGAAGAGTGTGTGTACAAAAAAATGATGGGATTTGAAAATGAGAACTTGGTTGCTTGTCTTCACCAAAATACAGAGCAAGTTATTAATCTTGAGGGAACTGAAGTGCTAGAAATGTTTAAGAAACCAGATATCCTGGAGATCATTGCTAACAAAGAATATATAATGTATCACCATAGTGGCTGACAGCCTGAAAGTGTAAGATAATTAAAAATGCTTCTTGAATTATAGATTTTGTTATAAATGGCAGCATTAGCAGGAAGATTAATTGCTCTTGGCAGCTGCCAAATTTTTATCCATTTTTGAAGGAAGCATGGAAATATTTCTACTCATATACATTACTATGACAGTTGAGAATGGTTTTACCATTCCCTGAGCCTGAGACAGTGTATATGTGATTTTCAAATGCAATAGCAAGTCATAGATGCAACTTTCCAAGCTATATGTTTGCTGTGAACATTTGAAGTTTCATTTTGATTTTAGAAAAAACACTTTCATTAATAATTGAAGTCTTAAAAAAAGGCACATTTTTCTATTAGTGAAATTGAGACATATAGTGTGTTATATTTTTATTTTAGCTTGAAAAAATTTCTTTTCCAAACTTTCCTTGGGTTAGAAAAAGTAAAAAAGAAATTCCCTCTGCCCTCTTCCCTCATTCACATAACCCCAGACACTGCTGTATCTGTGAGGTCAAGAGAATCCCAACAATTGTATTTTTCAATGTATAGAATGACAGAGGGTGGTATCTATATTTTGATTCAGGAAAAGCTCAATCTCTGAGAAGTGATGTGTTAATGGAAGCAAATGCTTGAGAGTTTGAGTTTTTTGGTCCCTCCTCCTTCTATGATCTTTTAATTCTCTTCCTTCTTCATTCCAAATACTAAATAAGACTATTTGGTCATTTTACCACTGACAGAGAGCAGTACTACATCTATCTCTGAAATATTTTGTGAGAGCAATTATTTCTCCATTCATTGTCACAGACAAGAAGTAGCAATGTGGCTGTTGTCACTGGAGACATACTGAACTTTTTTAGATTTTTTGGGTCCATGAGGGAGTTTCCATCATACTGCTTTTGCTGTTCTGCACTGTGGCAAATTGGTGCTTTGTGGCAGCAGAAGTGGACTAAAACATCCATAAACTGAGTGTCACTGTCTGGTTTGACAATATAATTAGTCTACAATGGAAAAGTGTCAAGCAGAGTATGCAATTGTTTGTTCTGTATTTGATCAGGATAATATCCTAACATCTCTAACTTTTAAAAAAGCTTAATGATCCTCCATTGTCACATTCTATTCTGCTTACAAAATAAAACAGGTGAGTAAGACATCAACAACCTTGTCCTTAGTATGCAGAGATAGATACAATACTTGCAGCTTACTGTGAAGTGACAGGTGCTTGATAGAGCAAGCAGCACAAAGGAGCTGGAGCTGTTCCTGCATATGGAGCTGTCTGCTAACTCTCCAGAATTAGAGCCCTCTGTTTATGAGACTGCCCTCCCTTGAGGGTTTTTCTAATTTTAACAGGAGCTGCTCAGTTGAGGCTGACAGAATTCAGCTATAGATGCAACAGCAAGATAGATAACATGTAATCAGAGAGTAACACTTAGGGAGAACCTGTGGTGTCCTCATGCCAGTATAACGACCTTGTGTTTATTAAAATAAATATCCTCAAGCAAGACAGTGCCAAAGAGTTCAATAACAGAAACATTTTCCTGTCCTCCTGCTGCTGAGTGAACAGAGTCTGAAGGTGCTACCTCTAATTGAAAGCGTTCTGCTTGCTCATAACAGTTAAGGCTAATTTATTTGTTTATGACAAATAACTGCATGCAGAACACATGGGAAAGGAGTGGTGTAAGGCAAAATTGAGTTAAATTTTCCAGCTGTGCTGAGGAAAGATAGCAGCTTCCCTGCACTATTCTTGTAAGTGATGCTGATGATGGTAAAAATAAGGCAATAAAAATGTATCAAGGCTGTTGCAAGCATTTTTCTGATTTACAGTAGGTTCATTTTTCCAGTGACACTTTTTTATGGCATCTTCAAATGTCTGTGGGTCAGATAGGAATACGTGCCATGCAAACTTGACTTACTGTGTGAGACCCAAACTTTCAAAACAGGAAGCTAAACTGGTCACCAGCAGTCTTCTTTTCTTGATAGCACCTCTATCCAGATACACCTGGTCCTGAGCCAACTGCTCTAACTGACTGAGTTTTGAGACAAAGATTAGACTTGGGTGATCTTCAGAGGTCCCTTCCAGCTTCAACTATTCTGCTGTTCTGTGAAATTGTCTGCTGATAGATCCTCTGTTGTCAACTGAAATATCCTCAAAATGCCCCCACAAGATGGAAAATTCTAGTTACAGAACTGACAGAATAGCTCAAGGTGATGCAGTCATCTTTGCCGTATAGGATACAATCAAGTATGCTTATGTCATTCCTGATAGTTCTTTCTCAGGAGGATTTGGTTTCAGGGACAGCAGCTGCAGAGATCATTTGGTGCAGCTGCTACTTAGTGTATGGCTAAATGAGATCAGGTAGTTGAGGATTTTGCTCACCCAGGTTTTTAGTATTTCCAAAGATGGACATACACATCTTTCTGAGAAGCCAGCTGAATATTTGACAGTCTTCTTGGTGATTTTTGTTCCTGCTTGCATTTAAGCAGATTACCCTTGTTGCAGTTTGCATTAATCTCTTTTCATGTGTCACTGGCACTGGTGAGGAGGGTCTTATGCTCTCTCTGTTTTTGACAGCTTCCCATTAGGCATTAAGGTAAGATGGCCCATGAACTTTCTCTTCTGAATACTAACCAGCCTCATTTTTCAGTCCTCCTTATCCATCATGTTCACCAGGCTCTAACTCATCCTGGCTGCAGTTCAGTACATCCACATATCTTGTAATTTGTGTTTTATACAAGAGGTACCCATGGACAGCAGTTGAGTCTCACAAGTGCTGTAGAGGGAAATAATCACTTTCCTCAATCTGCTGGCTGTCACTTTGCTGATACAGCCCTGTGTGTAGCTGGCATGGGTTCCTCCATCCCAGCGGCAGGACTTTGCATTTGTCCTTGTCGGACTTCATTAGGTCTCTGTCAGCCAATGTCTGTGGAAGGCCGAAGCGCCTCTCGAGGGACTGATTGCAGGGACAGAGGCATCACAATTTCCATATTATATTTTATTGTATTATCTTCCACATGGATAGGTTGTTTTTTTCCCTCAGGACTAGCTTGATTCTTCCTTTTGATGCAGTTTGAATCTGCTACTCTTGGTCACGTAATCCCTAGGCATGGAAAATGAATTCATGCTATCCTCTTTGCAGCAGCTCTTTCGGTATTTGGAAACTTATCATAACCTTCTATTACTCTTTTATAGTTTTCCCTCCTCCTTCTTTTTCACAGCTCTTAATCTCTTTGTAATTTTTCTTGTTTCCTCTGGACTACCTGCAGTTGACCTTAATCTTCATTGACATGCCTGAAACTTGACATGATAGTCTGTGTGAGTCTTTAGCCTTGATAAGTATGGGAGAGGATAATTCCCAGCCTTTTCCAGGCCGTGTATTAGCAGGTACATCCCAAATACAATTTACTGCTTTTACAACAGCATAAAATTACGTTTAGCTCCTGAGCCATAAAAACCTCCAAATCCTTTTCTGTGAAACCATTTTTCCACACTTCCACAATATTTGTGCAGGAAAGTGATGAGCCTTGATTCAAAATATTGTCCATCTTTAAGGATAATTTTGTTTGGTTCAGTTTGGGTTTTAAAATCATAGTTACACATTGTCAAGATGACAACCAGTTGGGAGCTTAGAATTGAAAGTTATGTTTTATCTTCAGTATCCTCCTCACTAATGAAAGCACTAAGTGGGCCTGAATCAAGAGGAATCTTCAACAGATGTATTTGTTTCATTTGATGAAATGGCATTGATAACACCTTTTGAAAATTTTCTCTGAGCCACTTTGCCTCTTTGATAATTTGTTTTCCTCTGTGTTGTGCTTTTCCTCTATGTTGTGCTTTTCCTCCTGTTTATATCAGATGGGGCAGTCAAAACCTTGAATTCATGTGCTATTATAGGAAACCTTCATAAAGCCTTTTATGTTGTAGAAAGAAATTGCAAGTGGTTACTCATTCAATTGTTTTGATGGCATTTTTTGCTCCCAGTATTTTCCTGAGAACTTAAATTTAGTTAAAACCCTCAAAACTCCCCAGCTGTGTTTTGTTCCCAAATGTAGAAGGTTTTTGCCCTCCTCTGGTTCCACCACTGTGCTGTGTTCAAATATTGTTATAAAATAACAGACAAAGTATCAGAAAATTGTCATAGGGCACTGTATATGCTGCTGAGCTGTCTACTTCACACAATATTCTTTTCCCAATAGACAGCTATTTAGTTAAATTTCTTAATTATCGTGAGGACAAATTCTTTCTGCTTACCTAATTTTCATACTTATATTATGTGACTAGGTCCTGCTGTAGATCTGTACACCTTTATAATACTTAGATTATCATGTGATCAGTTTGTATGCTTGTCATACATATTCAGAGGCCCTCCCTTGTTGTTTGCTGTGATTCTTCCACTTCCTACATTTTTAGGATCAGTCATAATTTTTCTGCCTCTCTATGGGTTTCTGTTACTGTCTCCTCTCAATCATGAAGAGACTTGTAATTTGGTAAGCAAAATATTTTTTAATCTATCGGGGCTGTATTACATTGACATGAAATACATCCTGTGGTTGAAAGATGAGCCGTTCTGGACCCTCCTCTGCCCAAGCACAAATTGTCTTTGCATCTGCTTTCTCCCTGAGCCTGAAAGTACTGAAAACACAAAATCTGATTATGTCAACCCTTAAATCACTACTTTCCTTTATAGACATCTTTTGTTTTCTTGGAAAAGTCCCAGGCAAAAGCAGTATCTGCATGACTTGTTTACATTCACCAAAACAAATCAGTAGCTCCAGAGGATATTTTTCAAGTACAGCTTCTAAATGACAGAATATCTCTGAGAACTTTTATACAGTTGTATTAGGAATGCTTTAAGAATTCAAATATCCTAATTTAAAAAATAACTGGAAAGCAAATTTCAGTTTGATTGCTTTTCCACCCCAGGTTCTATATGGCTCCATATTGACTATGGACACCTGCCAAGATCTCTTTGATTAGGTCATCTCATCAATAAGCTATGTCCTTCCAGGAAACCACTTTAATTCAATTAATGTGGCAAGTCAAGCTAGGTCAGAATTGAAATTCAGTAGGTATTTGTATTGCAGAGACATTTGTTAATTACATACAGTTTTACATAAGGGATCTCATCACATAAAGGCCTTAAAGGGGGAAACAGAAGCATCCAATTGTAAACAAGATGTCAATGTACATTCTATGAAGGTAGAGGTAATTAACACCACAAATGACAGATACTCCATAGGAAATGAAAAAAATTTTTACTAGAGAGATGCAAGAGGGAGGTGGAAGAAAGCAGTCAAGTGAATAGCATTTAAGTGGAACCTCATAGATGAATATAAACCCCAAACAGCAAAGATAACTGAAAAAAAGAAACACTCATACCTTCAAAAAATAAGGTCAAGATAAAACTCTGTCAAGATAGAACATACACTCTGTCAAGATAAAACATACACTCTGTGTATGATTATATACAGTAATTGCTGAGGAAATACTAGAATTTAATGCAAGTCACCTAATAACAGTATTTGTGAGACAATCTCTACATATCTCCCACTTTTCATATTTAATATATTGAAAACAGGCAGGTAACAACATTGTACTTGATCACAATTTTACTCTAATAGCAAACTTCTGACATGACATTTTAAAGTCTGCCAAATTTAAACAAAAAGATAATAGAGAAGATGATAATGTACATCATGTACTTTTGTTAATTGACAGTATAAGTAGAGTTAGAAGATCCCTGGTAGAAATAGTCTCAAAGTGAATAGTTAAATGAGTTTTGTATGGTCCAGCATTAGATGAAGCAGAAAATATAAAGCATGTTAATAGCTGAATTCTTGATTTTTGCTAGAAATATTGAAGTTGTTAAAAGTATTTTTCCTCATGTTTTACTTCATGTGATCTTGTGCTGGTTTCTCAGGAGCATTTAACTATCCTCTATCCCAAAAATATTGTTTAGTTAGAAGGCAGACATCAAGCAAGATCTTGAAGAGTGGTACTGTTTTTCTGTACATCAGTGTAACTGCTGCATATATTAATGTCCAAATTGGCTGTCCTGGTATGTGAATACAAATTGCTGAGATAAATTCAGAGAAGAGTTTCAAGAAAGGCCTGTAATCTGAGAACCATTACCAGTGAAAGACTTGAGAAATTCAGTCTGCTAAATTTATCAGTGTTGATTGAGAGATGGTCTTTCAATTATGTTCTTAAGGAAGAGATTGCACATAGATTGTTCTTTATCAAAGTCACCTATGTGGCCTCACTGTTCATATATGAAACAAAATGAGGTTAGAAATAAAACCCAAAAAAAACCATGTAATATAGCACAGCACAGTAGAACTTCTTTCTTTACTAGTGCTGTTCACTCCAAGGTCTCAAGACTTTGCATAGGAGGAAGACCCACTGATTCCAATCTCCCAGTTATGACATTATTATGTTTTGAGGATATCAATAACCTTACTGAATATAAAGTAGCACTTTCAAGACAACAACTGTCTCTAATCCTTTTCAGAACCTGATTTGTTAGCCTTACTGTTTCCATACATCTTCAACTGAAGATGCAACTCTTTGAAACATAGAGCATTAAATCAGTAACAGACGTTTGCTAAAATGAAATTGGAGTAGTTGGTAACACTGTGGGATTTATAGCCAATAACAACAGGCAGGTGCTCAGACAGATTTATTGATGTGTTATAATGATGTGAAGTGAAGAAACCCCAGCAGGACAGCCAGGACCTCCTTTTTCTGTTTACTTAATGCAGTCTTCTAAGGAAACACCACATTTCTGAATTTGGGTGGTTTTATTGAATCTATTACTACCTGATTGAGGTCTGAATTGCAGCCACCAAACTAATTTGTTTTGTCAGATTTGAAGCTCCAACCTTCTTTAACAAATAGAAAAGCAAAAATTGGATGGGGAGGTGCTGACAATCCTACTGCTCTGTTCAGCCATTACTGCTGTGAGAAGGTGAAAAAAGCAAATATCCAGGGAGGTGGCAGGTTTGGCTTGATACCATGTAGAAGCATGGCCCATGTAGCCAATACAAGATATGATCATGTTGTAGTTTGTGAATCCTACATGGTAGTGGGAAAAATAATTGTTTGTCACCATTACTACCCTACCACTGGCAGAGCTGTCATCCAGACTGATTACCCCAATGCAACAGAAACTGCAGCACTAAGTGCCAAACTAATTTCAGTAGCTCGAAGAGAACAGTAACTTTGTTTAGGCACTTTAGTGACTGATTTAGTCAAGCTAGCACTAAGTGTAGGGCAACAAAGATTTCTTCCTAGATTTTTTTGGAATTGTTTGCTTTACTGTGTTGAGGCCAATTTTAATCTAAATATATTATTGATTTTTTTTTTTAAACAGTCTTTAACAAAAGCAGTTATAGTCAATTTTAAGCATATTTTTAAAAATGTATTTTTAATTCAAAAGTAGGTGTTTGAATCTGATTCAAACAAGCTGTTACAGTTTTTTTGTCTGGAAAGAGAAACAATAGACATGACCTGGGATGTAACCAAGGTGGTTTCTGAGCTTGGTCCTATATTTCTGCATGTAAATTCTAATAGCTCTTGGATACTTAGGCCCATTTTATCACTGAAATCTCATTTAATTTGCAGTTATAAAGCACCATGGACAGAGTTTCAAAAAAAAGAGATTTGGGCCTTGAAATATATTCTTTTAATGTCATATAATATTTAGTAAG
>VZTN01022430.1:1881-67054 GCA_013400515.1 Erpornis zantholeuca | reverse complement strand
AAAAAAGGAGATTTTCACAATGAACAGAAACTTCACAGACACAGCATTTGTATCTGGGTGCCAAAGCCTAGTTTTCTCAGTCCATATTTAGGCACTTGCACATAGGTGGCCTACTTGTCAATAATACTAAACATTCACAAATGAAAAAGAGATTGCTAGTTACTTCTAAAACCGAAGCAGCTTATACAAAGTTGCCTGAGTATCTGAAGAGCCAAACTTCAGCATGTAGTCTTAAAATTTCCAGCCTGTACTTTGAAAGATCACACACTCCATATTTTATCCACTAAAATGTGTTCTTTTGATCTTAATTGCAGGTTTAATACATGTAGGCCTGTGAATTATATGTGAGATCTCAGGCAGCAAGGAATTACTCTTAGCTAAGGTAAGTTACAGCGCCCTGCAGCTGCTATTCCTGACTGTGGCACCAACAGAACAGCCAGTCTGTGCATCTGAGGGTTCTTCTCAGGGTAAACCTGTGTTTGCAAGGTGTTGCAAACAGGCAGCTATTTCATGTGGCTTGCATTAAGAATGCTGTTTTTCCCAGGCAGAAGACTGCAAATCTGTAGTCTAAAGTACAGTAAGATCTTGCTCAGCATGCTGAGTACCATGGTAAGGAGTCTTGCATGCTTAAGATACTTCTGTTTATTCTAGTGGCCACTGGTGAGTATCACTAAGAATTTTGATTTTTCTTCAAGCTCTGTAGTGCTTCTATGACAGAAACTGAGTCCCTAATGTGTCTTAATAATAAATACTGGAGAATTACTGTCTTGGGAATATGGTATATGGAAAGACCAGTGCAGACTGCAAAGCTGAAAGGGGCGATAACATGCCATAAAGTTCACAGAATTTTCTTAGGAGCTTGTGTGCAGATTTTAGAAATGTACTGCAGTTGATGAAAGGTATTCTGTGAATACAGCACATTAGAAAAACCATTTACTCACTACAATGTACAAGCCTAATTCTTTCAATTAGGAGGAAATAGAAAACCGCCTTCCAGTCCCCATCAGCGAGTGGCCTGTCACATGCTGGAGTAACCTGCATGCAAAGGCACTCATGCCATGTTTTCTGCTAACAGAACTCTGTTTGCCCAGATCATTAAGAAACACTGACAGAGAGCTTCACACCTGCACTCACTTCTTTGGCTACCAGTTGTAGCCTGGGTGCAATTTGTAACCTGTTTTGTCTCCATGCCCGTTATGTCAGACCTGTTTTACCCTTCCTCTGAAAGCAAGGAGATAGGCTGCAGAGCATTCCCCAGGGCAGGCTGCTTCAGCCTAGATCATGCACCTTGATGGCACAAATGGGCATGCACACCTTCTGGAGTCAAAAGGGAGTCAAAGAGCCAATGCACAGCACAAGAACCATCAGTCTGTGCAGATCAGCTTACAGGGTAGAGACATTTCAGAGCACAATGCAAGATCACTTTCTTTGTGCTCCCTAGTAGAAACAGTCTTTAGAATTCACTGACATTTAATCATGTGCCTCATATCACTCCTTTTCAGAGTAGCTATTTTGGTGCTATGTGGGGGTTGTCACAGAAATGGTTGCCTAATTCTGATCTAAATTTTGTAATGTGCACCCAGATCTACAGATAAGCATTTCACATCCAAATGCAATAATAAAGGAATTCAAAGTGATTCTGTTTCATGAAAGAGCAGTAACATACTTAGGAGATATTCCTAGATCTTGCAAAAAAGAAACATAGAACAATTTCCACAAAACCAGTGGGAAAATGGTCATAAATCAATACATAAGTTCCCACTGCCCAACCTATCTCTTTATTTTCTGTAGCTATAGGTGAATGGAATTTGAGTCAAATTCAAGAAATCAGGACTTGTTCCATGTAAACATCAGGCATTGGTATTTTCAAATCAGTGCTGGCCTCATAAAGTGGCTGAGGATCAGAACTATGTTGGAGCTTAGCAGCAGAATAATATCAGGGAAACTGTCAAGAAGCTTGCTGGCTTCATGCAGAAAGGAACACAGAGCTATATGAGATTTTTCCTTTTACTTGCAGAGGAGCAGTAAGGAAAGGGTGAGGAAAGGTGCTGCTCACCTTATGTTCCATGAAATACTTTTGTGACTGTAGATTTAAATGAGTCCAGTGAGTGGTTTTAAGTGGCTTTAAGTGCTTTTAAGAGATATAAACATCCTATTAAAGCCTTCTTGTCTTTCTCTGCTGAGATTAGTACAACTATTTGTTTACAATATGCCAAAGCACTTTTTTCCCCTGGATGATTCTTTCAAAGTTAGGTTATTGCATGTCTGCATTATGCTCAGAAATAAAAGTTTTGTCTGAATGAAAGCTAAAACCTAAAATCTTAGCTTTTTAAAGGGGAGACAAAAGAAGACATAAAGAGAAATTGAATTTTCTACAGAGTTCTTACAAGTCCAGTGTGTTTTGAAGGGTAGTCCATGATTGCAGCTAACTTTATAGATTTCTGACTGGCTGCAAATTCTGCTTTAGTCCTCTAGAATTCCTCCCTTCACCTCCAAAGCCTGCTGACCTGCTCTATCATCCTTCTTGGTGTCTTCTAAACCAAACCATCCATGATGTCCAGACCCCCTTCTATAACTTACCTTCTCAGTCCATCCTACAGTCTCCTGAGCCTTCTCTTTTTGAGGACACTCAGTGCCCCTAAGGGAAGGAACAACATCCCCTTCCTCCAAGAGGTCCCTCTTAAAAAGAGCACAACCTACACTTAGGGGAAATAAATCAGATGCCCATGAAATTCCAGGCCAAGCCTGCCCCAGTGTTCTCAGACTGTCTCAAGAAATGCATCTGAGAGAGAGATGCACGACATCTGGTTTAACAATTCCTCAAGACTCGTTCAGCTTAGCACAGTTTGAAAACATGGAGGTTTTGAAGCATATAAAATTAAAAATACTTATTTAGTTGTATCAGACCATCCACTTGAATAATTATTCTGGTTATCCATCAGGCCAAGTCCATAATGCTGGCTGTCCTCCAGGGCCCACTTCTCATAGGTCTCCGCCAGATGAATGGCCCAATTGTCAAAAAGCCATTGAAGTAAGAAGATGAATAGGAATCACACTGTAGGGGTCATGACTACACCCATCAACTTCCTGCTTAAGACGTTTGCATTTGAGAGGAACAAACTCAGCTTACCTGAAAGTCACCTTATAACTGCAGTTCTCTCGGGTCCCTATGAAGTCAGTGGAGACTGACTGCAAGCATTTTCTGAGGGTAATTCTGCCCTTCTAAACTCTGACTATTTGGTTGTTTGGGTTGTGCTTTGGTTTTTTGGGAGGAGTGGGAGGGTGTAAGTCTTCACCTCTGTAATACTGCTTGTGCTCCTGAATTGGGTATCTCAGGTAGTGTCTGTGTTAAGGTAAGCTTGCACCATTCACCACAGTAAACAGAAAGGAACAGAAATCCGTGGTCTTCTCAGCTGTGTTAGAAGTTATACCAAATCACAAAATATGCTGGGTTGAAAGGGACCCACAAGGATCATCGAGTCTAACTCCTGGCCCTGCTCAGGACCATCTCCAAGAGTCACAACATGTGTCCAACAGTATTTTCCAAATGCTTCTTGAACTCTGTCAGGCTTCGTTCTGTGACCACTTCCCTGGGGAGCTGTTCCAGTGCCCAACCACCCTCAGAGTGAAGAACTTTTTCCTGATACCCAACCTAAACCTCCCCTGATAAAACTTGGCCATTTCCTTGGGTCCTGTCATTGATCACCACAGAGATCAGTGCCTGCTCCTCCTCTTTCCCTCACAAGGAAGCTGTAGCAGCAATGAGGTCTCCCCTCAGTCTTCTCTTCTCCAGGCTGAACAGACCAAGTGACCTCAGCTGCTCCTCATACAGCTTCTCCTCAAGGCCCCTCACCATCTGCGTTGCCCTCCTTTAAATGCTTGCTAATGTCTTTCTTACATTGCAGTGCTCAAAACTGCCCCCAGCACTGGAGGTGAGGCTGCCCCAGTGCAGAGCAGAGCAGGACAATCCCCTCCCTTGCCCAGCTGTGCCTGATGCCCCCAGGACACGCTTGGCCCTTCTGGCTGCCAGGGCACTGCTGACTCGTGTTCAACTTTCCATCGACCAAGACCCCCAGGTCCCTGTCTGTGGCACTGCTTTCCAGCTTCTCATTCCCCAGTCTGTCTCTATATCCAGGGTTTCCCCATCCCAGGTGCAGAATCCAGCACTTACATTTATTTGTTAAACTTCAAACAGTTGAGGATTTCCAAACCCTCTTATTTGTTGAGGTTTCTCTGCAGGACTTCTCTGCCTTTGAGGAAGTCAGCAGCTCTTCCTAGTTTTGTATCTTTTGCAAACTTGCTCAGCATCTCTCCAAGTCCTGCATCCATGTTGTTTATGAAGATGTTGAAGAGCACAGGGCTGAGGATGGATCCCTGTGGAACCCCAGTAGTGACAGGTCACCAGTCTGGTGTCACCCCATTTGCTATAACCCTCTGTGTCTGACCCATGAGCCAGTTGCTCATGATGTTTTTATCCTTGATCTGTTGAATACCCACTCTGCCATTGGTGCACACCATCATATGCGATTTGATCCTCATTCCTCACCATGGTTTGAGACAGTTTCTCCTGCCAAAACAGATTCCCTATCTCTTGGCAGTTGCTCAGGCTTGCACTCTTACCTGGCTCTCAGCTTGCTGTTGCTCCTTTATAAGCATTGGGTCAAGTATGGATTGATAAATTTTTCTTCACTTTTTTGTTCTTCCATTTGAACATGTTTGCAACCTTGCTTGCAAAGGTGCAAGCATTAAAGTGTACAGCAGTAATAAGACTGCAGACATTTGAAGTCTAGACATATCTGGCAAGCTGGAATGATTTGTCACTGAATTCAAATCAAAGTGTCTTGCTTTATTTAAATGGAGATACATGGAAAGATTAAAGAGCTCCTGAGAAGCTCTGTGAAGTTTACTAAAACTATTACTTACGTCGTGAAAATGACTTTTGGACTAGTGAAAGTGTATGTGGTCAAAACACCACAGAGATTGCTAAAATATCTGACCTGAAGAATTCAAGATCCCATGATCTGATACATACAAAATGTCTAGCAAAATCAAAAAAAAATGTGTGAATGAAGACTTACAGTGAAGGAAACCTAGACACAAACCATTAACTCAGACTCTTTGTGTCTATACTCTGCAGCATGCAGCTCTCATCAGCTCAAAAATTCAGACATGATGGATCAGAGCCCAAAACATCAGAGACTGACTTTCAAACAAGATTTTAAAAAGTTGTACATTATAATTTGTTTCCTTGCTGGTCTCTAAACTTTTGAGGAACTCTCAATTAATGCTTTCAAGGTTTAATCTCCAAGCCTGAGGGCTGGAAACTTACATTTGGTGATATCAGAGCTTTTAGGTAATCTCATTTATTGAGAAATAATGGTTACAAGGAAAAAAAATTCATAAAATATTGTAAGAGTAAAATTAAACAGGTGAGTTGGCAACCTTGGATACAGTAATATGTAAAACTGTATACTTTAACCAATTTTGCAAATATAGGAGGATTATCTGAAAGCTTTCAGGATAAAGAATACCTCCTCTTATTCCCTTACAGTACTTAGAAAACAGTGGATTAGTTTTCTAATATCTACCAAGCAGTCTTCTGAATGCATGCATGCAAATTGCAAAGAAGTAAATAACATATTACCTAAATTTCCATTGTGAACTCAACTAAATCCACCCCATTCATCTAGTACAAATTTTTGTGCACTTATTTATGTCTCCTTAGTACAATAAATTGGCTTCTTGGACAGCTGTCCTTTCATTCTTTCATAATGTTATTACTGTATTTTGGTTCTTTGGTTATTACTGTCTATTCAATACTTTCACGCAAACTAATATTTTGCTGGTGCTAAAAATTAGAAGGTTCCTCCATAGAAACAGTGGGAGAAGCCTATCAGGGACTAATCTCAAGCAGCTCCTATAAATCTCATCACCCCATTACATTGATTTTATTGGAGCAGGGTGGGGCAGGGGGAGGGGAGGGTGGTGTGTGTGCATGTGAAGACTCACAGAACAGCACTGCTGATACCTCTTCTTCATAAAGCAGAGGAGTTGGGGAGTGGGAAATCAGCAATTGGTGAGCTGGATTAGACTCCAGATCCACTATCCTGTCTCTGAGTTCCAATGCACATTTTGGAGGAGCCCCATGATAGCAAAGGGGGGATAGTCTGTGCACACACCAAAAACCCAAATGCAATCCCCTCTCTGTGCCCGAACAAAGGTGTGTATAAACCCTGAAGCACAAGGCTAAATATCCATCACAAATTGTGTATTACATTTCACTGTAATTTGGTGTAATCTTGATTCTTGTGTAATTAAGAGTCATGTGGCCAGTCATGTCACATTTTTTAATGTCAAAAATAACACTTTGGATTTAATCTCGGGATAGCCTTTTTGCATAAGGGTAAACAGTGCAAAGGTGAAGTCATACTCATCCCAAGCCCTTCTACCAAAATAAATGGGTAGCCATACTTCTCAGTGGAGACTTCTTGGTATTAGCTTTGAGGGATTTATATTAGGTCCAAGACAAAGAAGAGACAGCAATGCCAGAGGTATCTTTAATATTACATTCATACCATTCCATAATTCCATACATCCAGGTTCATACCACTCTGTCCTTCCCACTAGGGACATTATCTGCAAAGCCCTGCTGTCCTCTGCTACTGATTAATCCTCTGCAATTTTTGGTTGACTGCTTGATAACAAAATTTGGATGGTAGAGGAACAGATACAAATTCTATTATTAGAAGCCTTACAGTATCTTTAGCAATAAACATGGTACAGAAATTCTCACTTAAATCTCAATTTTGTCCTGTTCAGTGGGAAAACTCAAAGCCCTTAGTACTGTTTAGATGAGAAATCACCAGGTAAAGAGTTGTGGTGCCACTGGTGCCAAGACAGCTTAAAACAGTCATGACCTCATAGATGAAAAGCAAAACTGAGCTCCACAGTGTCCTGCACAAAAGAATCTTTGGGACAGAGGAACAATTGGTCACATTTTTGGTTTAGATCCACTCTCACAAAGTGGAAAAAGGAATGAGTGGTAATTGCTAACAAGGAATGGAGGCAGAAATAAGCTCTGAAGATCATCCACAATATAGGTAAATATAATCAATAAAGGCAATATAGTACAAAGGGACAAACCCATGATTTGTCTGTTTATGCAGCATTATAGAAAAATTAAGAGATCAATATGAACAAATAACTATATCACTTCTAGAGAATTAAAAAAATTATACTATAATACTGCTCTCTATAGCATGGTTGCCTAGTTACAAAGCAGAGTCCTTGGAATGACAGGGAAAATTATATTCATACAAGTTTAAAGCCCTCCAAAATACAAAAAATATTTTGTCTCTCCATCAGAGCTATGCAGGCATATAGCCTTGTATCTTACAATTTGCCAGAACTAGACACAAACATTTTACACAGTTTTGCACCCTATTTGAGGTAAAATATCTCTTTCTAGTTCTAAGTTATTCGTATGAAATCATAAGTAATCACTATGCAGGATTTGGAATCTATCAGTCAGAAAGTTTTGGTCACTGAGGGGAACAGAAACTCAGCAGTTTGAGGTGAAAAAGATTTTTCAAATTTGTTTTATTAATTATGATAGCTTTGAGGTTCTCAGAATGTTGGTATAAGACTTACCTGAAAGCAATGGAAAGAGTGAAAGTAGGCCATAAGTTTTTTAAAAATGCTGTTATTCTATAACTAATTTTGGGACTTCACTAATTTAATTTGCAGCTTTTATGAGTTTGCATGCATTAATTGCATGTCTGGTGGCCACCAAAAAGAGAAAATCCTACAGCATAGGATTTATGCAGACATTCTTAGCATCTACCTGAAAACCTTCCAATTTACAATTTAACTTCAAAACACACTGGACTAAGAGCACCAGACTAACATACCGCAATAAGAACGGTAAAGAAAATGAGATTTCACTGCTTTTATCACCCTGTTTATTTTGAATTGTTCTGCAACTTGCAAGAATAAATATAAGACTTTTGAGGTGAAGGATCCAAGTCAGCTTGCCTCGTGAAATACCCAAACTGAATTTCAAACATCAGGGGTAATCTTCTGGAGCTTATTTGTTCCAGAAGCAGTGGGCTGGTAACTGCATGCCAATTTAAGGATAGAAATAGCCTTTATTAAAGTTATATGCTGATAGAACAGAAACAAAGAAATCTATATTCTATATAAATTGATTAAGAGTTTCTCCATTCACTTCTGTGGTCATAATTTATATTTTGTTGCTAGCATAATTTACATGAAAGATGTTTTGTTTTGACATTGTAATAAGATCTCTGTAGACTCTGACTGTTATTTTCCATGGCTCGTGTTTTTCACACCATCCTATTGTGAATAAAATACACATTTACTGAACAATGCACATTTTCTGGATTTGGCTTTGACAGTCAATTGCCTCAGTAAGAACACAAAAAATTCCAAAGTCTCATTAAAACTTGCTTTATGTATAGTTTCATTATTTTTCTTCAAATTATAGGATAGTTTGTAAGAAAAGCAGTTGGAGTCACAAGGATTTTTATTTTGTCTGTAACTATAAGAACATGATTAGGCAGATGTCTCATTGCATATTTGTTTTAGACCAATGTGATTTAAAAACACTAAAAATACAATACCCTTTAAAATTAGGTTTAGTATTGTAACATTGTGAGACTTTTTTTTATATTGTAGTGTATCAAAAAGCTTTCTATAAATTAATTAAAATAATGTAAAAAGTGAAATTTTAAATTCACCAGATAAAGACAGACACCACAGGAGAGTAATATTGTGAGTAATATTGCAAGAAAATACTTAATGAGTACTTTCAGCTCCTTATCTCTCTTCATATTTACTGTCAAATAATTCAAACAAATGCCACCTGAAGGAGGTCTGTAATAAAACTGCTGTAACAGGGTTAAGAGCATACTCACTACACAACTGTTTTGCATTATTCTAAGATCGTCCTGTTGAGCTAGGTTTTGGATTATTTTTAGTGTAAAGATGGCATAGCATAACTCCAGAAATTCCAATTAGTTCCTTCATTGTTTTATAGTCTGGTAACTTCTGCCATTAGTCTGTATTACACGTTAATCTCTATAGATTTAATAATTTAATGAAAGTGTCTGATAAATCAGAGTGGTTGAAAGGTGTGAGGTTTTATGTGAATTTGCTGCTGAAAAAAATCATAAAAGCATTGAGCACATTAGAAGCATACTGCAGACCTCAATTTATTAGTTTTGGGAAGTCTAATTATTTATGGCTACGAGAGGAACTTATCTACTAGTTCTGGACACAGAAAGTAAGGAATACAGTGGATGGAATTGTGTTTTGCAGTGTGGTGAATGTTGCTGCTAATAACAATTTTGAAGGTGGGAATCTCTGAAGTCTGTTTTGGAGGATATGTTTCTGTGGTCCCCTAACATTTTCTGTTTATACTTGACCTTAAAAAATAGCCTGTGAATGTGGACAGCAAAGCTATCTTACTCATTTCACATACTCAAGAATGGGTAAGACTGATCCTTCTTGATAATCCCTGAGAGTCAGCTGACACCTTGAGAGTCCCAGAACTCTTTCCAAGAGCTTTGTAATGCTCCTTTTGCAAAGTGCTGACCTTTCATTAATGTTATTTTTACTACGTTTTGAATCATCTGGCTAATATTATCACTCCTGGGTTTTTTCCAGCAACATCAAAAACCCATTAGCACATAACTTTGTGTGTTTGTGGTGCATTGATCACTGCTCCTTACTGTAATACTACCTAACCATATCACCTTCATACATCATTGTGTGAGTGTATATATAGGTATAGATATTTATATGAAACAGAAGTGGTTATCTCTTCACCAAACATTTAAAAATCCTCTTTTTAAAATTTTATAGTCCCAGAAAGTCTTCTACACCATCTTTTAAACTGAAGCCTGTAAATTTTCCTTGCAGATCAGGGAAGTGCTGAAGTGTATGTATTTTTTATTGACTATATTTGCTATTTTTCACTGTGTCTGGTCAGAAACTTTGCAAAATGAAAATATGTTTTTATATTTTGAGTACCGGATTCTCTCCATAGATTTCTGGCCCCAGGCATCAGTGAAGTAGTAGACATTAAGTTCTATATTAAAAAAAAAAAGTAGGGAAAAAAAGAGCACTTTGAGAATGCAGACTTAGTAATGCAAATTTTTTAAACTTTTTTAGATGCTATTTACTATTATTCCATCACCTCTGCCCTCACTCTACTTTTGATTTGTGCTTGTGCACAGCCAACTTATTTACTACCTGGCTCATGGACTCCTTCCAGTTGAATTTCAGGCAGCCAGAGTTTGGAATAGATACACCATTGGCTGGAGTGATGGATGACCCACTCTTGCCCATTTAAAGGTTCCTATGTCTTTCTACAATGTTCAATATATTCCCTGCGCTGAGTAGTCATTTTACCTTGAGAAGTTAATGGTTAAGCACTGAGCTGGAAAACATCCACTGTACAAAATGCAATCAGAGGACTGATGGCCTTCTTTGTCTTACTTGACAAAGATATGAAGACCCTCCAGTTCTACATCAATCACTCTTTCATTTCAATATCCATATAAAGGCACTGAAAAAAATTATAAGACATCATCTAAAATACCAACAACACAGATCATTTTTTGTCCCAATGGATGGTAAGTCTCTTACTCTGTAATAGTTACCCTCTGTCAGATAGGTCCCAAGCTAGAATTAAACCTGCTCAGATCCTTTGGTAATGCCATATGAAATGCATAGACTCTATTGTTCTTTCTGCTCTCTTTAACTAAAATTCCTTGTCCTGTCCCCTACCAGGTTTTCCTTAGGAAACTTAGACTGTTGATGTTTGATAATTTTTCTCATAAATGTCATTGAGATCCCTGCTTCCCACTCCTGTATGTTTCCTTTTAATGTCTGAGTTGAGTCAGAGTGCCTTGTTTATCCATTCAGGCCTCCTACTGCTTCTGCTTGATTTCCTGCTCATTAGTATGGACCACCCTTGAGGACGGAGAAAGTGATCCTTGATAATGAACCAGCTCTCCCTGACCCCTCTTTTCTCTCGGGACGTATTGCATGGCATTCTTCCAAGCAGATCTCTGAAAAAGGCCAAAACCTGCTCTGCTTTAGCCCAGGTTTACAATCCTATTTTTGCCTTGTTCCCTCAGCTCCAGCTTTTGAACTCTGGTCATTGTAATCACTGCAGCCAAGGTTGCTCCCAGCCTCAGATCCCCGAATGGCCCTTCCTTGTTTGTAAGTATGACATGAGCAAAGCAGCTCCCATCATCATCTGCTTAGTCAATGCACACCAGAAGGTATCACCATGATTCCAATTCCCCAGTGAACATGAGGGGCCAGTGAACATGAGGTTTTTTCCATCTGTCTGAAAAAGACCTTCTCCACTTCTTTCTGACCAGGCAGTTTGCAGCAGACACTCACAACATCACCTGTGTTGGTTTGTCCAGACCCACAGGGCTCTCAGCCCTTTCATCACCTATCCCACAGCAGAGCTCCACCCATCTCTGCTGCTCCCTCATGTACAGCATAATTCACCCTTCTTGCCACCCTTTCCAAAAGGTCTGTCTCCATCCATCATAATTCTCCGGTTGTGTGAACAATCTCACCACATTTCTGTGATTCCAATGAGACCATAGCCCTAATTCCTCCTATTTGCTCCCCATGCTGTGGGCATTAATGTACAGACACTCGAGAGAGGCACCCAGATGTGCTTATTTCCCAGAATGGGTGTGAGAACTTCTCCCACCGTACTGCAGAGGACATAACAAGGATTGGAAGAGAGGAATATTAAGAATATGTCATATCACAGCTCTTCTTTGCTGACAGGGAACTCCCCTTGCAGCACTAAGTAAATAATGTTGTGACCTGGGACTTTTTCTCTATGCTTCATAAATTCTGCACACAAGCAGATAAAAATGCTCATTTATTTCTGAATAGCAGAAAGCCTGAATTGCTACTTCGGGATAATAAACATGGTTCCAGTGGGCTGAGACTACATGATCTTTAGATTGGCTCATCATAAATTCAGGTTTCCTAGCAATTTGGTTTTCCTGGGGATGAAGTACTAACTTAAAAAAGAGCTCACCACAAGTTAAAAATGCAGAAGCCATTTTGGAGAGACAACTGGAGGCATCTCTTGTCCTGTTGACTCCCATCTGATTCCCCTCATAATATCAGATTAATCCCCAATAGTTTTTCTTGTGCCATAATCTGTATACAGATCACTGTCATGAGCCACAGCTTATTTCAATAAAATACCAAGAGTTCCCTCAGTATTTCCATGCTGTGGTAGAACAATTCAATTGTCAAAGCAAGTTAAACTTTTGAAAACTCTGCATCCTAAAACTACTGTGTTCCTTGCTTGCTGAGCTAAAAGTAAAGCATTTAATTTAGTCAAACAGTGCAAAAGTTCCACCCACTAATATTACCTAGAAGATATTTTCCTTCTCTTAGCTCTAATCTAACCTGTCAAAAGGCAGCAGAGATGGAGATTGGGAAATGCTTTGACAACATCATAGGCCGTCATGGGATAAGTGGGATCCTGCCGTTTTGGGATGCTCTTACATTTGCAACACCTGCTTTAAGGAGGGGCAGAAGAAAGATGCCATCAAGAAAACCCAATGCAGTAAATGTAAAAGGCAAATAAAAATCACTCAACCTACCTCATGTACTTCTGATCCGTGCAAGTTTATATTATTCTGCAAAAGTAGAAACAAACTTGTGTTTAGACTAAGCTTACCAGATTCATTAGGGTTTTTAATTCCCAAATCTATTGATACTTTCTTGTTCAACATAGCTATATAGCTTCAGCAGGACAGAATTTGTAGGTGAGCTGATTTTTCTCACTAGTTCGATATCTCTACATATTTCATTGCTTTAGAATGCGTGCAGTTTCAAACTTTGGGAAAGTTGACATTTTAAAATTTATTCAAGAAAGGATAAATTTGTATATTGAAGTAGATTTAAGAGTGGGATAAAATAACTCTTCTTTTCTCTATCCTCAGCAAGACATGGATCTTGAGCAGTACGTAGGAACATCATATCAGCATACATATCAGTAAACACATCTTTCTTAAGTATATGGGCAGGGTATCATTGGATGATGCACAATCATTCCAAAAGGACACAGAAATGTCTGTAATCACTTGGAACTTGTTCCTCTGTAATTGCTTTAATTTTCATGTTAAACTGTGATAAATGATCCAGCTCCACTCATTTCACCTGAAGGTTATTTCAGATTATATGAAAACAGCTGGTTTGGGGTTTTTTAAGACTAGAAGTTCCTAAAGGTATTCAGACACACTGGGAAAACCTCATCTCCTTGCATCTTGACGCTGCTGAACCATATGCATCTTGTTTTTGCCAGATCATCAAGGTTCTGTGTTTGTGTAATGGATGAGATAGGAGTCAGTATCTTCTGCAGGTGTCTGCCTTGAGCACCCACCTTAGCAGGGAATAAATTACCCTCTGGATGTTCTATACATGTTGACTGTAGAGAATGTGAATGGTCAGTTTGCAAAGACTTAAATTACTAGAAACTTACTTTATAGGGCATAAGGTTAAGACCGGTGTATTTTATTTGTAAATACCATCCATGCTCACATCTTATTCATTTTTAAGGAGAGAATACTGCAGCATTTGTCCTGTTTTATTACAGTGTAGCGTGAAGGGAAGAAGTTAGAACTGCCTGGGATAGTGGAAACACAAGAAAATCAATGCCTTGTGCAGAGAATAAACATGCAGGGGAAAAACATGAAAAAAAAAGCCTCCTCATAAAAGGGGTCAGTTAGCTGGTTAATCAGAAAAGACAGCAGATACAGGCTGTAATGGAAAAACTGCTCCTTGAAAGAAGGTGAACATATCTTTGAGTAATGGTTGGTTGAAGAAACAGTGGACAGACTAAGAGAAAACTCTAAATACATTTGTTTTACCGAGTCCAGCAAATGCAGTCTTCTGATTTTGATTTTTTTTTCTGAATGTATTTTTTTAAACTGAGGGGAGAAAACCCAACCCCCTAATAAACCCAGCTGAGGATTATTCCTTAAACAAGAATAACATACACACACATGTCTAGCTATTTTAGCATCCTCAGAAATGGTTAAACACATGGTTTAAAAAAAAAAAAAAAAAAAAAGAATTATTATCCTGGCTCTGCAGTAGGTTTAAGATTAAAGTAATCTGTTTTATTTCTGGAAACAATGTGGCCCCTCTTTTTATTGTGGTCATGTTAGAAAGAGGAGTGAGCTGTTATGCAAACAGGCTACAGGGAGCTGCAGCCATTCCCGGGGGGGCTTGGTGCATCCTGGTGTCCAGCTCAGCTGGATGGAGATAAAGCAAAGGCAGCCTTGAAAGGGGAGCATTATGCAGTTAATCTCATGCTGGCTTTAAAACTAACATCTCTGACAGAAAGGGTCACAATAAAGGAATGATACAGAGAAAAGGGTGAGGAGCATGAAATGAGTGAGGTGTCACTGTTCAATGAGCAATTTGAACCAACACATGCAATTGTTTTGGACAGTATCTGGCTCTGTGCAAACTGTATAGGAGGGGTATGTTCTCAGCAAGGACTAGAGTACAGCTCCTGGTATGAATAATGGAAAATGTCTCCCACATTCCTTGTTCATCTTCCTGATAGCTCATAGCTTTGCATCACTGTAAATTCAGTAAGTGCCATTTTTATTACTGTTATTCTCAGTATTTCATTGGTAGTGGGATAGTTGGGGTTTTCTTCATGGCAACATTATCTTCAATGGCAGGTGAATCTCAAGCATCTGGAATTTAATTTTAGTTTGGACAGGCATCCTAACATTTAGATGATCATTTGAATCATACATGAACTGGAAATCTCTGAACCTGAGCTGAAAGAGTGATGGGTACAAAGTTTTTAATGAGTTTTCAAACACTTTTGATTTGAGTTACACCTAGAAATACAAAGAAAGCAATGTCCCTCTAGTATGCTGGCATTTCAAGTGGAGGGGGGAAGGAAAGGCTTGAAAGTTTGTCTAGGGTGCAGAAGAATAAAATCCATCATACTGTATGCAGGATTTTAAAATTAACAAGGCCGTAGTGTATTTTTCTAGTTTAAAAGGTTGAGATTTTATATCTTAGGAGGAAAAAAGTTGTCTAAAAGTAGCTTGATGAGTGAAAATCATCTTGTCTATTACAGACTTCTAAAAGTCGGATATCTGAGTCTACTCTCCCTTTATAGTTAATAGAATCATCTTCAGAAGACCATTTGCTGACCTGTCTTAGATGCCTATCTTAGGATGAGATGAATGGCTCTCTGGAGACCTCTCTTTCTTTCTATTGAAAAGAACTGAGGATCACATTTTCAAAACACTAAAGCTGTGAAATTGAATTTCAAAAAACTTTTAATCAGACCGTGTGGAAGACAAGTAGAGTGATTCCAGGTATTTGCAGGGATCAAGGGCAGGAGCTGTGGAAAGCAGTGCTCTACTTCACTCAAGTTTTGTATTTATTTGTGGATTTGTTATTGGTATGACTGAAAAGAATGCAGGTAGGAATTTGTTCCATATCAGTTTCAAAATAATATAAAAAATAGTTTGTATTCCAATACAAACCTTTGTTCCCTTTTTTATTTTATCACATTATTCCTGGGCTTCTAACTGTCTGAATCTGTGAATTCAGTGGTGATATCCAGATGATGAAGTGCAAATAGATCATGGTGATAAATTTTATTTTTTTTACCCTTGACCTTTTCAAAATTGCTTAGCTGACTACTTGACCTCAATCATATTTTTTTGTAGCTTCTAAAATCATAGAATCTTAGAATACCATGAGTTGGAAGTGACCCACAAGGATCACTGAAGTCTAAATCCTGACCCTGCACAGAACAACCCCAAGAATCACACCATGTGTCTAAAATAGTTCTATAACTTTGAATAGCTGCTCTTTTAAATATTTTTTCCCAACAGTGCAGCCATTCCATAAAGGTTTCCTCTTTTCTCTCTAACATATATTGACCTTGAGCTCTGAATGGGCACTATATATATCTATATATATATATATATATGTATGTATATATCTATATATTTGAAAACCAGTGACTGCTTTATTGTATTATGCAAAACCCAGAAGGAGCACAAAATTTGGGCTGTATTGCACTGGAAAATGCCAAACCCCAGTTTTTCAACTGGATCCACAGTGTCAATTGTAATGCAGTTGGTGAGACTGTGACCAGCTTACAGTTACTGAAAGAATGCTTTAGGTAACTTAGAGACCTCGGGGCATTTACCATTCACGCCTTTCTGCAGCTACAGAGCTACACTGCTCAGTTATTTAGTTTGGCAGTCAGGCCAGGAGATAAAAAATACTTCATTTCTATGACTGTGGATACTGAGTAGTTGTTTATGTCAGTGCAAATTGTGTATGCTCTTCTGCCATCCTAGTTTGTGTCAGGAATAGTGTGGCCAGCAGGAATAGGACAGTGATCAGCACTGGTGAGGCTACACCTTGGAGCCAGTATTCGATTTTGGGCCACTCACTACAAGAGAAATGCTAATGTGCTGGAGCATGTCCAGAGTAGGGCAACAGAGTTGGTGACAAGTCTGGAGAATAAGAACTGTAAGGAGTGGCTGAGGAAGCTCAACCTGGAGAGCAGGAGCCTCAGGGGGGACCTTATCACTCTCCACAACTACCTGAAAGGATGTTGTAGCCAGGCAGGGCTCAGTCTCTTCTCCCTGATAAGTGTCAGGATGAGAGGAAATGGCCTCCAGTTGCAGCAGGGGACACAGAGGTTGGGTATTAGGAAAATTTTCATCACAGAAATGGTAGTGAGGCATTGGAATAGGCTGCCTAGGGAAGTGGTTGAATCACCACCCCTGGAGGTATTCAAAAGATGTGTAGATGTGGCACTTAGGGACATGATTCAATGGTGGACATGACAGTGCTGGGTTCAGGATTGGACCCAATGATTGGGTCTTTTATCTTTTCCAACTTAGATATTTCTGTGATTCTGTTTAACTTTTAGTCCAGTCTGCAGGAGGCAGGAACTTCAGCATGTTCAAAGCATGGTTAACTTCAAAAATTCTAAAAGGTCTCTTGAACAAACCAAGGATCTTAAATGTAAGAGGTAGTCAGTCCTAAAGTGGTTGAGTGGCATGGTAAACAGTTGTTACATGTAAATGTTTAGAATATTCCCCGAAACTCCTGTGTGGCAATTCTTCTCAAGTAATGAGGTTACCCATTTTCCTCATGTTAGCTTTAAGCACATGCTCCCATTGATGGGATTCTCAGGCAAGCTGAAAGCTGCAGAGCACACTGTCACAGCGGGCACGCAGAGAATGGAAACCATGCATGAAGCAGAGCTCCCATCCACCACCCCTGTTGATAAAGCCAGACCACAACGCTCACAGGAGGCCACAGAGGGAACATCACCTGCCAGATGAGGGAGTAAACCTGAGTGGCAGCTGTCCAGGATAAAGGAGTTATTGCACTATATTTTCCAACTGCTTGAAGGGATTTTTAATGACCACATATAGCCAGGAATTCAGTTTTACATTGTGTCCAAAAGCTGACAGGATATTCCTAACTTTGTTCTCAGTCTTTACAAGCTATCATGGTCTTGGCTCAGAGGCAAAGAGTGGCACATCTTTAAGTGCTGCTGAACTCTGCAGCACCTGGGAACTGTTGGACATTTGCCATCTCCCTGCCAATAAGACCTGGCTCAGCTACTTTCGTAAGCTCTGACGAGATCTCAAACTGGTGTGATGTTGCTGCATGTGTTGATAATGTGGATAATGTAACATCTTTATCCAAAGCATAAGGAAAATTTATCTTTTGAATTTTTTTTTCTCTATTGAGCAAGCTGCTCAGCAGATGAGACTGACAAAAATGTGCAAAGAACACATACCACAGAGTGCACGGGTGTCTGATTGTGTGCATGGATGTCTGATCATATGAATTTCATTTTGAAGAGCTGACAGGATGCTTGGACAAGTCATTCTTTGTTGCTTTAAGTATGTGAAAGTGTCCCTCTGCTGTCTTCCTGTATTTTTTCTAAAGCCAGTTGCTCTTCAGTTGCAATTCATGTTGAGGTTTTTTTCTTATAAAGAAAACTATTTACATCAAAGTGTAAAGATATCAAACAAATACAAATCCTTACTGTTTGAAGAGAGAAGTTCCTCAATTGAATGTTCTGCTAGCATAGGATGTATTAATGGTGAGAAGTTAAAATCACTTTACCTCTAAAAGGCTGTTCTGTTATTTGAACTAGCAGCTGTCATTGACTTATGGCCCGAAACCTGAGCCATAAGTGATAGTTTGAGAAAATAAGCTGAGCACTCCCTCCAGCATTTTCGTGCAGGTTAGTAGGAACTGAAGTTCTGAATGGCATTCTTCTGGTTTTACATAACATTCACCTGCTTCTCTAAATAACATCTTTTATTTCAGTTATGTCTGAATCAATTGGGCTGGGACAGTAAAAGTGCATTAAATGAGCCCCCAATAGACATAACAGAGCAAGAGTAATACATTTTTATACTTTCAAATCAAATATTGTGACTGTCTGGGGGAAGAAGTTTTATTGCATGTTAAATGCAGGACTTGGAACCAGCAAGTCTTCTGACTTACCTAAGAAATCTGGTGTTGGTTGTGTATGTGGTTACAGTGGCAATCTACGTTTATAAAACCCTGAAAAAACATAACCCTTCATAACTCAAGCTACTACCAGCCCAAATCAGTTGGGGAAGCTGTGCCAGCAGTAAGTGCTGCCTGCATCAATGGTGGCTGCAGCTGGGCTCAGAAAGGCTTTGGTGAAAGACATCTCTCAGCCAGGTTCCAGCTGGCCAGAAGAAAATCTTCACAGCTTTCACCAAGTGACTATCTGTGTATGACTCTATCTGTCCTCTTCTCCTTCCTGAGGAAACTGGTGCTAGACTTTGAAATTCTCAAGACTTTTTGCTTAAGTCTGTTTGTGTGCTTCTTGAGCAAGCACTGGTTTACTTTTTTTCCTAAGTGAATAAATTCAAATCCATCTCAAGTGCAATGATGTAGAGAGAGAGAAAAAAAGGAAGGAAAATCCTACCTTAGCTATGAGGGATGACTTATCTCTCTTTACAGGCAAGAAATCCAATAGAATCACTTGCCTGAGGATCAACAGTGACTTTGTGGCAATTCCCTATCTTCTGAATGCCCAAGTTGCAAAATTATCTTTCACCAAGGCTAGCTGTCATTTAACATAGACAGCTATCTTATTTTTAAAGATACATAAGTAATTCATGAAAAGGAATTAACTTCAACAGAGAGAAATACTTCTTTCCAAATGGTTGAAAGCATGTTTGCAAAATGCAAAACTCTCTTTGTATCTGGAAAGACTGTTTCCCTGTCATGAACTTCTTTGTATAAATTAAAATCAACCTGTGCTGTGACAGTGCTTTCTCTGTCTTATCTCTATTATAGCAAGTCAATAAAAAATATATTCTAGCAACTGTTTCCAATTACAAAGTAAAATTCTGCTGAGACCTATCCAGTACAGTAGGGGTAAAATCTTTGGAGGGGGTGAGCAGCTGGGACTCCTATGGCTCGACTGATTAGCACCATCTTACTTTGGAGGCCTGAATTTTACACAGTAAATGATCTAATCACCTACCAGGGTTTAGAACTATCACAAGTTAATAACAGCACTGCAGCCATAGTTGCAAAATATTACACAATAAAACAAAATAAATGGAAATAATCTCTCCTGAGCACCAATAATTTAGATTTACAGGGTAATCCATATGTATTCCAGCTCCTAACAGATTGCTAAAATACCATTTGGAGACTTCTATTTCAAATCTAGTACATTTTATTATCATTTCAGAGGTTAGAAAATTGAGGAATAAATTAAAAAGCTAAAATGGGGAAAACAAACATTTACAGATTGGGTTTAGGCGTTCAGAAGTGTGAAGCAAAGCTCCCTCTTTTGAAAGGACTTCATTAATGTTTAATTAGCTGAGTCGCACACTGGAGCTCACTCCCCAGCGTCCCCTTACCCAGGCACAGCACGACTCACTCTCCCTCACGAGGGGGGAGGCTGGCTTTGGTGGGGTTGTTTGGCAGCATCTCAGGGATGGCATTTTTCAGCAGCTGGTCTCAGGGCACTTCACAATGTCATCACAATTGTCACTGCCGAAGTCAGGGGATGTGTAGGGTTACCAAGCAAAACATGGCAGGGATCTGTGTGATGACAAGTTACAGGTCTTTGTTTTGTGAATTTCTAGAGGTGAGGTCTGGCATTTTGAACATCAGTTCATTTTGTTCTTTGGCTGCTGGGTGCCAGAAATGAGAGCCCACTGTCGTGGACACAGTGGTCATAGAGTGCTATACCAATATTATATTGTTGTAGATACAGAAAATTACTGTAGTATCTCAGGTGTTCAGGGATAGGTAATTTTTCACCAATTCACTGAAGCATAATAATTTCAACAAACGCTTCACAGACATTAATTCAAAAACATCAAGAAGTAATTTTCATATCATTTTAGAAATATTGTCCAAACTTACCTGAAAGCTGTAATACAGAAAGTCTATTGCTTAAAGGTACAGTTCATAATTAACATTTTCCATGAGCCTTGAGTCAAATGCAAAGATGTCACACTGGGCAGGACAGAGTGTCTCTGAGCTTCACCAAAAGTAAACCAGAATACATTAACAAACATTAACCTTCTGCATCTTTCCAGCTAGAGGCACTATGTTAATGGGAATGCCCATTGAAATCATTGGAGTTGTGCTACTTTCCCTCTGCAAAGTGTCTGGTTCAGTGCCCTTTTTCTTCTGTATTACAGTGTCTGTTATGCTGTACATGAAATAGGCTTAACCAGAGGACAAAACAAAATATGACCATGAAAACCAATCTGGCCACTGAGCTGAACTTGCCCCATGCCTGCTGTACTTGGCTGCACAGCCAATGTGTTTCCAAGCCTCATGCATGGGGAGCAGAGCCATTGCTCCAAGGCTCCAGCACAGCAGAGCACCAGCACCCATGCTTGATTCGAGCTCTCTGCTCACTGAGGGCTACCAAGTCAAACATGGCCTTCAGCACTTTACTGACTAGCCATGATTTTAAAGAAAATTATTAAATGATAACACGCATTGTAAATCTGAGGTTCTGCTTCGTATTCATACATGCCTAAATAAATTAGATTGTTTCTCCCTGGCCAGAAGTGTATAAATATTTACTGTAATAAATGCAACTACTCACAAGATGGCTTTGAAAGCAAAGTTCTTTAAATAACTTTGTGAATATGATCCATTCTAGTAAATTAATTTCTGTTCATGCCAACATTTGAACTCACAATGACTTACCAAATAAACCCCAAGTAATCTGAAAACAAAAATTTTGTTAACAACCTTTTCCCAAAGAAAGGCTAAAGTCTTCATCAAACAGTGTATTTTTCTCAGAGAAAGTCGATTTTGGAAACCTTTACATTCCCTAGGTTAAAATACTGATATCGTAGCAGACCTTAAGCAAACAATCATTGACAAATTCAGGACTTCTTCTGAAATGAACTCTGAAGATAATATACAGTGGACAGTACAAAGAGATAGCACCTCCAGCAAAGGCAAGGGAGGTAAAGGAAAGCATTAGAAAACAGTGAAATATGTAAATATATTTCAAATCTTGCTTTCTCTTTGGTTACAATAGCTGTCAGGAACAGTCTGAGAAAGAAAAATTTCTTCATTCTATTATGGCACATTGCATTAATATCAAAGCACACAGTTTCAGATCCAAGAGGAAAGGTTAAAAAAATATGTGATTAAAGAGACTCATCAAATGAAAGGTCAGATATTTCCAGTTACTGACTGATTGGCTTGGTCAATGACAGTGATCATTAACTGCCAAGAAGTGCCCTTCCTGTCAGCCTCTCTTACATAAACAATGAAATACACAACAACGTGGATCAGAAGCTATTAGATGATCACATGTGGAAGCTGGTGTCTCCAAACTGCCATGGCATTTACCATGCTAAATGTGATACTGGTGTTCTTGCTCTTTCTTCCTCTCTAGTTCACCCTCTTTTTTCCCCCATGCAGTCACACACATACATTGGCGGCACAAAAACCCTAAGAACATGCCACCAAATGGCTGGTGGCTGTCTTTGTGCCAGATGAGAGAAAAACCTGAGATTAATCAAGTGATTAATCTTGTGTTAATGTATAACTAAGAAGACAGGAAGATTTTATAAGCAAGGACAAAAAGGTATAATTGGATGTGGTAACTTTTGTGCTCAACAGAGGAACTGCCGGGAAGAGGAAAAACAAGTAATTATAAAAACAAAAAGATTAAGGAGATTTTTTTTTTTCCTGCTGGGTACAAGCACCTGGATGGCAGAGAGCCTAGAATTGGATTAGCTTTGAATTTTCTAAATTTTTTTCATGAGAGGAACTTTTTTGACCCATATGAATCAGAGTGAAAGCTTCTTAGAGTTGAGGAATACTGATTGATAAGAAACCTTTCCTCCTAGAGAGATGCTCAGGAATACACTGACTGCTCAATACTGTTTAATTTTTTAAAAATTCTCTTCCTGACTAGGTCAATGTGTTGCACAGAAAAAAATTCATAACATTCGGTGAGGAATAAAATTGAAAATTCTGAAAAAATTGCATTCCTTCCTTATGTTTTAAGGTATCCTTTCAAAGCAACCTTAATTATTCAGAAGTAAGTAAATGGCAACATTCAAAATTAAAAAAGCATGAGATTTTTCTCCCTGCTTTTGCTTTTACATAAAAGGATACCATCCTAGTACCACATGTATTTTTTTAATTTGTTGTTATATTTGACTACTAAGATTTATCTTCTATGTGGGTAAAATATTTGGTTTTAAAAACCATTTAAACTGATATGTAGTCACAACAAACTACAGCAGTTTTTTCCTCTTATAGGAGGCTGAAGGATTGACAGCTGGAAAGTTATTTTCCTGTGTCAGTATATGCAGGGATGTTGAGCAATTTCTCTGGAGAGGACTGATGCTACTTATATATATCCCACAAACAACCTCCCCTGCTACCTGGTGCAGCTGGCCAAGGTTGGAACTAGGCAAGCACTCATATGTCTTTTCCATTTGTTTAAAGCTCATTAGCATCCATTGAGCTGTGCTGTTCCAGCTTCAATATATCAATGCTAACAAAACATTAATGCTTTACTGTTGAGGTAAAAGAAAACTAAGTCTCATTTGAAATACAAACATGTAATGAAATGCAGCCCATTGCCCCCACTTTATATCCCAGGGACTGATGGCAGGATCTTAGAAAAACCCCAGGCAAGCTGTGAAACTCTGACGTCTTTGCTAACACATATCTGTGGAACCACAGGTATTTAGAAGCAGCTGTACCTCCTGCAAAAGGCTGTAGCCAAAAAAGAACTGTTGAAGATTTTAACCTGGAAGCTCGTACCCTGGAAACGAGGCCCAGCTGTGGTACTGCTCCTCCAGCAGTGCTAAGTGGGCTGAGAACAGACAAACCCACCCAGGCTGGGATGCCTTTGCTGGGCAGCCCAGACCAGGAGCTCAGAGCCTCCTCAACCCTGTCCTCCCAGGCTGGGCGAGGGGCTCCTTCAGCAGGCGCCGCTCCAGAGGGGCCTGCGGCAGGAAGGCTCTGCTCTGCAGCAGGCCCTTTGGCCGCCCCATGGAAGGGAGGACTGGCTGGAAAGGCCTTAAGTTCAGACCTGATGTTGCTGTGGGCTGTCACTCACTGAGCAGAGAATTTGTCAGTAAAGCTGACAGTGGGACCAAGCAGAAGTATTTGAAAGAAAAAGATTCCTGAATAGCCTGGTCTGCAATGAAGCCTGAAACCATGCAGGGGTAACTTGCCTTCACATTACACAGCTCTAACCCCGAAGCCCTGAGATAAAAGAGATGTTATTTAAATGAAGGAACAGTATATAACATGCATTGATTTTGGAGGGAAGTTATTTATTCAGCATTTCAGCATGCTGGGAATGTTGGTTCAGCAGGGAGAGGCTTGTCCTGTGCTTCTGAAATGCTCCCCAGACTTTATGTGGAGGATCATCTCAAGAATAATTAGCTCCTGTGCCTGTTCATCTGGAAAGGCAAGGCATCCATACGGACACTGCAGGTGTAGGTAGAGGGCAACTGCTGTGTTAGAGAAAGCATAAGCAGACTGACTGATGAGAAAGACATGAGTAGCTTTTGTCTTGATAAATGCAAACTGCATCCTGTCATAAGAATTTTGTGGGTTTGGTCTAGGCTTATTTTGTTGGGATTTTTTTTTCACAGATAAAGCATATATAGGAAATGTTTAAATGTTTAAATGTTTAAATATTTAAATGAATTTTTTTCTCCATACTTGCTCTCTGTGAACAGCAATTAAATTTCCTGGCAGGAATACAACGGATAAACATGAATTGAATTTTGCATGGTATTTATAGAAAAATAATTTTTAAGTTTGTATTCACAGAATTAAATGTTCTTTTAATAGTCAGTCATGTCCCCTCAGAAAGAAGAAATTACAGCTTGTGACTCTTGTCATTTGATTTTTGAGAAGTGTTTGCAAAGCATAGGCAGCAAGTGAACAACAGATAAAAAATTAGTGCTGAGATTCTACTAATGACTGTATTAAATACTATTATTTTTCTTCATAAACAAAAGGGAAAAATAATCAATAACATTTGTTATTAAATGTTTTACAGCAATTTTTTGCTTTTGATGAAAAGCTCCTTTGAAGATATGTGCACTGTATGCATTAGTTAACAACACGTACCCCCATGGGGCAGCTCATAGGATACAACCTGAATGTTTGTCATGCAAATAATTAACTATTTCAGTGTGACATGAAGAGGGTATATGTGACATGCAGCATACCAACAGCAAAAAATGCTGCAGATTATTTACTGCAAGGGGAAAAAAGGGCTGTAACATGAACCAATAATTTCTTCACTTAATCTGGGAATAAAGATAAAAGGAGAAGAGAAAAATACAGTTAACTCTTCCCCAGGGTGTTTGAATGAGGAAAGTGCTGAACTGTGAATCAGAATTGAATAGACAGAAACATTAGCTCCTTTCAAAAGGATGTTTGTGTTACAGAGATCAGATATTGTAATAGCACAGATCTGGCTCCTTGCCTATGCTTTGCAGCATGCAAATGAGTATTTTTCTTTCTCAGCAGCTCTGCAGTGAAACCCACCATGGAATAACAGAAATATACTCAAGAACTCTCTGAAATGACCACCAATTCTGTTGTCAAACACTAGAAACATCTGATGCTTGATTAGCAGAGCTGCAGGTAAGGGCCCTCTGTTCCAGGTAGACTGTCAGGGGAAGCATGAGCAATGAATACATCTGAAAACAGGGCTCAAAGAGGCACATTATCAAAGTGAGTCATGATGCAGACAGGTGCCAGACAACTATTTTTTTAAAGAAATCTACCTGCTATTGAATCAAGGTGCACAAGAACAGGTTTTCATGGTGGATTGCAGAGGAGATTTACCCCAAGCTGTGAGGGACCTCTAGTTTTTCGTGCTGAAAATCAGGATGTCTCAGCCCACACTAAACTCTGCTCTGCCCCATACAGACCCTTGCAAGCCTGAGCTATCTTGATACTGAGATTTTATTGCAAACTGAAACTGAACAATCTGGGGATGTTTGTCTGCAGCTGCACCAGCCAAGCATATTTAAACTGTCAGGACCACTGAAAGCTGTGTTGGGTCTCACAGTTTGGGTGAAAGCTCAGCTGGGTCTCACAATTTGAAAGACAAACAAATAGCTGGCCAATCCCAGTACAGAACAAAAAATGCCCTTTCAGTTTATCAACCTTGTCAAGACTGAAGTTGCCACTACAGACTGTGCCACTGGCAAGTTTGGGTATTAAGGTGGAAGGAAGGACATCAAAGCGGAGGGAGACAAATGTGTTATTGCCAATTTAACCATGTATCTGATTCCCTAATACAATCTTTCACGCTTGTACTGTAATTGCCTGCAGCTCTCTTGCTTTCATCAACATCACTATTTTGCTTACATTTAAGGTCCAGGACTTCTGAGAGGTACATTAACTTATTTTTCATAGCTACTTCCAGCATATTTCCTCCCCACTGTCCGTTAACATCATCACAGAGTCATTCAGAGTGGAACGGACTTCTGGAAGTCTCTCTTCCAACCTTCTGCTTAAAGCAGAGCCAACACCGAACACATTGCCAGGTGACCTTCTGCCAAGGCTGTCAGTCCCTGGCCTTTTTCAAGAGAGTAGCATTTGTCATAATGATTTCCTTTCAGCTGTGGGTCACCATCTCAAAGACCACCGTTTTCCCGTCCAACAGGAGTTCAGTGCCCCATGCCTGAGGGCACCCATCCTTCCACAAAAACAGGAAAATGGTCTAGTGTGAGATGATAGCCATAATCACTTACACTACTCTTAGCTAAACTAAAACAGCTGACTGAAGCAAAGGATTCCATAATCTCAATATCCCACCCTTTAAAATGAATGCGAGATTTACAGTAGATGCAAACATAGCATAACTCAGATTAACAGTGACATGGTTGATGTTCCCATCTGTACCTTCTCAGTAAAGTATCGCTTGTAGACTTGATCACACAACAATTTTATCCATTTGCCTTTTTGGAGACTTCACCACAGTATGCAAATATTTCAAGGACAGAAATGGTTTCAGTGTTTATTTAACATGTACATGTAGGAAAAGAGAAAATAGCAGGCATGAGATATTTAGGGCAGCTGCTGTGAATTCAGTGTAGGTCTGGGAAGACTGTCAATACTGAGGGCTTATGGCAAAATGCTGTGAAAGTACAGGAACAAAATCAATTGCAGCCAGATTTTTTCCCTCTCAGTACACATGACAAAATTATTTACAAGTGGCTTATTTAAATCTAGCCAGAAGTCAGCTATTTCAGTGGCCTATTGAGCAGAAAAGATTCCCTGTGAGCTAAGGAAGGTCACAGATCTAGTTACATCACCCAGATGATCTCTCTGACAGTGTTTGTTACACTTGCTCTACCTTGCCTTTGTTTCAAAGTGGATGGCTTGTGACAGTGAGTTTTACTGCCATTTTTTGTCGGCATTGGCTAGAACTTGCTCTATCCTGACACAATGTTCCGCGTAATGGTGATGAGCATAGTGTGAAAAAAAAGAAACCAAGAGAGAACAACACATCTTATCTAGAAGCAAAAAAAGTCACTAAGACCACTCTTTCAGAAACCCTCATCTAACCTAAAGCTAAAAACTGCTTTAAACACCACCCACACTGCAGTCATAGATTTCCTACTCGGCACCTCTCCATAATCTCAATGCAAACTGCTGCAAAGGCTGGCAAGCTAATAGCTGATCTGGCTCAGTGCCAGACTGGTTTTGACCGTCCCCTTTAGAAGTCTAGGGCATCTCTGCATTAGCAAGTAGCACAGTGTAATTGGAGTGGATCTGTAGAGTGAAATGGTGGGTACAGAGCAGCTGAGGGCCAGCCTGTACACATTTTAGGGATATTACTTTGGAGTATCTCTTGTTTGGGCCCTAGACAGGATGCTGAGTGATTGGTGTGTAGCAGGTGCCTTGCTGGACCCCATCTACTTGGTTCAGCAGAGAGACATCCAGTTTGTGTGCTCCAAGACCACTTCACACTGAGAGTGCAAGTACAGAATGGAATGGAATGGAATATTTGCTTCCTGAGTACATTCCTGATCTGAACTAAACTGCTAATGCAAATGCGTCTTGGGATCTCTTAGGAGGGGTCTTGTCCCAGGGAAATCCTTTGTGTAGGAAGAGATTCTGACTGTTGAGCTAATAAAAGCATCATTAGGTGCTCACATTGTCTGTACATGGTTAAACACAAAACTGTTAAGTTTGATGAACCACTATGAGAGCCAGTAAATTATTTTTCCCTCTTTATTGGAAAAGGCAGCACTTTAATATTTTAAGGACAAAGATTAAAATTAGGAAATACCTGCCTTTTTTGTAATTTGAAAGTTTAAAAAGGAGCAGTACAATTTACTGGTTTTGGAATCCTTTACATTATGAGCCTTTTCTGTCAAGTTTTTGAGAATTGGCTCCTAAAGTCTATTTGTCTCAGGCCATTATTGCCAGACATTGTCATCTTCCAGGCATGTCCATGGTGGGACGCCTGTTCTTATGAAGCTTCATAAGCCCTGAGTGATGCTCTGCGGACAGCACTGTGCAGCTGCATAGGGGAGATGTTTATTGCTGCCAAATCACAGAAACCACAAACACTGTGTTCCAGTAAGCTGATTCCTCTGGTTAAACTCCTGCAAGTTCATTTCATAGTGAGCTTCATGGGCATTCAGTGAAGACTCTGTCAGAAACAGAATCAGAACACCCCAACATACAGGCATAACCCTCACTGCTCAACTGTTGGGAGTAAGATGACGAGATATATTGCTTTCTTTGGGATTTTGTTTTGTTTGTTTGTTCTTTTGGTTTTTTGAGGGGTTTTTGTGTGGTTTGGTTTTTCTTGCTTCTCTCCATTCTGAACACAGTGAAGCACAGTCATTTATAGAGATAAATGGCTTTGACACAGATGAAGGCTCAGCCATTTATATCAAGGAGCATATGCCTAATCAAGCTTTGTGGGTACACCACAAGAAGTTAGGGAGTTGTCTTACTGACCTTGGGGGATAGCTCAGCTCTCTGGAAAAAAACAGCCTATGTGAGACTGAATTCTGATTCTGCAGCAGATAATAAAGGAGCTTGATGACTATACAAAAACCTTATTTAATTCACTATGTATCCCTCACACTCCTCATCCAGATAATCAAAGAACTGAAACTGTAATGACTGTATCTGAATATTTCCTTTTTTTTAAGCTTTCAAATTCCTTATGCTTGTTCAGGACTTAACAGCTTTCTTCATGTTTTAAGGAGAATGTGCATAATAGAGAGTTCTGCCTGTTTCTTGTGGCTCTATGGCAGAGCCTGCATGAGCACTGCCCACTCCTTCCAAGCATCTTTTGTTCGAATGTAGCATGTTCAAAGAATTCCACTTGAAAAAAAATATATATGATCAGTTGATATGCCTGCTGAGCATAACTCCTGTGCATATGAACTTTAATACTGGCACCTATTGTACAGTCTTTGGGGTTAGGGTGCCCTTAACCCTTACTGAAAAGTATGACTTTGCAAACAGACTTCAGCCCCCCCTGAAATATGAAGGAGCATATGGAAAGATGAATCTATCTTTCCATCAGCAAATCTTCCTGCAGGGTTTCAGTTGCTATGCCCCATTAAACTGGCAGTGGTTGCCTTGCTTTACATAGCAGCCCAGCAGTCCTCAAAGGCAAAGTATCCAGAGGCTCTGGAAGACCAAGAGCAGCAGCATTGCCCCGAGCAGGTCCCGCGTGTGTGGAGCTGGAGCAGCAATCCCTCTGCTGCTTTAGAGACTGTGTCGCTTTGTATTCCATTTGCATTGCATGTTCCAGCCTTGGTGTTTGTTTTCTTGTCTTTGGAGGAGGGAAGGTGGGGAAAGGGAAATGTTTATGAATGTGGTTCTGTATTTGCTATCTTTTTTGTGTCTCTGTTCTCTCTTTTTGTAGTCTGCCCAGTTCCTGTGTTCAGCTGCTGCATCCAGAACAAGGGAGCAAGCAGTGGCCCATCTGCCTTGGGGTTCATGGAGAGGAGGAAGGACAGACTTTCGTTGATAAAGAAACTATTCAGAATTCTGAAATTTATTTTAATATGCTCCACAAAATACTAGGTTTTTCATTGGTGACTACAAAGACAAGGTCCCAATTCAAAAAGGTTTCTAGCCTAGATTTAAAGCTTTAAAAAGAGTAATGAAAAGCAAACAATGCAGAAGGAATAGATACACAAATCTGACAATCGTATGGTTAATGAAAATTTGCAGATGGTTTTGGGCTTATTTTATTTTGTTGCATTTGTGGAAAATAGAGGCAAAACAAGTTAAATAATGCACAAAAAGCTACATTACTGAAAGATCCAGAGAAAATTATTTCAGTTGCAGTCAAGTTCAATGGGAAGAGACAATTCTATTCAAGTAGAAAGGGACCAGATGAGTCCAAAGCTTTACAATTCTTGAAGATTTGGATTATGCAAAATTTGATTCTCCTGACACACTGTTTTCCATTAAGTTCTAGTTTTACACCCATTTTAGAAATGAAAAACCGCCAAAGATCCAAAAGGAGAAAACAAACAAACAATAACAACAACAATATAAGAAAACCAAAACCAAACAAAACAAACAAAAAACCCCAACCTAGCATGACTTTGGCTGAAGAATTGTCTTTGGTGCAATTGGGAACAGAATCCAAGCTTACCGACTCCCAGCCCTCCTAAGTATTGGACAACCTCATTTAGCAAATAAATGCAGAAAGGCAGGCTTTAAACAAACATAATTTCCTATGCTATGACCCAACATACATATAATAGAGTGAAATCTTGAATAATTTATCTAGAGTATGAGCTCATTATTCAAAGACAAGCTTACCATGCAGTTTAATGGGAATTTGCTTCATTACTTTCAGGATCTTTCAAATCCATTTGTGACATAAATACATGCTTACTAAAACATTCTTAAAACTTCTGAGAGAGTCAGCATTCTTTGCAGAAAGAAAATGCCTGATTCCGTTCTTCACTTTCTGAAGTTCACTGCAGTTCTGTGGCATTTTCAATAAATTATCTGGAATGTCTATGTTACTGCTTGTTGAAACGCTACTTAGATTAGTTTAATTCAAAGGTCAGACTATTTTCAGTGTTTAACTAAGTCATTTCAAAACATGTCTTACCATTAAGGACACAGAGGTGTGAGTATTCAAAACCATATTGCCCTTGAAAAGTATGCATATATTTAAATATTTATATTCCCATTAGCTCAAAATGGGAAGTACAGATGTATTATCTTACTCACTGAATCACGGTGAAGATTCCCAACGGATTATCATAAAGGTCCATTGTATTTAAAGCTGATGGAAGCAGGTGTTGAAGTCCTGGAACTCAGCAGTCTTGGTGGGCGAGTCTGCGCCTCTTGTGCTGTGCCCCTCACACGCACACAGACACACACACGCCTCCAACCCTTCTCTGCCTGCCTTGCTCGGCCTCACCCAGTCCTGCTGCCTCTGCCAGGCTGGCTATCCAGCCACCAACTGCTGGTTGAGAGCCACCAGAGGCAACGAGGGGACACAGGGGGGTTCTACAGCAGTGACGCTGCCACACACCAATCCATGTCAATGCTGCTGACACGGGAGGATCAATGGGAAAATTGCAGTCCCGTGGTCTGCGCTGTAATGATTTAATGACAATTTTTAAAATGGTTGTGTAGCTTCACCTTGAAACAAGCCTTGAGATTAACCTTAACAAAAATAGGAAAGTATTTTCCTGCGGACTGGATCATGTGTGATTCCATGCTAATGTTAATTATGTGTCAGCGTCTGCTGGTGCAAGGAGGGATAGGCACAGTTGTGGTTTATTTTCTTTGCCTTGGCTGAAGTTCTTAGAATAGAATATAACTTTGGGGGTTATAATGAAACAAAGCTTTCTTCTGCTTATACAAAAAAAAAAAAAGTGATGGCAAGAGAAAGACTCTTTGTAAATTAAATATTACAGGATTAACAGTACAAACCATTCCACTAAATCCAATGAGTGTATGTTTAAGTTTTCCTCTGCCTAGCTGAAGACATCAGATTTTCAAAGGAGGATGCTTCTTGTTTTTGAAAAGCAGGTCTTTAAAAGGATCTTACACATCCAGAACCTAGGCATCTTACAAACACCTGCGAGAAACACAATTTTTTCATCTAAAGAAACAACATTTCCTTGTATTTAATTATTCCCCAGTAATCCTGCATTAAGAAATCCTTCGGCTGAGAAAGTCTGATGAAAACTGAGCACTTCCAAGGGAGTACAACTTCCTCTCTTCAGACCCCCAGTGCCTTTACTCCAGGAGTGCAGCACTGGGTGCAGCTTCTTCAGGGGAAGGAGAAAGGAGAGATGGTACAATGAGGCTGGGATGACAGGCTCATGGGAGGCTGTGGGAAAGTGCACCAGCCCTTACCCCCAGACTACAGTGGGTGACAGGAATTTCTGTGTCCAAGTAGATGAAGAGAAGCAAAACGGGAGGGGAAAGTGGTGGCTTTGGTCATTGAGCTGCACACCAGATGTGTGAGTCTTTACCATAAAAGGCAGCCACCAGGGAAGTGGATGTGCTGAAAGCAGTTCCTTAAATGGCATCCCATTCCCAACAGCTAGACCCACCTGCTCTCCCACAGCTCTCACCCTGGCCCACCAAATCACAAAGAAATGGGATTCCTCCCAGTGAGGGGAAAAGCTCCTCCAGAAGTACAGGTGGCTGGATCACAAACGTTGCTAGCATTGCTGCAGTGATGGTTACAGAATCCCTGTAAGGTTGGAAGGGACCACAGTTTAAAAAAGATCATTTCAGCTAAAGGCTAATGACCAAGGCTGAGGACCTTTCATTCCAGGCCCCAAGAAGAGCAAGACAACAGAAGACAGAATCTCTCCCATGCAGTGACTTCAGTGGATGGAGGACATGCTTGAGAAAGCCACACCAAGGCTCCAGAGCCTCACAGTAAAAGCAAAGCTGACAACCTGGTGTTTTTTTACTGTACTGTGCCACTCCTATTTTCACAAAGTGAAGAAAAGAAATTGACACCATTATGTATCTTTCCATTTAAAAAGTACCAATGGAGAGCCTGGAGTCCTGATTTTCAGGACAGAGACTGAGCACATTCCATCACCAGCCTTGTAATGCAGGTATTACATGACAGCTGGACACTCTGGTCTATTAGCAAATTTGTGGTTGGGCCCTTCTCTTGGGATCACAAGATCTCCACTTGTGCAAAGAGCAGACAGGATTTTTTCCTGAGGTAAGTTTTGATTCCAGGTAAGAAGGCCTATAACAAGTGTAATTGCTGTTTTCTCAAGGGCGGTTTGAATTCATGATCTAAGAGTTAAAAACTCTAGGGTACTGAAAAACTCCTAGTGCAGTATGGTATAAATATGGAGTTAGACATAATTTCTGAATTCAGATCCTAGCTCTGAAACTAATTTTATTTCTGGCAGTGGGCAAATCGTTAACAGAAAACTTGTAGAGACATTTGTTCAAGCAGAGCTGGTGATATTCAGTATTTAGCCTGAGACATGTGGGTCTGTATTTTCAAAGTGAGTGAAGGGTTAGCCACAGATGAGCATTTTCTCTAAACTGGTCTGTATACAAGATACCACTAATTCGACTTTTGTAATCAGAAGCCACTTTTTAAAAAAGCAAGTTTTCATCTCAAGTTCAGCAAGTGTTTTTGGAGACATCCCTCTAATCAACAAGCTTCACAGCTACTCAGACTGCACTAAGCTTCCACATCTCCAAAAGAGGAGTAAAGGCTTATATATTTATAAAAGATTATTCAGGCAATATTTGTGGGATAGTTTGAGGGATGATGTAGGTAGTTTACCCTATATGACTTCCTCACGTGCACTTGAGTAGATAATCTGATCACTTACTTATGCTCTTGTGTTTTCTCCCAGTTGCATGTGATTTTTCTGGATCTTTAATGACTCATTTTTCAGATTCTCCAATATTTTGTACAGCAATCTTGCTATCTCCCCACACTATGTAAGACGTGGCAGAAGTTATTCTTGAGGTCAAACTCATTACTCAGAAGAAATTCATGAGATCATTTTAGTGATAACATGATATAAAATGAGATAGGTCCCAGAAGCCAACCGTCAGCACCAGCAGTTTCCCCTTTCTGGACTTCCCTGTACTGAAATTCCATCAAGAGGGGCACTGGCAGAACTAGAGAGGGAAAAAAGTAATATTATTTATTTGCTTTTCTCAGAGCATCTCTTGTGAACAAACCAGGGATGAAATAAACTAGCATTTAAGATGATCCTTTCCCCTCACTACACTCTTAACAACATCTTGTGAAGCACATACTGAGCATTTGGGCCAGATGCTCATCTGGCATGATTTCATGCACACACATTGAAACCAGTAGAGCAGTGGCAATATATATACACTAGAAGCCACAACAACTGGTCCTTAATAAAAGGTTTCATAAGTTATGTAACTGGTAATTCCAGTACAGGATTTGTTTTTAATACGATTGACTTTGTTGAGATGAACATGACTATAACCTTGGAAAAGATGCCAGCAATTAAAAAAAAAAAAAAAAAAAAGACAAAAATCAACTAAACCCACAATAACAGTGCTCCTAGAACTCACAACAAAATTAATTTCTCCCTCACTGTTATGTCCAACATTTTTCCATTTAAATGGGAAGAATGGGACCTATCTTACCAAGTGCAGACTTTTAATTCCCTTTTCCAGGACTCTGAAATCATGAAAGAATAAGGCACCTGTAGATGTAATGCATCTCAGCTTTATAGAGATATGTTTGAGTCCAATGAATCCCATTTTAAGAAAAGGGATAGCCACTAAACTGAGGCAAGGTGAAGCCTCATCCTGATTTCTATGGCTGCTCTAGATTACAGTGGGGCCAGCCCTTGTTTTTACTCTACATCAGGTTCAGTCCACTGGCTGCAATGTAGTTTCTAAGGATAAGGTGTCAATACCATTGTGTAAAGCCAAAGGCAGGCTTTGCTAAATAAATGAATACACAGAACAGTGCTGATAAGCTGCCAATTTGACTGTGCTGCTAGAAAGGGGATTAACTGCTGCTTCATAGGAATTATTAAAAATTTAAAACTCTGCATATCGTGTCAGTGCCTCAGGTCTGATGGCATTTCAATACAGAGAAGTCTCTAAGTAATCAGTAGGTCAAGTATGGTGGCAATACCATAGGGCAATTATTAAACAGCATGTTAGGCAAATTCAGTTTGGAAAAAAATAAAAATATAATGAATCCTATTTAAGGGTAGGAAAGAGGTGATTTTTTTTCTACACAAGAGCTAGCCTAGACATGCCCTAGCTTCATTTGGTCTTGGCAACAATCCTCATAAACAGGGCTCTCTTCGTCTGACACCAGAGGCCTATGGTGCAGTTGGCTGTCTGCTCGTCACCCACTGCTTGCTGCCACAGCAGCTTCTAGGACATGGTCCATCTGACCTAATTCAGCTGCCTGCTTCACAGTTAAGATGAATAATGCCTAGAAGTGTCTGTTTCTTTCCATTTTCTGTCTGTCTGAGCTGTTTTGTGTGTGGTACTGCAGATTGGCAATAATTTGTGTACAACAAAGAAGAATAGGACCTAGAGGAGAAGCTCTGAACTAAAGACTTCAAGTGAAGGTGTGTGTCTCAGAGCCTCCCTTGAGGCTCTATATTATGGAGGTATGAAAGCAAGATGTAGAATGGACTTTGGTGTTACACTGGTAGTATTCCATAAAATTACATATGCTGGTGAGACGGAATCCGGCCTTCCAGAGTTTTGGAAAGAAATTTTTGAAGAAAGCCTTTTACATGTCAGAAAATATAGACTTGCCAGCAATCATGTGAAAAACTTGCTCTGGCAGTGTTCTGGCTCTTTTCTTAAAAGCCCAACATTCCTCCCATCCTCCCAAACCCCAACACATTAAGATCCACACACTGAGTTTGGGGACAATTCAGGTAGACCATGGTGTTGAATATATTCAGCAAGAGTCTCCTTCCCATTATTTATCATAATTACACACCCTGTAAGAACTTTTAGAGTGTTCCTCCCTTGCAAAGTGGGCTCCTCCTCTCCTTCCAAGATCACCTCCTGTGCTGGCCATTGGTGAAAGGAATTGAGGCATGGAGTAAAGAGGGATGAGTAACTGGGGGCAGACTGACAGTGCTGGAGCTCTGAACATGTCCCAGGCTCACTGAAAAGAGTGGGCAGAGCTGGAGGACAGAAGTGGTGGTGCTAATCTTGTATGTAGGGTTCATCTGGAATTGCAATGTGTTTGTTTAACATTCATCTTATGTTTGACTTGTATGTATTGATGTTTGCATTAAATCAAGTAATTTTTCTGCACTCGTGTTTTATCAACAAAGCTGTATAAAGCATTTGACATCCTTAGGAAAATTCTTCATATGCTATTATTTATCATCTTAAAACCAGTAAACAGATTGGTAAAACAAGCAAACTGATTTTCAGGTGTGCAACAGAGCTGCAACAGGCGCTACTGCTGCACATGGTCCTTAGTTACTGGGAAATATAAAATCAGGAAAACATTTAAATTTCATTTTTCCAACATTGCGCCTGCCAGATTATGCCTATGACATAATCCCATGTGCAGAATTAGATACAACTCATTGTGAATATGTATGTGGAATCAATCCAGGATATGTAAGAGAAAAAGAGAGAAGTCTCAATGCTGCCAGAAATGTTTAACAATATTCTTCTGTTTTAGAAACTTAGATCTGCAGAAGTCCTAGGTAATAATTAACTTAGACACATTCCTTACTGCCTTAAGCAAACAGAAACTGACACCCTACCATAAGCAAGCTGGGACTGTGACCCAAGTAGTCATGTCCCACCAGAAGATTCATATGCACCCTAAAATATTTTGGCACAGAGTTACCTCAGAAACTGGGAGAAACAAATCATGATCAAGGTTAAGCAACTCACAGATGGTTTTCCAATGACTGACAAGTCAGGTCTGTTCGAAATAAACCTGGGACCAGCCACAGTCTGTCTTTTCAGTGGTTTCTGTCTGTTTCCAGTGACTGAGCTGCTGGGGGACCTGAAACAGGTATCCAGATCCGTGTCACACAGGCTCACACCTTGCTGACTGCTGTGCCTGGAGCCCGAGCATGGTCATGTTACATCAGCAGTGACAAGCAACAGTCCTCTTTTGACAATGGCTAATGAACAACCCAGACAAACTATAAACACTTCATACAACAGCAATAGGGCTAAAGGTGGCACACACAGAATTTATATTTCGGCGTTTCAACAAGCTGTAATTAAATCTGTAATCACTGGATCCAGACGTAGGAATACTCCATGCTTATTTATTTCTTATTGTACCTAATTTCTATCAAGGATTTCTGATGAGCCACATTCATCATTCTTGTTCAGATGTTGGTATAATGAGTCCTGTGGAAGTTAAATAGCATTAAAAATTATTTTTAAAACTCATGACTATTTAGAGTGATGTAACTCCGCACTAACCTCCTGTCTGCCAGGAAAAGGCATATTTCTATTTCATAAATAAGATGGAGTTTGTAGCAACTAAGTTATCCAGACAAATGGTATCCTCCCAGCGGGATGGCAGATTCCACAAGCATCATTAAGGAACAAAAGGGAAATAGTATTTCACAAAGATGAAAAAGGGGAAAGGCTGTAATGAGTAGAACAATTGCATTAATTAAATTACTTGTTAGGTTTTTTTAAAAGTTCCTTGGGCCAATTCACTTGCAGCCAAAAAAAATGAGGGGAAAGAGAAACTTCGCTTCCAAGTCAGTATTCACTCCAAGGAGGCAAATTTCAGTAAGAGATTTGTTAATGGAGATGTTTGCTGTGTTGGAGGGTTGTGAAAGATATTTTGGCAGTCAATTTAACAGGTCAATCTACAAACCAGAATATAATTCAAAGTCAGATTGAAATCATCATTAGCAAAACATACCTTAGACAAGTGTTTAACTTCTCTCTAAATTTCTTTTAATGGTGTAGCTAATTTCTCAAGTCCCTAATTTTCATGTCATTTTTACATCTTATGCTATTTTTAGTGTAAAGGCAGTGTTGGAATGCCTTTAGAAGGCACCAAAGTGCCACCCAATTTCATGAGGGAGGTGGTCTTAAGTAGGAGTGATGGGCTCACTGACCATTCCCAGAGCCATTTACAAGGTGACTGAGGGAGCAACAAGCTCTCCTTCATCAAGGCACTTCTGGTGGTGCAGAGGACATGTACTGGCTGGTTTTAACTGGTCAGTGCTTCTTCTTCCACATGGCTTTTTGGTCAGTGCCTCATTCCACACAAATGCGAGGCTGCTTCATGGTAACAAAACATGGTGGAGGATAAGAAATGCATTTCTCACTTTATCTCCTTCATCTCTTTCACATCCCACAGCAACCAAGAGGCAGTGTCAGCATTTTCTGTCATGCATCTGTATGTGGCAGCACCTTCTGTGAAGGAAGAAGAGGACGTTTCTAGGCACATTTGTCCTGCCTAGTGCTCTAACCCTTCAGTACAGCATTTTCATATTAGCTCAGTTGGGTGGTCTGCTATTTTTGGTAACCACACAAGTGTGCACACAGTAGCTTTGCCATCTCCCACCAGCATGAAAAACCCACTGCTGCACACCTCCTTCTCCCACTCATTCCTGCACTTGCCTGGGAAGCTATTTGGGCAAAGCAGCTGAAATGTAATCTTTTCTAATTACTAGCAACTGCGTGTGCCAGTAGAGATATATGACTGTAAACCTACGTGAACACTGACCTCAATGCTCTTTAGCCTAATTAGACCTCACTTGCAGACTTCATCTATATAAATTTTGGTTTTACCTTCCCCCAAGCATGACAACATTTTAACTCTTTTTAACTGGAGATTCATGACTTTACAAGGATTTATATGAATCACTGCCTATCACTCTGTTAAACCCCTAAGTATTTCCCTCTGTTTTCTGCTGATAGAAATGATTTTTCAAAAGCAGTTAGCATTCTGAGGAGCTTTAATGTAAGATGCAGGAAAGAAGTCTCCTTTAAAAAATTTTTGCAGTGGTTTCAGCTAAAAATTATTCCCACTAAAACAGCTGGTTGTGATCACCTTAGATGTGAGAAGTTTGGAGTTAAACACTTTGCAGAGTATGTAAACTTCATCTCTTTATTATTGTAAGAAAATATTATTAATTATTGTGGTGAGAAACTAATCTGAGAATATAGGTCTCCACTCAAAATTGTATCCATGCTTGATCTCAGGATCTTCTTTTTTTCCCTATATATTCAGTTTATGCGCAACCTAGTTTTCTCCACTGAAGGTTGTGAATAACAGATGTAACCTCATTGTCCTTACTGACTTCACTGAGCTATAATTGAACATTGCTTTTGGTATGCTCTCAACAGTGTTGCTTGTATACTGCAAGTCATCTAAGTACTAATATTGAATTTATTCCATCAAAAACCAGCCCCTAGGGGCAAAAACAAACCAGAAATAATTAAATTCATCTAGTAAACCACAGTCTCATTTGAATAACATTGCCTTCTCTTAATGCTGTGTGTACATACAGCAAGCATAGATCATTACAGCCTGGCATCCGCTCGAACGCCTGTGAAGCCAAGATTCTCCGTTCCAGCTTCACACAAAGAGTGCTTTGAACAGAAGAGAGAAGAAATCCAAGTTTCTGTATGTTTTTCCCCAAGCAGAAATGCTATGTACACTGTTGTCAGGTTTTTCCACACAACATTTTGCTTCTGTTTCAACTCCTTACAGATTCCACTAGTACTTTTTTATTGCTTCCAATATGTCGGAGTGAAAAGACAGTAGCCTTGTGTCAGACCAGTTACAAATCTGATTTAAATCCCTTCACATTTCACCTGCAGCTCATTATTCTCTCATTTCTGTGTTGTTCTAAGGATTAACCAGTTCACAGTTCACACTTTCCCTTGGAACACACACATCTATTACATGCCTTGGAGGTTCAAGGGCTGATCAACAATCTATGAGACTCCACTTAAAATTTCTATTCAGTATGACACAGCTTCTTGTATGGATCTGTCCCATACAGTAAGGTAGGCAGAAATGTGCAATCAAATTGCATTTTTCAGAGGCCTAGTGGAAGTTTGGGTCTGTATATAAAGCTCAGTGATGAATGCCTCCTCTTCTATCTTCCTTCAGCTCTTCATATAGAAAAGTTTTTGCAGTCAGATAAGGAAAAATCAGCATGTACTTGAATGTTGCAAAGTGGGATGTTTTTATTTTTAAAATTTCTCCCTTTCAGCTGTGCTACTTCGTATTTTGCATACGAATAAAAATCACGAAGAGTTACATATCACAGCTTAAATATCGAAGATGACTGTCAAATAATTCAAACAGAAGACTCTTTATTAAAGTCACTGAACTGAACAATTTTGCATTGGAAACCAAACAAGATGAAGGAGAATACTGCTTAGTGAATCAAAGCAAAGAGCCTTGCTCTTCAGTCGCACATCTGCACAAGTGCTTCAATACATAGCTGGGTAACTAACTCCCAGCTTTGGTGTATTTGAATTTGTTTCTCCACAAAATGGAAACATGTACTCATCTGCCATATCTCACAGAGGTAGAATATATAAAGATTTCTTTCAAGGAATTTCATCAAAAGAAACCAAGTAAGTGATCAGCACCATTATTTTTATCCTGCTTAAAATTCTCCATATCAAAACAAGACAATGCAATTTTTCACTTATATGTCATTCAGCTTGTTTCACATTTTCCATTAGGTTTTGTGTGCTTTGGATAGAGTGTGAATGCTGCCTTGGTGATAAACTTCTTTGTTTCCCTGGGAGGTGGTGGGAGTGCTGCATACCACTACATGCTGCTTCTTCTAGTTGCAAGAAGTATAAAAGGAAGAAGAATGACAGTCACTCTTTACTGAAGACCTGTGATGCCTTAAATGGCTACCTAGAAAGAGAGACTAGACAAGAATAAAGAAAAAAATGATGCATTTATTTGAAAGGCCTTCAGGTACACACTTTGGGTTCCAGAGGGTCCTGCCTCTGTGGATCCCAAAATGGATGACAGGTCACGAGTTCTTCACACTTTTATATCAGCATCAGTTCACCAACCAGAACCCAGCCAATGATGGAATTTCCCCAAGCTTACCCTCGTCTTCTCAAGATGATGATTTACAGTTCTTGGTCTGGGTGTCCTTGGAGAGCAAGCTAGAGGCTTTTTTATGTCTATCTTAGCATGAGAGAACAGCACTTAACAAGCTACAGGAAACTTCAGAGTTACACTAGCAGTACAGGATTTGAAAAATATAAAAGTTAAAACCTCAGGCATTACCTGAAAGCATTTTTGGTGGCATTTGTATCGCATAAAAACACAAGTAATGCATGTCACCAATAATAAAGCTTTGCTAAGGATATGGATATTCACCACCTTATCACAAAACAAAGAACAATCATCAAAGGAAGAGACACGTTCTTATGCATAAAAACAGTCTTATTTTATCATTTGTATAGCTATACACATCATTTGTATAGCTATTTATTTTTAACAGCTGGTGAGCAAATGATTTTACTATAATGTTGGATTTCTTTCATTAGCTGTATATATTTTTCCACAGAGTTCTGATCGAAAGTCAAATCAAAGTCAGTCAGCTTCAGGATACAATTTAGTATTCTATTCTACGACAATCCAAGTTCTGACTGACCATGTTCCTACTGATGCCAATGGCAAATCTGTGGTCTTGTTTGGTTGTAAAGAAAATGAATGAAAACTGTGGTTTAGATGGCTAGAAATTTGGCAGAAGCTGGAATCCCAGAGCTCAGAACACTTCAGAAGTTAGAGCTACATTCATATTTTTTAAAAAGTATCCACATGCAATATGTCTCTAGTATGCAAAACACATCAGAAGAACTTGAGCTGCTTTTGTGGTGTGAAATAAATGTTGGATGGAAGAACAAAAATGGTCTCTAGTTTCCTAATGACAATTTTACAGCTCGTTCCATGGAATCTTTTCTTGAGTCTTATTTGCTAGAGTAAAACTATATAAATTACTAGTGTATTATTCTAATGACATGGAATTGCTTAAAAACTGACAGAAAATGGCTTATAAAACTTTATGTCCACATCATCAACTGTCTTAAAGTTTCAAACTGTTAAACTGTATTAGAAACATTTTTCAGATAATGCAAGCTACTTCTCTTTAGCTTTCTAGAGACGATTCAGAAATGAAGTGTACCCAAATCTAACTCTGTATCTCTGTCCTGCCCTGTCACGATGCAGGTTTCTCCCTGAAGCAGGGTGTTAATGCCATGAGTCCTCATCCTGACAGCAGCTGAAAAATAATGTGTTTGAACTCTCCTCCTTGATCTGCTACTTGTTGCAGATCTGCTGTGTCAGGAAAGTAGTTTCCAATATAGGATACCTCTAAATTAACTGGCACACACCGTACCTCTCTTCGCTGCCTAACCATAGTTCCATTTCTGCTGCAAGCCAGCACATGGTTCTTCTGTAGTCCTTATTTCTTATTAACACCTATTTTCTTTTCCTGGCTCCCTCTATGTATTTTGGTGTCATTGTATCTGAATTTTACTTCTCTGTCTCCCATAAGTAGCAGATACACTTGTTAGCCCTCCCCAGATTCTGTGCGAGAACTCAGGATCTCCTAATGCACAAAACCAGGTGCATCCATACTGTGTATATCCAGCAGCTGTAGAGCTGCTCAGCCAGCAAGCCTCTAAGCCTGACCTCCAGCATGGTGAGAGGCACATACTTCAGGATGCTGCATGCTTGAATGCAATAAGACAATTACCATGTTCCCTAGGGTGTCCAGACAGGATGTCTGCAGGCAATCTGCAATCTGCTGAGCTGATAAGATATGGGCTGGAAGCAGAACATGTTATGCTGGCTTTTTGTCGTGAGATCATTCTTCCACTGAGAGGGATATTTCTTTCTTTACGGAAGATACTATCATTTCTTCTGTTCCTCTTCTTCATATCTGCAGGTTGTTAAAAGGTCCTGTGAGGAGATATAAATCTTCCTCTAAGCATCGGTGCCAAGATCTATTGTGTGAGGAACTCTTCTGCTTGCTTCACACTTGTCTAGTGTGGTGATTAAGTGGAGATGTGTCCATGGGAAATGCTTACACTAAAACTTATGTTCATCGGAGTTGATGACAAAAATCTTTAGTCATACTGAAATGCTGAGGGAGAAATTGTGAATTCTACGGGAAACATTCAGGGCTCGTTATCATTCCCACTGGAAAACCTTGTGACCTGAGACAGGATAAATGTTCAGAGACAACAGATTAGTGGCAGTAACGCCCTAACAGATAGCCAGACAGGTAGACAATAAACAAGAATTAGCTGTTGGACTTCACTTTGCCCATTCCTTGTAGGTTTAATTTCTTCTAGATGAGTAGTGAGCCATACCATGTTATCTGCAATATGAATGCTTCCTCCTCACAAGATCATCCTGTCCAAAGTGGCAGTCCCCTTTTAGAGCTCTTCCTTATGACATTGGCCAACTCTGCCTCTCAGCTTCTGACTCTCATCCCTCATGCTACTCAGCTAAGGATTACTTACTAGTAACCAATGCCAAAACTCACAACAGCCAAAAAAATCTCCTTTTAATAGCTTTAATAGCTTGCATTGCTTTGCTGGCTGTAGGTGGAGCTGATACGTGATAAGCTTGGTAAAATTTTCTACAGAAACCACCTTCTGACAAAAACTGTATTTGTCACTGAACAGAAACTGAGGGCCAAAAGCATTTGCTTTCATTACCAAAATAAAAAGAAATGGGGGATGTGTCCTCTTTTTATTTAGAAACTACACACTAGAACTGAACATTATTGTTTTTAGGCTAAAAACCAAAATACTTTGGATGAAGGCCAGAACATTTCATCTGAGAACTAGCTGATGCTTCATCACTGTGGTTAGCAGATGTGATTGGATCCACACAGGGAGTGAGTTTGTTCCGCAAAACTTGACATTTTTTCACTGTCACATTTCAAGTGGAAAAGAAACCCCTTGAAAATGTGGTGATAGATTAAAAGGAAATAATCCCTTCTTTGCAGAGGAAAGCCAGGTATGCACACACAGAATGGAACTGGCAATACAGCTCTCGTGGGTTTTCCCTGCTCATTCTCCTCCCTGCTGCACACAGTCTGTCAGCCTCACTGTAGGAGAGAGAGCTCAGACCTCTCAGATAATGGGCATGCAAAAAGCTGTCACTTCAAATCTTTCTTTAAAGTGTGTTAGCCTTTATAAACTGCCCCCCCAACCTGATTGAGGAATACATTTGGTAAAGGTCCAAGACTCTGAAAAATATAGTCATTTCATGTGCTCAAGACACTTGGTTATTTAAAGGTTTACTGTGTGTGGCAATCTATAAAGAAATCAGAAATGCTTTCCACTTAATGTGTCCTTCAAGATAGGAGACAGAGGAGTTTTAAAAAATTCAGGAGGTGCTTAAATTTACAATCATTCAATATGCCTTATGTTGCCCTCCTCCTTGCACAGATTGAAATAAAAACTGATGTGTTTGTTTTCACCTCAGTCCCAGATTTTTTTAAGCTGTGTGCATGCAATTCATTGGGGTTAATTTGCTATCAACATGTCATTTAAGGAGACTTTCCTACAAAATGACCTGGACATCTGGCTCCACATCTTAGAAAGTTCCAAGCCTGCCCAAGCCCTGTCCCCTCCCTCTGCTAGGGAGATCTGTCCCCGTGGCCCAGAAGCTCGTGCTGCAGCCTGCTCGCTGTTGGGAGAAATAGCACGGCACAGAGTGGCACGGCATGGCAGAGCCACAGCAGGGAAGTCCAGCTGCAATCCCATCTGAGTGGCACTGCTCTGTGAACATGTGTCTGCTGTCATTTATTTTACCTTACTGCTTGGCAATAAAGTAAAATTTTTTTCCCTCTCTTCATCCTTTATTCTTCACCTCTCCTCACATGGCAAACAGTAGTTTTTCTTTTAGCTGTAGTATCACACAGAAACAGTATGGATCTCCTGTTCCCATGAGTCTGGGGCTGTGGATGTGGCTGGAGCTCTGTGTGTTGCCAGGCTAGGAGAGCTCTGTCACTGAGGGGGCAAAGCTCAGGCTATGGATAGCTGGGTTGCCATTTGGCATTGCCAGTGACCAAAATGCACAGGGTAGATAGAAGTGAAGCCATGTGCTCACCAGAGACTGATGTCCTTGGATGACCCCACACCCGGCAGCTGCCTGGCAACAACGTATAGCTGTTGCAAGTGCTCCAGTTTGAGACCATCAATCTGCCTGTTTTGCATGTGCCTGTTTAGCAACTAGCAACACTGCTGGTACCAACAACTACATAAGGGTAAAAATTTAGTAAAGGAGCACAAAATTTAGCTTTTCTCTAAAAAAAAGTGATTCACCCCTGGGCAAAGGGATCTACTGGAGTGTGTACGGGTTTGTTACATTCAATTCCTAAATCTCTCCCCTGCTACAAGATGCAGCACCAGTGGGGTGTCAGGGGAGCTCCTGAGCTCGCTCTGGGGTGTGTCTTCCCTCAGGGACACTGCCAGCTGCCATGTGCTGGAAACAAGGCTGTTTTCAGAGCTTGTTTGGGGTTTGATATGTTTCTCTATCTTCAAGAACCATACATGATGCTGCCCAACAGACCTTTCGTCCTTATCTCTTTCAAAAGCAGTCCTATACTCACAGTTACAAGGTACTCACAGCGAATCTCTCAGGTGTCTCAACCCTAGGAGATTCCCCACAGGATAAACCCCTGCTGCACCACAGAGGTGGCGGAGGTTGAGAGTACAGCACAGTTGAGGCAAACGAGCCAACCTTGATATTTGGAGGCTGTAATCCCAAACCCAACAGTTTAGAAAGATCCAGTTCATCGCTTGGCAAAACATCCAGGGTTTGCCAAGCAACAAAATTCACACAGTCCAGACTGATGCTTGCCAAGGTTTGACAGACTTAAAGCACAACCATCTTTGAAACGCACTCATTTAAACCTTCTCATTTCTTTGTAGTTCACTCTGGGAAATGGATTTAGAACAAGGCAGATCCCTCTCAAGTGCTGCTCCGTTAGTGGTGCAGCTCAGTGGCCAGCGAGAGAGCCCCTCCATCCCACTGTGCTGTGAGGACAGCTGCGTTCCAGCTCGCCCTGGCAGCTCTGCCACCCATGTTCTATCGATTTCCTTTCCCACCAGAATCCAATAGCTGCTTTGTTTGCCCTCCTTAGACATTAAAAACTCGTGCATTTTTCTAATTATATCATTTGAGTTTTAAGCTTTCCACCACTATTTTAAACCTGCAGTCTTTCCTAGCATGTAAAATTACATCAAAGAAATATGTTTGCTGTTTCTTTCAGAAATTTTAAAATATTGATCATTTCTAATGAGCTTCGTTGTAAAGCAGCCTTGTGACTCTTATCAAGGACACTCTAAATGCGCGGTTGTGATGATGTTGACCCAGCAAAAATGTTTTCAGCACTTTGAAACCTGTAGTTCTGGCATGCTCTAGAAAAATAGGCAGGTTTTTTTACAAACTCTCTCTCATACAACATGCCGTAGTAGTAGTCTTGACCTGTTTTAAATTTTTAACTAAATCACAAGCTGGACCTGGAAGAGAAGGTTTTGGACTGATTGAATTTTTTGTGTTGAAGATCTGATATTTGTTTTGGGGTTGGGTTTCTGGTTGGGGTTTTTTTTGTGTAGGACTTTAATCGTTTTGGTAATGGGCCAAAGTAATGCAATGTGCAATAATGGTTCTGGCATATTTTCAGTGATCATGGCAGAATTTATTTCACCTCTCAGTATGCAGGAATATATTCCAGTGGGTAAGGAGTGTTCATTATTTTAGGCTTGACTCAGTACAAATATATATATTTAAAAAAGGAATATAACTAGCTTCAGCCCACACAAAACCATGAAGCCAGATGTCTTTTTTTGCCTCGAATTCAAGTAGATCCTTTATAAACTTATGTGGAGAAAAAGCTGAAAGGGAAGTTTTAATTATATGCTACAATCAAGAAGGCATTTTGCATCCCAATTGGCAGAGCTCTTACTGTGTATTTTAAGCAAGATGAAGATGACAGAAGAAAGCAGAGAAAAAAACCCAGCTTCTATACTAGTTCTCTGGTGCAAGGAACAGCTTGATCTTATTTATTGCATAGTTTTTGCAAGTTCTTATATTTAGAGCCTGTCCTGTAACATCTAGGAACAAACACTGAGGAATCTTAACCATATCTGCATGAATTATAAATTAATTTCCTGGAATCATAGCCATGGCTCCTAGAGGGATATTAACATATAAGCCATTTCTTTTGGCACCCAACGAGTCTCTGGTATGTTTTTCATAACTAATCTTCACAAAAATGAATAAAGATTAGGAGGGAGGGGAAATTCTTTCAGCATTCTCTTTATAACTTCATGCATCTTTACCAGAAACAAGTAAAATATTATAATTTTCTTTCCTAATTAATTTGCTTTGAGAACTGCCAGATTTATCTAACAGCTTTTTTTAATATATCAAAACTGCAAAGTGTTGGGATCCAAAATTAATGCTCAACCCTCATAAAAATTGCATTTTGTAGGTATAGACTTTTTGACTTCCCTGCCCTTCTAAACAGAAGACTGATCTGAATAATCAGTTCTTTATGCCTCAGTACATTTACTGTATAAATTTAACATCCTGTTCTTGATTAGAAAATAGGATTCAATAACAAGCCTTTTAACTAGAGCTGCCATAGACAGTAGGTTTCACAGACCTTGGACAGTAGGTGTCTCACAAAGGCATTCTTTCCTCATTTCTTTAAGCTTTTCTGAATGCAGAATGAGCAATAAACATAATCATAACTATTAGCTTTGTGTATAAACAGTTTGCAATATTGGATACTAAAAAATACTGGAGCATTCACTTGACACATCTAGTAATTGGTAATGTAAATACAAAACATAAACTTGAGAGATTCTGCTTTGGTAAGAGCGTAGAGTAAAAAGGGTAATAGTGCTTTTGGGGATAGGAATAATCTCTGAAGAGTGGAGCTGTGAAAGTTCCCCAGCCTGTACTAGTAAATAGCACTGCACATCTATTGAATGTGATTAATGAAGTGTAATGATTGCATAGTTACACACCAGAAGAGCAATCAAAATTACCTTTTTTACCTTTAGCAAAGTTTCACTCCTGTAGTACCAACTAGCAGGTATTTGTTAACTGCTGGCAGGCATTTGAACTGATTTTAAAAGGCCAAGACAAACTGAGCCATTAGAATTCATGTTTTGGATTTTCAGCCAGGATTCCCAATTCTCCATAACTGCTGAATACCTAAGTCTTTGCTTAATATGGTTTACACTGCAATCACAAATGTTTCTCTAAACATATTTGTTACAATGCTGAGTGACATTTTACTTGTCTTCCTCTCAGAGTTAAAGCAGGTGGGACTTCAGGCACAAGACCTTGTTCTTCCTTGGGCTTCCCACTCACTGGCCCAGCCTCATCCTGCCATTGGGGGATGCCAGACCTTGTAGTACAGCTGACAGAAGTCCCACTGCCAACACTAACTGCTAAATACTGCTAAGAGCTGAGGTTCTCCTCAGAAATCTACCATCATGGATACAGTCATCTATCGCTTTACCATTTAAGAAACACTTTGATATGTAAGGAAAACAGGGGTTTCTTTAATAAGAGAAAGATCTTAACAAGAAGCATTTCTGCCACATCCAAAAACAAGATTTAGAAAATTAGTCAAAAATAAAGAAATGTAAATGGAAAAATCCTTTTATGAATACTTGCTAAAATAAGAAAGACTCTTGGACAAATGACTCCTAAGGCTATCATAACTGTCTTGCTATTCCTGTTGGAATCCACTGGTGGCCAGACAATGTCTTCTTTTCACATTAAGTGGTATGCTTTCTTTCACAAACCTTAATTATTTAGTAATAAAGCTGATTTTTGTCCAGGGAGTAATCTCATTTTGCTGCTATGCATTTTTGTGAATGAGTTACTAAATCTGAAGAACTCTGTAATATTCAACTGGCAAAAAAAAAAAAAAAAAGTCTAACCATATGTGTAGAAAACACTACTCAAATAGTTTAGGACTCTGTGGACTGGAAAACATTTTCTCAGTTCTCCAATTAAGAATATTTTTTATGCAACTGTCATGTATTGGCAGATTTGCATATTAGTGTGCAAAAGAGCTGACAATTTTATCTGTCTGCAACATAGGTGTCCCCAGGTAGATGTTGCTTCTCTAAGGTCCAAATAAATGCAATGGAGATGTTGTTCCCATGGTCAGTGGTTTGAATAACTGAATAACTGTTTGTCTCACCCATAATTCACCGACTCACTTTTTAAAACTCCACTGATGCTAATGGGAGCTGAGACATCTGTGCAGGTCCTGGCACATCTAGATGCTGGAAGAATAAAACGCACTGGGAGATATGGACAAGCTGAAGGCTCAAACGGCAAACCTCAGCCCAAATGCTCTTCGGCTTTGACAGTCTGTAACTCTCCCTCACCAAATATCAGCAAGCAGTTCCCTCCAAAACTGTAAGGCTTGGAATGCTTACTAAGGAGCTGCAACACCGCGCTTCAAAGGCCACACATCCAGTTAGCTGTGAGTCACATCCCATGTATTGATCTCATGCCATCTGGAAGCACGAGCTCAAATAACCACCATCACCCGTTGTGTAACTGCGATAAAGTCAAACTGTCAAGGTATTTCAAGTCTCTGAAAGTGTTACCTGGAAGAATACTTGCTGGCCACGGCTAGGAGGGGTGCAGAAAAAAGTAAGAATTTGTTATGCCATTGGACAAAGTAGAACAAGGGCAGAATAAGCCCCTTCAAGATAATAGATGATAAAAGCAAAGGAAAAAGGGGTCAAGAACAGTCAATAGCTGGAACAGAGGATTGGGCACAGAGCCATTCTGGTGGATTTGGGCCAGATATAGCCTGAGGCTGTACTTAAGCAGCTCTGAGTTGGAATGTTTAGATGTTAGTTTGAATGGCTATAAAAGTTTAATTAATGTCTGAGGGGCTTGGGGAGACAGATGAGCAGAGAATTAACATCCAAAAATTGCTTCCCATAATGAAACCCTATAAGTTTCTCATAAAACTTACAAATGCAAAGAGAAATACATGAAAACGTTTGGGCTTTTCTTTTGTTACTATAGAACCTGATGAAGAATTCCTTCATAAGCCTCAGAATTGTTCCTATAACTGTAATTATTTCCTTTCTAAGCTAAGAGGTTTATTTGTAAGTGTTTTCACCTTCAAAATACCATGCCCAGAAAGAAAAAACCAATCCATACACTTGTGTCTTTTTTGCACAGAAGACCAAAGGTGCATTTCCCTGATACTGCATACCTTAGTGTGCCAAACTCAGTAGCAAAACACCTGAAGAATGTGAGGGCATATTTTGCAGCTGCAGGAAACGTTATGAGCCTTGGTGCCTTGGGCAGTATTGATCATGCTCTGTGACGAGGCAGAGTTTCCCCCCACAGTGTAGAGTCGCATACTTAACTCTGCATGGTGTTTGTGCCTTCCTGCTGCAGCGTTCAGCACTAATTAGTTCCAGATACATTAGATTGTACCCTTAGATCATTAGCATGTTTTGTAAGCTAAACATTTAATTTGCATTGTTATGTATGGTATTATGAATACATTCAGTACATGATATAATGCCTGAAACCTACCCACATATGCAGAAAGTGAGTAAAAATTGCAACCCGCGGCTCGTGCACATCCTCTTCTTGGGTCCTGAAGCAGATGTCTACTAAACACCCTTGGTTCTGCGTGCTGGGGTTTTTTTCCACAGCTCAGTGAGTCCACACATCCCCCACCTTTGATCAGACTCTGTTAGCACCATCAGCCAGGCTCTTTTTCCTTCCAAAGCAGAAAGTTCTCTTCGCCACCCAAAATAACACTGTCCACTTAACATCATAACAGCATAGCACTTGGCAAAATAATCAGGGCAGGGAATATTCCATCTTGTATCATAATGAGTTTATAAGACTGACTGTTTTGCCCTTCATGTTGGCTAGAAGCAGGAGTGCTGTGCTACTGAAAAGTGGAGATTTACTGTTTACCCAAAGTATTCACAGGTATTTATTTTTCCTTCATCTGTCCCCCAGGACTCCCTGTAGGTAGCTGGCTGGCCAGCTTAGTTCCTGTTGAAATGATTATTTAATGTGGTGAGAATGTGTTTATTGTGTGGTTAATGACAGCAGAAATGTAGAGCCTTGGATGGATGTCTCTTTTTTCTTCCCTAAATCTAAATAAATAAAAGAAAATCAACATCTTTTTCTTCCTTCCTTTGCTAAAAGCAACTGGAGCCCAGGGAATTTAATTGGACTTCCATATTTAAAGGCTTTTTTTTTCCACCTTTGCCAAACCTTTGCGCGTTTTCTTTCTGGGACAGAACTGCAGACTCAGCTTAGATAGATTCACTTGGAAAACATGTTTGAGAAATCAAACTCACATCTTTTTTCTCTAAAATGCCTACAAAAAGACACATTTTAATGACCAGTGTTTTTGAACAAGCATGCATAGATATTAGATAGTTAGGTGTTTTTTTGAACATCTGAATAAGGGGTTCTGATTTTCATGAATGTTAGTCACTTACTGTATCCAGTGGAATTCACTGGGGTTGTATTTTTGTGCAGTTCAGAGAATTATTCCTTTCCACATAAGAGACCAGTATTTAGGCTTGAAAATGTGGATTTTATCAGGAATATGGACATGCAATTTTAAGGGCATCTATTTTGAGACTTGTAATGAAGGAGGAAGCCAAGAGAGCATTACTGGACTGCTGTGGCAATAAGTGTGTTACACTGTGATAGCACAGCACCAGCTCCTGATTCCTGTAAAATAAGCTTATATGCAAACACCTCCACGTCACCACATATGTAAATTATCTTGGGCTTGCAGCTAATCTGGAAAACAAAGTTCATAAGAGAGGCTGGCAATAATCCTTCCCCATCTGTAACTGGAGCATTCCTTGAGCTGTGCAAATGTAGAACAAAGTTTCTGCTGTCTCTGTGTTAGGAATAGGAAGCTCCAGCTCTCTGAACTTCCAGAGGCTTGAGCTTTTCAAACATAGCTCATTTGCAAGAGAATACACAAGAAAAAAGGTTTGGGTGCTGCTCACAGAATATGTATGAGAATCAAAATGGTAATTTTTACTTTTTCCCATCCAATTATTTTGGAACTTATTCTAAGTTCCTACTTAGAAATCTGTACACAAATGAAGATATCTACTGATTTTTGAATGTGATTAGAAAGAACATAGTCTACAAAACAAGAAAACTAAGGAATGAAAATCATGACCTCTAAAGAACAATGCATTAAGGATGTGGCAGTTCCCAAAAGGGAACTGCTACACTGGTGGCAGTGTGGCATTTTAGGAATCCCTTTCCCAGTGTAGAGCAGTGGAGTCTGCAGGGCAATGGGTTGATATTGTGTTGAATGTGTTGAAATTATTTGCTTGGTGCCAGCTCCAGCCCCTTCATCAAATAAATACTTTTGGTCACCAAACATTTTTAATGCTGCTGCTTTTGATGATGTCATCATCACTTACTTACCCCTTAGCTTTGCAGGAATGATTTTCAGGAAGATACAGTGTCTCTAAGGATATCTTAGGATCCTTCAGCTATTTCTGCTGTGGCATGAGTGATCAGTTTTCAGGACCTTTGCTTTAACTCCACCTGGAGACATCACAGCTATAAACCACAGCCTCCTTATCTCTTCCCAAGACAGGGCTACATTGCCCCTTACAAATTCTGACAACACTGTTAGAGAACTTATTGGGGAAACAACCCCTTGAACTTGCTTCAGAGGCAAAAAAGGAACATCTGCTCATTTCTAGTGCCTTCTGGTACCCTTACAATGAACCAATTCATTATTAACGATATTATATTTATAGCCAATTCAATGGAAATCAATTCATTAGGCTGAGAAGTTCTCCCGCATGACCATCCCTAAAGCCTTATCCTACTCATTAATTAAAGTCAGGTTTTGTCACTAATTACACTAGGAGCATGCCCTAAAGAGAATTATGGCCATTACAGCCTATAGATTAAACACAGATTAAAAGAAGAATGGAAAACCTCCAGAACTACTGAAGTTCTATTTAAATTCAAGTTTCATCTGTACCAGCTCAAGGCAACTTTTTGTCTGTTCCCAGTACACCAGTAGCAGCAGAAGTGGTAAAAATGCCTTTTAGTCTGAAGAACCCCAAAAAGCTTTACAATCAGAAATCACTTGAACACGTCCTGAAGTGTAGCCTCCTTTGTCTTGAGAGGGAGCAGCTGCTCAGCTGTGCACTTCAACAGCAGCGCACAGCAATTTCAAAGTACACGATATCAATTCTGACTGAAACCACAAGGACAAATTTAGGCCAAATTAATGTGGTTGCCCAGAGTACTGCTCCCCATCAAAACTCTCACAAAGATCTGCCAGCAGAAAACTGATCACTACTTTTCCTTTTTTTCTTACTCTTTTCTCCAAAGTAGAAGTGGGCTGCAGCTGCAGTGTGCTTCAGCAAAGATCTCTCTGCTTCATGTCTTGCTTAAAAGGAAGATGTACAAAGTTCATCAAAGTAAAGGCTTCACATGTGCAAGGTGGCCACTATGGAAACTTGTTAACAGAGCTCTACAAAGAACTCAAACATTAGTATTCTATACATTTATTCCATGCTTATCTCCCAAATGAAGCACATTTTCTGGTAAGTCTGTCTCTCCTCAGGTAAGAGGATGTATTAGCAGCTTGCAACCTGTCTTTGTTCATTTTACAGAACAATTGTAGACCAACATAACCCTCTCTGCTTGCCTTAGATCAAGCTATTCTAGGTATCAAGGATGGAAAAGATCTTTGTGATTCAAAGAATCATACACAAGAAATTGACTCAAACATGAGAGTTTTAAAGATACATCAAGCTGAAGTTATTATTTTTTGCATAGAGTTTTTTTAGACACAATCTACATTAGTTTTAAAAATCCGAGCATAACTTTTTCTCATATGCCATTATTCACTCTCTCAGTGATTTACTCTTTATGAACGTCCCAGAGGCGCTGATAGCATAAGTGCATCTCCCTGTGCTGTGCAAGCAGGTATGAGGTGCATTTTCAGGATCAAGGATTGAACTGTCATCATCAAAATACAGGGGTTGGGCATGGTTCTTGTAAGCTGCACCAAGCTATGAAGCATAGGTGTAACAGATTGCCATGCTCTTGTGCAACAGCATGAAATATTCAAAGGTCATTGCAATTAAATGTATTTGAGTCAGTCTATATAGGAAAATAAACTTATTCCACCTCATCACATCTGGAAGAATAAATCTTAATCATGTTGTTTGCATGAAGTTAGAGAGAAATGCATAGTTGAGAAAGACTTTCCAAGTTTTGAAGAAACCTTTTCTTCTTTTAGTCTAACAGTGCTTTTTTAACATCAGTAATAATGAATTTCTTTGTAATGATGGCACGGTTATCTTACAAATCTTTTAAACTGTTACATCTTCAGCTCATTTGCTTTAACCTATGTTAACATTCAATATTCATGGAAATAAAAGAGGTTTATGTCTTTCAGATCATTTTTATTGCCATACAGCAGTCCCAGAATGCTTTTCATTGTTACCTTAATATTAAAATGGTATCTATCCATTAGTGATAGGTACAAACACATATGGAAAGCATAAAATCATGGAAACAAAAAATAGTTTGGGTTGGAAAGGACCTTTAAAGATCATTTAGTCCACTCCCTTTCCATAGGTACAGACATTTTTTACTAGATTGCTCTAAGGCACATTCTCCCTGCCCTGGAACACTTCCAGTGATGGGACAGTCACAGTTTTTCTGGGCACAGTTTTCCTAAACCTACCCTCTTTCAGTTTAAAATCTTTTCCCCTTTGTCCTGACACTACAGACCCTTGTCAAAAGTCCCTATATTCTTGTAACCCCTCTTTATATATTAATATACTGCAAAAATGTCTCCCCAGATGTTCTCTTCTCAAGGCAACCCCAACTCTCTCAGGCTTTCTTTACAGAGGATCATCTTCATGGTCCTTCTCTGGATCTACTCCAGCAGACTGATGACTTTCCTGTGTTGGGGACACCAGAGCTGCACACTGCACTCCAGCTGGGCCCTCACAAGAGCTGAGCACAGGGACAGAGCCACCTCCCTTGACCTGCTGGCCACACAGCCCACAGTGTGGTTGGCTTTCTGAGCTGCAAGCACACATTTCCAGCTCATGTCTAATTTTTCTTTTGCTAGTGCCCTTAAGTCTGTCTCGGTCCCCACAGGCCCACTCCTTAAGCCTGTCCCTGTCCCAGGATGGCATCCCATCCTTCAGGCACGTCAGCTGCACCATTCAGCTTGGGGTCAGCCACAAACACACTGGGGGTGCACTCAGTACAAGTGCAGGACACACTGGATGATTAGTCTGTTGCAAAGCAAGAACATACTCCGAACTGAAATGTCATAGGTCAAAGAGGTCTTCCAGATTCCAAAAAACATCAAATGCCTTGTTAAAAACATAATTGAACTGGTAGCAGCAACTGCTCTGCAAAATGTCAGGGGTGTATGGAATCTTCTACTGGCCTATTTGGTGTGGAAAAGAGAAAAATCAATCTGGAATATTGCATAGATGTGTAGAGCTCTTTGCAATGGATCTGCAAACTGCAAATGGTAACAGTTGCTGATTGATTACAGTTTTAATTGTCATACTCCGTATGTCAACTGACCTTTATTAGCTCTATGTTGTAGGTTTTATTTCCATTAGAAACCACTAATAGAATGTAATATGATCTTTTTGTGATTTGCAATTTGATTAGTGTCTATTTAATAATAGATTTGTCAAGAACATTAGGAAGTTGGTTGTAAAATTTCCTGCAGGAGAGGTAGGTCAAAAGGTCTAAAGAAGAGATGAAAAAAAAAAGGCACTATGTGGGAATAAGTGGATATCACAGATTTCTTGTAACCATTTTTAGAAATGTAGGAGTAAAGAATGGCCACAAGAGTAGCCACTTTCTTGCAGAGTTCTCATATTGGTGTAACTGGGAGGAAGAAACGCTGAGAGGTGGCATCCCTCAATCCGCAGTGTTATACACGCTTCACCAGGAACACCTGCATATTTTCTGGGCATAGCTGACAGCTTCCAGAAGAAAGTCTGGATTGCTTTATTCCCTAAAACTCAGTAAAGCTGTACTGGCAAAGAGAATAAAGCAGCCTGACAGGTTGGGTGAAGTTCAATCTTTGCATTAAGATGGCAAAAAGAGATGGCAGCATTTGCAGAACACCTGGCATGGCATGCTCTGCCCTCAAGACTATCTTGAGATTATTCTGACTCAATGGAAACAAGTGTAAACAATGTGTAAACACTGTATAAACAATGAAGTAAAGTACAATTAATTTAGGGTTCTACAAATTCTAAAACAGATAGAAACAAAACAGAAGTAAACATATGCAGGAGGTGATTCCACTGCTTTTTTAAACTGTTCTAATCTTATTTCAGAGGCAGAATCTCTTCCTGGCAGATTCATCATTTCAGCATCCACATTCATGTCCATGTAGATGAAAAGTCCCCATCTTAGTCTGTTCTTGCCAAAAATTATCATAGCAGTTTCAATTTTCATCTGTTCTCCATAGATACTGACTATAATTTTTATCCTTAGGCAATCTTAAATGCTATGTATGCAAGGATTTTCTACAAGAGAGCCTGTTGCAGCTTTTCTGTCTTAAATTTAAATTGATGCTGACCTTGTAGAGGGTGCACCTTAGAGTCTGATGTTCCCTCAACATTGAACACTTCCAGGAATGGGGCATGTACTGTCCCTGTGGGCAACCTATTCCAGTGTTTCACCACTCTACTTTTCGTCCTTATCTCTAATCTAAATTGACCACCTTTTAGTTTAAAATCATTACCCCTTGTCCTATTGCAACAGGCCACACTAAAGGGTCTGTCCCTACCTTTCTTTTAGTCTCCCTAGAAATACTGAAAGGCTGCAATGCATACTGACATGTTGATCAAAAAGGGTGTTAAAAGGGCCTGCCTGGCACTTACAAAATAACAGATTAATGACTCTCTACCACCCAAAGCATCCATGTTGTACCCAACTGCGATCTTCATTTTCCACTGTCCACCAGCAAAGGAACAAATTATTGTTTTGGTTTTATTCTGGGTATAATTAGTTTGGATTTGCTCTGGGTGTTCATGGGAAAGGTAGGGTTAAGTTTGGTTTCATTGGATAATTTCTATTAACTCCTTTCATGGGCTTGCTGGAAATACAGCAGTAATTTTAAAAGACAAAATTAAAGGAAAAAAAAGCAAGGGAAGAATTTTCATGGATGAGAGCAAAAATGCTGTTTTCTCCAAAGGTGTTTCATGTATGTGTTTTACTGCTGTGCTGTGACTTACATTGTTGAGACTGTACTGATAATCCAGGGGAATGTCTTCTCCTTTATTAATGTAACATACAAATATTTGCCTATTTAAATCTGAACAAGTGCAAATGCCTAAATATTGCACAGGTCTGAGCTATGTATCTCTTTCTCAACCACAAGCATATATTGTGTATATTTAATTAGTTTCTAAAAAAAAGGACCTTAATTTTCTTCAGGTTAAGGGGAAAATCTGTTTCTTTTTTTCCAGCATTATGTCCAGTCAAGGAGAGAAAGCTGTTTTAGAAGTAGTGTTATAATTGCCTCAAAACACACCATGCTGTGCAAATTATAAGGAGAAGAACTATGAAAGCCAAGGATACAAATTAGAAGACAAGGAAAACCCTGTATTATTTTCAGTCAGCACTTCTGAAACATCACTTCAGCTTTCTACAGACTGCTAAAAAATGCCATCATCTCAGCCAATTGTGGTTTCTTTTAAAAGACTTTAAAAAATATGGAAAAGCCTAAAGCAGTCATTTTGTTATGCCTGTTTACATTGTAGTCCATCTTCAATTTAACTTAGCATAACTTTTTAATCTGTAAGAATAAATAGAAGATCTAACAGTGATTTAATGGGGTGTGAGGTGGAGACTTGTTAAATTTTAAAAAACCTGAAATAACCATTTTAAGGTGCCTTAAAAAAAACAAGTATTGAAACCTTTGCTCAGTAAAGGAACTCCTTTTATGTGTTTGACTTTTAACTACCTGAAATCACATAAATACGGGAACTGCATGTAAACTAGTAAAAATAAAATGGGAAGTGTTGCTCCTAATGACAAATAACTTGAACCATCTTAGCTCCTATTATATGGCAACAGTATTTAAATTAACTTGTCAGTTACTAATAATTATTTATTAAGAGAAAGGGAGAATGCCATGTCATTTCATTGTACTTAACCTCTCACATTACTTAGCTTCATTACGAAGAATTCCTCCAAATCCAGCCAACACACACCTGCTTTCCCTCTCACTCACCCCTAGCAGGGTATTGGGTGTCCAATGATGGTTGTCTAAAAATGCTGTCCTAGAATCTACTCCTTCACCCATTTTGTTGCTTATAGAGTAATGAGATTTAATAATCTGGGATTAAATGATTTGTGTTAAAACACACACACATAAATTCATAGCTCACCCCTCCCTGCCCCTTTATCTCAAAACCAAAATTGTTCCCCAATTGTTTTTTTCTAAAGACAAATTTATTTTTAAATTCTGATAAAAATCTAAGGACAAACTCTTTTCATGCTTACCCACCTACAATAGATTTCTATATTTCTAAGATAGATTCATCATGAAATGGAAAGGAGAGCCACACCACTGGACTCAATGGCTTAATGATGGTCTTCCAAGGACTGACATCCATTTTCCACAGCATCTACTACATCATTAGCCATGACTGACAAGTTATGAGGGTTAACAAACTAAAGGAGTTTACAGGAACACAGGGAATGCATTGCAGTGACTTCAGACTTTCCAAGGGGGACACAACAGATCCATGGTGGGAGATGGCACCAAGGTCCAGGCTCCTCATTTGCAAAGCAGGCATTAAGAGTTGGCTCTGGTGGGATTCCACATCTCAGTGAAGCCATGAAGTGATGGCATGGATTTAAGAGCATGCAGTGAACAGCACACTTCTTGCTAGTTGGAAAAGGGATGATGGTTTCATTGCCCTTAGCATCCTTAACTTGCTCTTATTTAGACAACAGACAATTTAATCAACATTTGAATAAACACATTGATGCTGCAAGGGAAATAAAAATGAAGACAGAGTTCAGCTGCATGTAAGTGGCATTTTTCTTAAAATATATGCATAATCCTTACTGGTCAGACCAGTATACAATTTGTAGATGTTGACTTGCCAAAAGAAGCAGGCAGCCAGCATGCTCTGTCTCCTAGAGTAGGGGACACCCCTCCCTACTGCTGGGAAAAATGAGGAAATGGCCATCATTCCCTACTGGTGGCTATTTTGCCCTTGCCCTTGTCTTAGAGCTCCCTTGGTACAAGTCTTTGCCAGGTACTGTTCTGGGTCTGTACCCCTGTGTAACATGCATAACCCTGTGTTTCATGCAGTGTTGCAAGAATTAACTTGGTTACCCCATGGAGATCATACTTATCTACCAATTTCTATGCTGGCTTCCCAGGTAAAAAAAGGTTCAGGATGCAAGATATCTGTCCCCACCTACAAGGCTTGAATTGTAGAAAATACTTCTGACATTCCTAATAATATATGATGAGGGATGTACCTATATGTCTGCCCCTCAAATCCAAAGAAATTACCCATTACAAAGATAAAGATCCAAGAAGATTCCTGGAAGACAAGTAAAGGATGAATCCAGAGTGTCAGACATACACCCACAGACAACCGCAAACTGCTTTTATAACTAAATCATTCTTGACTTTGCCTTCATTGACAAAGCGGTACCAAATATATAGTTATAAATTAAAACTCCACTAAATATGTGGCTGGGAAGCAGGAGGAGAGGAAAAAAACCTCTTAAATCAGAAGTTGCATTAAATTATTTAAAATCTTGAATTAGTGAACCATACTATTGAAGCTACTATTTACAAGATGGGAGGTTAACATAATACTTAATCTATCTGTATTAATCTAGATAATATCTCATTATTATAAATAAATACAATTATTCATCATATATAATTTATATAAAATCATAACTCATTCTAAAACAATAATCACCCTTCTAGGTAGCATTTAATCTTTTTTTTACATTACATAAAACATTACTGATAATACACCACAAGCAAACTGTGAAATAAGCAGTTAACATTATAGTTTTGATTAAAACAAAATTTGGTTCTGCTTAAAGGCTAATCAAAGCTGTCTGATAAGGATCATATACTTAAATATCAAGAGTAATGGTAACAGTTAAGTAGGTTGTTACTGCCTTTTGTAAAATTCATTTTAATTCAATGAACTCACATCAACTCCTTTCTGATTTCTGCTTGTCACATTTAAAAAAAACACATTTAAAAAATTGTAAGATCTCTCAATTTTTCTAATTAATTACTTTATATAATGTTGCAATGCTGTACCATAAATACGGCTTCTTTTTTTCTTCACACCTTTTCAAGTACCTTCTTCTATGGTGGTGAAAAAGTGAACTCAGTAATTTGTGTCTGATTTTATATCCTCACACATACACATTCACACACAAATTGCATTAAATTGGAATCTGAATTAAACAACATCAGTCCTACTGAAGGGACTGCTGGAAGGCCTCAGAGCCAGGGCAGATTTGCTTGTTTGCTCAACAGAGCTGGCTTGCAGGCAGTGTTGCTCTGATCAGGAGCATCTCTGATGGTGAGTAGTAGGTGACAGTACAAGGAAGTGTAAAAGCCTATAATGGAGAGCTACATATCTGCCAGGTCACTTGGGCCCCCTGCTTTTGCCCTCAGGTGCCTCTGTTTTCCTCCACGTCCCACCAAGAATCCCAAATACCCCACATTCCTCGATGCTTTCTAAATCTTACTTCAAACAGCAAACCCCAGCCTTAGGTTCCCACTTTTCACTGTTGCACAGCTGCCTTCACAGACCTTATGGGTTAAGTCCATCTCCCCCAAACAGGGAATCCCCACCTAGACCCAAGGGGTCTCTGAATTTGGGAATTAACGCATCCATTGTGGAGTTCTGCAGTTCCCCCTCTTTAAACAGCAATTATTCACAAGGAATATATGTACGTATAATGTGTAGGTGAGCTGGCTATGAGAAACAATCCTTCATGAAGATCTCGGTGGAGTTTTCTCATTTTCTCTATTACAGTTTAAAATTAAAATATAGTCCCTGCCTGTTTGATTGAACTTTCTACTGAAGTTTCTTTAAAACAAAGATGCACCCAGGAGGTCAGTGATGGTCTTCCATTTCTGAGGGTCATGCCCTGGTGAGGCTGAGCTGCCCTCAGGAGTTACTGAGGTTGTTATACTGCCCTGCCCAGGCTGTGCCAGCTCAGACTGAAGTAAATCTTTTCCCTTGGAAAGACAGTAGGAATGTGAGGCTGGCAAAGAGGCACAGGTGTAATGATTACATCCCCCTTTCTCTCCTTCATGGTCACATTTTTGAATGCTCAGCACTGGTCAACATGTGAGATAAAGGGTTTGTGATGTTCTTCCTTTACCTTCTCCTGCCAGCAAAGTGTAGCCAAATGGGTGCTCATGAGCAATCTCCTTGGAAGAGCACCCAGTTGGCACACTGAGAAGCTGTCCTTGAGACAACTCTCATATCTGCCTCCACTCTCAGCATGCTGTGAACCAGTTTGAAACATGCATGGGTTCAAAATGCAAATTTGTGACTGTAGGCTCAAAAGATAGGAACGCCTGATTTCTAGTTTTCACGGCTATATAGTGATTTCAGATGAAGCACAGCTAAATATCCTTAATAGAGATGCAAAAGCTTTACATGATTTACATAGCTGGGTCCATAATATGGATAAGAAAACAACAGAAACTGAATTTGTAAAAATACTTTCCTACACCAAAACCCTTGGCTGAGATGTGCTCAGCTTGTTTCAAAGGAATTATTTTGTGTTTCCACCTAAAATAACCAGGCAGCATTTTTAAATGTTCCTCCTAAATAAATAAAAAGTAAATGAAATAAAAATCAGAAATGGGTCTCTAAACTGGGACACCCAAATTCCAGGCCCTTTCTGAAAGTCCTGGCACGTGACTATTAAGAGATCATCCAGAAGATCAGTGGCTAAACTGTGACTAGATTCCTCATTCTTCCTGTAACCCCACCCACCTATTAAAACCAACTTTTTTAATAAATCCAAGGAATTATACGTAAGCCACTTGCAATGGCTTTAAAATCTCCGTCCAAAGGAAAACATGCATGTCCTCATTTTGCCCCAGGCCAGGCTGGCTCGCTGGTCTCCTCGTGGCTTTCTGTGCCAAGCCCCTGTAGCAAACTGAGTGGAAGTAGTGATTCAGAGCAAACAGGGCACATGTGGGAGAGAGGAGACCTCTGCTGAGAGTTTCACAGATCAGCCCCAACTGCATTTTACAAAAGAGGGTAACTTCTGCAGAGTTCTGGAAGTGAGAATGTCCCATGTAATTCACATCAGGCGAGAAAAAAATAGTAGATAAATGTCTGTAACAAAATGACAGCAAGGAGACAGTAAGAATTCCAGATATGCTCTCATGATAGCTCATGTTCAGGTTCTCAGAAAGCAGTATAGGGCTTGCTGGCATTTCCAGTTTGCCAGTGGCATACAGAGAATGCATCTGCTGGTGGTTATTATCAAATAAATTTTATAACAATTGATTTTTTTTAGTATTTTACATACGTCTACAGTTGTTCTCAAACATTAAAAAAAAAAAAAGATAAGAACTGGTTGAGATGTTGGAGAATAATTGAGAAAGAAACAGCTCTTCAAAAAGATCTATATCTGATGCATCAAGCAATAAAATAATCTTAATGACAGTTTTTCTCAACAGCTCTAACAGAATAAATTAGGCAACATAAAACAACATTTAAATAATTTAAACTCTGTAAACCTTAAGATGCACCATAACTAAAGAGACTATTATGATTTATATTAGGGGATATTAATCCTCTTTAAAATGTAACAGTAAAAATGCATTTTAGAGAGGCTAATAAAAGAAGCTAATACAGCTGAATTTTAGAGGATTAGTTAAATATACCTGATTTGTGTTCTAAACAAATGAAATCAAAGTACCCAAGAGATACTTCACAGCTAGCTACTGCAACTGATTTAAAAGGGAATGGTATTCATGAAAAAATCTTAGACTGTCTCTTGAAGTTGTCTGAATCTGCGGAAGAGAATTTGCAATTTCCATTTGCCTAAATTTGTAGTTATCTAAAAGAACAGCTTCTCTGTCTCCCTGAAATGAAAATGTAGCTTCACTGATTGAAAATTACATTGAGATAAACACTGCTCTATGTATCCTACCTGGCTGTGTTCTCTTTGGTGTACACAGTTTTCACTCAGGTGTGTTCAGAAAAGACTTTAAGTCTATATTAAAAAAACCTCATCCCTGACAGTTTCAGACTTTATTCGACTCAATGATCTTACAGGTCTTTTCCAACTTAAATATTTCTATTACTTAGGGTTCCCCAATTAGGCATCCCCCCAAAAAATGATTGAAGTACATAGGAAAGAGTCAAAACATGGACAGTTATTGAGATGCTGAGGGAATTAAAATTGCACACAAATAATAATATTGACTACCATTATCGAAAGGGTGTTGATTTCTAATCAGATAGGCAGCACCTTTCCCTGGCTCAGTTCCCTGCCCAGATCCTCTGCTCCAGGGCTGTGAGCTGTGTCCTGCTGGGAGAGTGTGCCACCATGCACCATGACATGGAGAAAAATCTTCTAGGGTGGTTGTAATGGAGGGCAAGATCCCAGTTTGATTTATGACCCTTAAAGGTCCCTTCCAACCTGAACTGTTCTGTGAGTCTGTGATTCTGTGAGTCTATGATGTCCTGGGCTGTGCAAACCACAGCTTTTTCAAACTAATGCCTTCTTCTAATGTTGTATAGACTGCACACTGAGGCCTTAAAAGAAAAAATGTCTTTTTTGTACTAGGAAGAAACAAAATAACCACCATTTTTCCAGCTAGCCTTGAGCTAGGTTTTCATCAGTGATTGATCAGTGTGCTCTGGATTCTTCTAATGAAGCCCATTAGTTCTTTTATGTGAACTTTGCACAGTGCAGCTTTCGGTGTCACACTGCTGAAAGCTTCTCAGGATAGTATTTCCCTATGTGTCAATCATGTGCTTTTATATCTCTGAAATTCTTCTATTAGTTAACAAGGCATGTCTACTATGGTTTTAAAAGCTATACTTCACAGGAAAATTTGCTTGTATTAATTTACTTCTGCTTACCATTTACACCAGGAAGAGTGAAGCTTTTGTATCAGGAAATAGGAACTTTATTATGAAATTATCATTGTTAATTAACCTTCAAGAAAAAACAGCTGTTTTTTCTCAGCCTGAAAAGCAGTCAGTGTTAAATACAGCTTATTTTAGCATCTGAAGTGCTGTTCTGAAAGGCACTCACACCACCACCACTACCTGCCTCCTTAGCACTGCTTGTACTTAGAGCTCTCAGCCACCAAAACCAACATCTTCTTTTTACACCAGTGGACTAAGCAGAAACACCCCCACTCATTTTGATTTCATTTTTACTTGGGTCACATTTCAGATGCAACTTCATGACACTGAATTGGGTCAAAAAGATGTGTGCAGTCATTTCTTCCAAAATTCAGATTTGTCTGTTTTTTTCATTAAAGAGCTCATCAGGAGAGCCCTTTTCAGCTCAGTTAACTTCAAAATATTACAGTCTAAATACATCTTATGTAGATGGATCTTCCCAAGTGACCCCAGATCCAAGGAATAAAAGGGTGCTCAGCATGAGTAAGAGCACGATCCATGTCCTGATACAAGTGCACCAGCCTTACATGAATGCTTTCAACTCTTACATAACATTAATGATTTCACGCTGCATGAAAGTGCCTCTACTAGTCATTTACATCATTCCCCAGATCAGATTATTTACTCAGAAATCACTCTGTTTCCCTTATCCTTTTACAAGCTGTCCCTGTTTATTAGAGGGATCATACTGAGTGCCTCTATACCCCTAAATAAAATAAGGCCAAGCTTGATTATTGATTGTCCACACAGCTTAATTGTTCTCTAAGCCCTTGGTTCCGGTATGGATTTCTCCAAACAGCTGCCTGCAAGACAGCCATGATCTGTAAGAGGCTGCTGCTTCACAGCATACACGTAAACCCTGTCTCTGTCCCTTGGACTTGGTTTGAAACCACGTCATCTTTTATTTGGCAGGGTAGACATAGCTCTGAAAAACAGCGTAAGAGCTCTAAACACAGTCTGTCTGTGTAAAAACCAAACCTCAGGTCATTCCTGAGGGCTGCTCTTGATGAATGCTGCCGTATCACAGAGCCTTGCACCATGCTACTCTGCTTGGTTCCCTTATTTATGCCCACCTTTCTTTGTTAAAAGTTGATCTACATCTTCATCTTCTTCCTGTAGTAGGCAGGACGTGGCAGTCTGGCACTTCTTTTCCCATACAGTGAAGACTACTTTATGGGAAATGGCTACTGTATTTCGTTGTAGGCCAGTGTGTATCCTTGATGACTCTCTGGACTAGAGGGTGGCAAAGATATCTCTTATAAAAAAAAAAAAAACAACCAAACAAAAAAAAACCTATTCTGTAGGAGGTCAAGACACCCAGAAA